>CM029776.1:29138978-29531677 GCA_017562165.1 Ectropis grisescens
GGAGGCGGCCATTTTGAATCGATATTAACCAAACATAGCTAAGAACACCCGCACGGATATTAACTTTCAAATAAAAAAAACCGCATCGAAATCGGCCCATCCGTTTGAGCTCTACGGTGCCACAGACAGACACACACACAGACAGACAGACAGACAGACAGACAGATAGACAGACAGACAGACCGACAGACAGACAGACAGACAGACAGACATCGACGTCAAACTTATAACACCCCTTTTTTTTGTCGGGGGTTAAAAACCCGATATTTCTGGTAGATAAGCTGCTCTTTCTACGAAATGTATCAAAACATACCGAAAAACTTTCGACTTCACGGCAAAGATCCAGAATTTAAAGTCTTCACGAAATAAGGAGTTGTTGCCTTTGAGCTTTGACCATTTGTTTCAACGGATTCCAAAGTTTCCATCTGATATTTAGCCAACCCATCTCAAAGACGCTAACAGTATTATAAACACGGTCAAATCTCTGCTTGACAAATCATTGCTATAAAGTGAGAGGTATAGTCTGTATCACATTGTTCTTTTCATTTCCGTTTCGTAACATCAAAATTTTCGAAAGCATATTATTACTAGCAGGGTTTCGCGGTCTTACCAGAGTTTCCGTTCCAATTACTTTACCCTGTTAAAAATAGCCTACTATATGTGTTATTCTAGGCTATAATCTTTCCAAAAAAAATCCAGCTCCTTTAAGTAGTTTTTGCTTCTAAGAGTAACAAGCATATATATTACAATACTCACAAACTCTCTCGTTTATAAATATCACTTGTAGTAGGATTAACTCATTCATAATTTAAAAGCGACGCTCTTGTCGGTGGAGTTCCTTCCATGTACTTCTACACTCCGCCTTCTCCTTGACTTCCTGATACGACACTACGTTTATCTTCTCCTTCACTTGGTTCATGTAACTTCTCCTAGGTCTACCTCTCTTCCTCCTCCCTTCTAATTCACCTTCCATTATTGTTCTAATGAAATTATCGTGTCGTATCAGATGTCCCAACATGTTCCCTCTCGTCATCTCGAAATCTTCCTCGAAGTAGGATAAAAGGAGTAAAACAACAGCTATTTGCCTGTAACTTGGGCTTCATTATATTATTAAATGGGACAACGCATTCAGATCCCGAAATCGATATTAATAATGAACACATGGCTGCCTCCGAGCCTCGCTCTTATCTGCTGTCCACTCAGTGTTACCAAGATTGAATGATGGGCTAGGTTACCCAGCGGTTTACTTATTATGAAGAGAAAAATTTTAGCTGCGATAAGCACTTTTTGCCAGGGGAATATCTTATCCAATTCCCTCTCGATTTGAAAACACCAAGATTGTAACCATCGGGAAAAACACTCTCAGGCAAATCATTCCACAGCTTAGTTGCGCGTGTTGGACGCGTTTTGGATGAATCAATCTTATAAGCAGACTAGTTGCCCGCCCCGGCTTCGCCCGTGGTGCATATATAACACTCAGCGGGATCCCGTACATATCCAACGTGAAAGAATGACTAAAATCGGTTCAGTCATTCCTGAGAACATCGCTTTCAAACAAAAAACCTCTTCAGCTACCTGCTACGCCACCTGTCGGAAATTGTCCATACCAACTCAGATTTAGAAACAAATTTGATTAGCAAAAGTTTATATTCAATGACGCAATCTTGGACATTGGCGAAATTACGGTGATATTACCGAATGGAAGCCAAAAGAAAAAAATTAAGTTGAAGTTGACGCAATCTTAGACACATGCTGTCATGTCGAAGCACGCTACGAATACTCTCAAAAAGGAATATTTTTCCCCCGTTTTTGTAACATTATTGATTCATGCTCCGCTTCTATTGATAGTATTAGCGTTATGGTCTATAGCATATAGCCTTTCTCGATAAAGGGACTATCTAATAGAAAAAGAATATTGGTGGACTAAATATTGGTGGACAATTCACACACAACACCATCTGACCCCAAACTAAGCAAAGCTTGTGTGATGGCAGCCAGATAGCTGATATAATACTTATATAGTTTTAAATACATACTTATTATACATAGAAACACCCAGACACAGTGCAAACATTTGAATTCATCACACAAACATTTGCACTGGGTGGGGATCGAACCCACGACCCTCGGCTTCGCAGGCAGAGCTACTACCAACTAAGCCACTAGGCCAGTCAAAAATAGAAAAAGAATCGATATCGATATCGAATCAAAAATAGAAAAGAAAAAGGAAAAGAATCTTTCAATTCGGGCCAGTACTTCCCGAGATCCTAGCGTTCAAACAAAGAAACAAACTCTTCAGCTTTATAATATTAGTATAGATATCGGAAAAACTGAATCATGTTATGGGACCGGAAGAACTTATCGAAAGCTGGCTTATCGAACAAACGATTTATAGTTATAGCGAGTTTTTAAAGAATGATGGCAAACTTACAATAACATTGTAAAAATTGACATTGTTAATTTTGAATGTGATAAATACATATGTATAATTTAATGAGCGACACTTATTTGTACTATACTTATTATCGTTCAATTTAATGTTCAATTTAACATTTTAATAAATATACTCTTTGTATGCTCTTATTTTGTTTTTCTAAAATTGACGTGTAAATTATGCATGTTTAATTATAGAACTTTGACCTTGCAGCATATCTATGGCTATACAGGTGACATATCGTGCAACATTAGGAGGGGTGATTAATACTAAAATTCTAAGTTTTTCAGTCCTATCGGCAGACCGTACGACTGCCAATTTCTTATCGATAATAGGCTTACAATCCGCGCTAGCCTAGTGATAGCTCAGATTTTTTTTCCGTTACGTTTATGTATGAACTTTATGAAGACATGATGTCACATAATGTAATTACTGTACAGGACTTAATCACAATCCACGTTATTATTTAATTACCTCGACGTTTCGGCAGGGTTACAACCGCCGTGGTCACGAGAAGACTACCTACAACCCTCCTGGAGTTTAATGATTTATATATTGGTTGATTTTTAATAATTTAGTAAAACAAAAATACGTGTCTTATACTTTTTCATAATCTACCTGAAGACCTGACAGTGGTATATTTTTCACCTAGTAATTACTTCAATTCTGAAGTTTATAAGATTAATGCTCTGAAGTTGGCTATCGGAATGGCAATGCATGTAAAGTCTGTACTTTGATACGAATTTTATCTACATCGCATACATGAGTGCACTTCTTACAAAATTATTTCTTGAATGACCGTGACACAATAATATAATAATTCATTAAACTCATGTGAAAATGTCAACCATCTTCAACAATAATTACCATCACACAATAGACGACAATTTAGGAAATTCCCAAAAATCGCCATTCCACATTAATTTCGGTACAACGCCCACGATCGTTAGCAAAAACGGCGGAACTGCTATAAATCAATTTTATACAAAACTACGTAAACTACAATGACAAGGAATCGTGCTTGTCGGTGCAGGATTTGCATTAGTGATTGCATTAATCATTTCCTCATACAATTCGAGCAATAAAAGCCATAAAACTTTGTATGGGACGCCATTAATTGTCAATGACAGCTGACAGCTAGGGGATGATTGACAAATGTCAGGCGAGTCGACCGGCTCAAAGAGCTCTCGAATTTTCGCTTCTGTTATTGTATTTTTATTCCGAAATGATGGAGTAGTGACTTGCAGTTTCACTGACGTTTTTATTATTTCTGTTAACAATGAAATAGTTTTTTAGAATTTAAATATGTTTCACTGAGTAGATACAAAATATGTCATGTCATTTCGATTTCTAGTACGGCAACAATGTCAGTAATTAAATGTGATAGGTAGTTGATTTATAAGGTTTATTTGGAATTAATGAGTCTGAGTAACGTCTTATACAGATTTATGGCTTCTGTTTTTGGTTCTTTTATTTATAGCGAAATTATTACAGCAGGTTCATAGGTTATGTTTTATTGTTAATTTATACTTAGTTTTTGAATTAACATGAATGTTTGGATTTAATAAATAATGGTCTTAGCGTCACAAAAAGTCAAGAATATTGATTTTAGTTCCTGTATCCTAATTATGTTTAAAAATACTTTTGAATGTCACGATAAACCCGATTTTTAATTTTTTCCTATTTCTATGATACAAAACCGATTAATCACATTCACCTTCTTTCATTTGCTGTCAGATGACGAGTTTTTTTGTTATTTAATGAAAATCAAAATCTATTAATATTTTTACTGTTTCTGTCACTCACAAAATTTGTCAAAAACAATAATCCAAAATTTTTATATCTCGATTCACTTGACACAAAAATTTTACAACATTTAGCTCTGTTATGCTTAGTTACGAATAAAACCAAAACGTCTTATAAAGACATCTAGAGCAAAACCGTAGAGGTTATAAGGGAAGAGGTATTTTTGCCTTTTAAATTGAGCAAGACCTTTTATTAATAGAACTAACTGATTTTGAAACTGACCTATACTACACACCTAATAACATTACTTATGTACAATACATACTAATAATAAAATTATCCATAGATCGATAAAAGTCTAGAAATCATAAAGATGGGTAAGTCATATTATGAGACGAAATTATGATTCTTGAATAAAAAAGGCAATGTAAGTATGTAAGAGTGAATAGATAACGTGGTATAAAAATACTGAAGAAGGCATCGATATAAACCAATGGATGTGCCCCGAGTAACTTGAGATTGGTAATTAACTGCGTCTCTATGTGTGTCGTAAGTAGTTTACACATAACCAATCTACTTGATCCCTAGAATCGCTAGCGGCGCGATATGCTGTGGTCCTACTTATTTTGGTTGTTGACAACGAATAGTGAAAAGCAAAAACGTCCGGCGTTCACCGCTTCCTGCAACCGACTACAATGAACAGAATGAGTGAGCTCACTCTTCCCAGCAATGACATGATTCCGTGCGCCCTGAAGTTTGGGAGGGCACATCTGTGTGTTGAGATCTTTGGAAGAAGGTATGACTGAATTGTGTGAATGAAGTTTTATTTGCAAAAAATGTGAGTGCCAAGATTATGAGTCAGAGACCGGGTCCGGGTCCCACAAAAATCTCATATTTTTCAAAATGTGGTACTTAAGCCGTTTCGCTTTTTGAAAAAGACCCTTGTATGTAACTGGGAACGAAATACTAATTACGTGAAAGTTTTCAAAGGTAGAATTTTTCAATGGAATAAACATGACAAATATTTCTCATATTATGTCACAACATCCTTTTTTATTTTCTGGAAACCAAAAAATATATAGAATAACTAAGAGTTTTATAACTTTGAAAATAAATATTCGTCAAGTGAAATTGAATCGTTCTTAGTCTGAAATTGACATTTCATTGAATAGCTAGTTGAGTGACGCGCGTCACTGATAACGCTGTAACTGACAATTGACGAAGGATCACCGATCGACGCGTGCAGATACCGTCTTTTGCGGCGCGATCGACGCGAGAGAGATACGTTTTATTTAATTTTAGAATAGATTTGTTCAGTTTTTTTAAATTACGTTAGAATAGAATATAATATATTCATGCACCTTATAACCACTTATGTTACACTGAGCACGTCAATCATACAAGTTTATAAGAAAACAAAGCAATCTATTACAATTACAAAAAAATTGAATTTAAATTAAAAAAAAAAACATTGAATGCCACGTGAATAAAATAAATTTAGGAGACAAATAGGTAGAATTAAACCGGATAAATTTTCACAATTGTGTATATCATAAGGTCAAAATTTAGAAAAAAATTGCAAAAACAAAATATTTCAAAATTACATAGTTAAAGACGTTTTACCTGACTGCAAATAGGGTTCTGTTTTTCGCGCGTATTTTGTGTACGATACGATATGATATGATACGAGTATAATTTCTTTATTTCCACGTATCTTTCAAACGGCTAGATAGATTCTGGAAATAACACCACACCACCTAAGTGTTTTTAGATGGTATATTGTATTACATTTTTTTATTCGTTGATTTTATGTTGTCGGATTTTTAAAATTTATTTAAATATATTTAGTTATTTATATTGCGTAACATCAAGTAGGTGACATTGGAAAAGTTGCATTAAAATTGACAGCGGTATTGTTAAAATTTTATAAAATGTGATGACATGGGATACCAGGCGGTCTACTACCTAACTAAAACTGCCTTAGGTTTGATATACCTCTCTCTTTTCTTTTCGCCTGAAATGATAGAGACAGCAATAACAAAGGCAAAGCAGATTTGGTTAGGTAAGTTAGAAGGGCAGGCAGGAATGAGGTTCCTTCAGTTAATATGTAGAAGCAAAACGTTGCAAAAAATTATAAGTAATCCTGTCTTTATCTCTAAATATATTTATTTCTAAACGCATTCCAAACTTGAGCCAACCGTCAAATTTTAAAGGTTGAGAATAGCGGAGGATGAGAATAAACAAAGAATAACAAAGTCAAAGTTAAAGTTTTTTATTGATAAATATACATTTACAAGTCAGGCATAATAAATTGTATAACAGTAATTGTACGGAATATAAATATTGTACAATAAAATAGTAATAATTAGACAATATCATAATAAATATTAATCAAATATAAAATTGAGCAGACAATGTCATAATAAAAAAATAAAAAAAATCGTAATACAATAATGTCAAATGAGATATAAAATAGTACCAATTCTTTTCAATTATTTAATTATTATTTTACCGTCGGTCTCTAAAAGTCTTCATAACTGTAAAACGTTTGCTCGACATAAAATAGATAAACATTTTTATTTTTAACTAACATAATAATAAGAATTTAAAATACTTCAAAGTGTTTAAATACATTTATTTTGACTAAATCAAACTTTAAGGTATAAGTTTTTTACCAATAACATATTTGTAATGCTCAATATTTTTTCCTACAACGTAACAAAAAATATGAAACCTGAGAGAACTAAACATCTCATAAACTAGACGAGACGTCAAAACTCTCATAAATTGTCATAAACTACATGAAAAAAGTTAATTAATCCACAGCGGTCTTGCATAAAGCGGGCCACAGACTCCTCGTACCATTAGACTTTGTTGCAATCGTTTTAGATTCAATTCAGGCCGAAACTTCGTTTTATACTAAGTTTAAACTCAGTGCAAGCCTGTAGCGGTATCCATTTTAACGATTTGATTAATAACAAGAACAAAATTAAAAATTTTGATTAACCCCCGACCACCTTGGATTTGTTATCTGTACAACATTATACTAGCCAAGCCTTTTTATTTGATACCCATATTGAGGGAGTTGTGAAAAAAGAAATGTGATTCGCCATTTTGTGGTAGCGGCCATCTTGGATTTGAAATTTGTCATAGTGCAAAGAATTCTAATAGTCAAGCCCTTTCGTTTGATACCCATATTGAGGTAGTAGTGAAAAAAAATTATATAATTCGCCATTTTATGGTGGCGGCCATCTTGGATTTCAAATTTTTTATAGCGTATAGTACTCTGCTAGTCAAGCCCTATCATTTGATACCCATATTGAGGTAGGTTGTGAAGAAATATTTTGTCCGCCATTTTGTGGAGGCGTCCATTTTGAATCGATATTAACCAGACATAGCTAAGAACACCCGCACGGATATTAACTTTCAAATAAAAAAAAACACATCGAAATCGGCGCAACCGTTTGAGCTCTACGATGCCACAGACAGACACACACACAGACAGACAGACAGACAGACAGACAGACAGACAGACAGACAGACAGATAGACAGACAGACAGACAGACATCGACGTCAAACTTATAACACCCCTTTTTTTGGTCGGGGGTTAAAAACAGCACATTTAGATGTACCTATGTAAATAAAAATAGATACATTTTAGCGGTCAGACATCATTGGTGCTTCAAATGCTTGGGCTTCAAACTATGTGGGCCCTAAGTGCTTAGGACCCACAAATACGCGAGGCCTCCAAAACCATGGGTTCCATAATAGTCACAACTCTTTGTAACCCATTTATTTATTTATTTATATCAATCAGCACCGTTATAAACAACGACTTACACTAATGAGAGTTAAACTAGACCTTGGTCTAGCTTGGTACTTGTACAGTGAACATTTTAATTGATTATTTTAAGATAGTGATATTATTCTTACATGATATAAAAAATCAACTGTCAATAGCTAGAACCATACAAAATTATGTTAATAATAATTGCTATCAGAATCATTCCTCGTCCCTTTTACAATATTAATAATGAAAAATAATAATAAAAGAAAGTAAAATTAACGCTAAAAATTACCCATAATTAAATTGAATTTTTTAAAATTATTCATATTCCAAATGTCATGTCATGTCAATTATAAGCTATACAATGTCATGTCGCCAGTTACAAATTTACATGTCATTACTTAAAAATACTAGACTGCCTAAATAACATCTTTTCACAGTACAATATGCATTCTGTCATAATGTCTCTCCATTGACCCGCTAATACATCCAAGTCATGCTGCCATCACATAGCCAATCGGCCTGTGTTTATACTCTTGGAGCGTACTATTTTTACAATTTAAAGTACTAAGGAGTTTGGTTCACAACTCTCTCCTCTGAAACAAGTCTCACTTGAATTGTTAAGTCGATTAATGCTTTATATTTTAAAATTACTCGTGTTATTTATGCTCATGCAAAACGAAAGCGCACCTTATTGCTAGGGAATACGAATCATAAACAAATGCAACCTAGATACTAAATAGTCTCATAGTTAGTTGGGTAAGAAAAGGTCCCGAGAGTCAATATCCACTACGCTGCCCAAGTAAGAACTGGTAGATGTCACATCATGTTGTCAAAAGATATCTTTCTAGAATAATGCCTGTTTCCGCTCGACTTTTTCTTCATCATTAGTGACAATGGCGTTCATAAACTTGTACATCTGTAATTAGAAGCATACTTACATAAATATACAAACTGGATTCGAAAATACAAAATTATGCTCATAACTTTTTTATCGCACTGCTCATAACTCGAAAAAGCGACATCGTTTCATGATCGTTTTTAAAGAAAAACAAGAATTAACACTGATAGTAAGGCCACAGGTATAAAATAAATCATCGGATTGTTTCATTTCATTTTATTATAGCCGTGTGCCAGTCAAACCGAGTTCCGTACACAACTATAAAAATGTTATTTTATGGTTTTAATAACTCCGATGCGGAACCCTAAATAATGTAAGTTATGGTGTAGGGAGACCTGATCACCAATGTTTCAATTTGGTCTTTTTGATTGATTGTTTTTTACAGAAAAAGTCGTTTGTGCTTTTATTATTATTCCCATATAATATACATACCTACTATCCTAATGAAAATTTAAATTTTACAATGTTATATACCAATATTTAGATATTTCAGTGTTTGGATGATTCTTGCTCAATCACGTCGAATTGTCGGCAGAGATCGCGGTGAAATTACAAACACAGCTAGATTAAAGCATAGAAGAATATATAGGCTTCTTTTCATCGCGAAAAGTATCTTACAGGAACTACGCAGTTGACTGTGGTGGACGCGGAAAGTGTTGTCTGAGTTTGTTTATCTCGAAAGTTACAATCTTGGTGTCTTCAAATTGAAAATGAATCGGTTTTTTCTAGGTACGCTCTATCGTAGACCGCATCGTCGCTTAACATCAATTGCGAGATAAAAGCGAGAGATAAGCTAAAGAAGCCTTAAAAAATGCAGAGATGGATGGATAAGTGTGAACTTATAAAAAAAAAAAAAATGCTTGTCTGTAAAGTTGGTTGTTACGGATGATAGTTTAACGTGACAACATCATAACAAAAACATTGATAGATGCAGCGCAAACGTACAATGAGCGTAACGGGACACATAACGGGACATTTGTTCGTGCAAACAGCCGACGTTCATCGATTTATTAGACGCTATCACGTCAAAAAATATCTCAATCGAAAGAAATATATTTTAATTTATTGAAAAAGCTTTATAAAATTAAAACTCTCATTGTTTCTACCTAAAAACTAAATAGATGTTTCTAATTTGATTACGTTTCAAAGTCAACGTCTCTGTCAGTGTTGTAACCGCTGACATCTGACAAATGCCGGGTGACGCACCCCGGACGAGTGTCGCCCTGTTGGGGTGAAAAATTACCCAAATAATGCGGGTTTATTGGGAAATTAATAGTCACCGTTGTCCCCGCTTTTGATCGGACGTTATTGAAAACGAGACGGTAAGTAACGAATTACGTGGAAAGTTAGACAAATAGAAATAATTGATTATGTTTTTTTTATATCAAATATTTGTTTCCAAAAAGGTTTACCTACGATGAAAAATACGAGTACAACATTTGGCCTACAACAATTACTGTTTCAAAATGCTAAGATTTTTTAAGAAATCAAAAAAGTTGCCTATTTTCAACTTCCGATCTCGAAGGAAGAGAATGTCCTACATTTTTTTACTACACTTTAGGCTCTGCTCACGTATGTAGTACCTAACATAGCCATGAAATACATATGTTTGTATACCTATAATTTTATGACGATGTTGATGGTAGGACTTTATAGATCCCGCTAAAAAACTATCACATCCATGCAGGTATTTATTCTACCACTAAGAAATAGAAATTACACAAAGAGCAAAATAAAAATAAATAATCATAGAGATCGCAATGCAGTGCAGGGCATTTTAACTCTTCATGTTCAAGTCGCTGCGTGTGTTGTTCACGATTAGGCACATGGCTTGCTCGTCCTGTCACTCTGTATTGTTTTAAAATATAATAAATACATTTATATTTAAACTTTTTGACACAGCACCATTTAGTCCCAAACTAAGCAAAGTCAGTAAAAAAAAGAAAAGTCGCTTACATTATCCGATTGATACACGAAGGTAATACACCAAATGACGAAAACCAACAAACTTAACTTTGAGGTAGGGTTTTAGGCAGAAAAAATGTATGTATTTTTATGTGGGAAGCTGGACCCCAAAATTTGATACTAATGGCATCTGATTGAACCGTTCTTTATTTTTATACACCAGGTTATAATCTAAATTCGTTTATTTAAAATTGTAAATTAATAAAATATTTTGGCGTGAAATGGTTTTAGAAAATGGAGCGACGTATTTAAAAAAAATGTAAAATACAATCCTTTTTATGCTGTCGAGTGCAGTTTTTTCGTGTTTGTTATATCGTATGCAATTTAAAATCACCTGACATCCGTTTTCCCGCCAAAATTGTAAAATCGAGTCGCCGCCAGAGAAGCAACCAGTTATACATATTTTATTACGAAAACTAACGTGGTTATTACACATTTTAAATATATACATATAGATTCAATACACATTCAGTGCCAAATTGACTGCCCTAGTGGCTTAGTTGGTAGTAGTAGCTCTGCATGCAAAGCCGAGGGTCGTGGGTTCGATCCCCACCCAGTGCAAATATTTGTGTGTTGAATTCAAATGTTTGCACTGTGCCTGCGTGTTTCTATGTATAATAAGTATGTATTTAAAACTATATAAGTATTATATCAGCTATCTGGCTGCCATCACACAAACTTTGCTTAGTTTGGGGTCAGATGGTGTTGTGTGTGGATTGTCCACCAATATATAAAAAATATATGTAAAATGAGCCGCGATAAAACACGCACTTGCATTGAAAAAGGTCGCCGAATGCGACCGAAACTTGCCGCGAAATATAAACCTATTTATGACGGTAGATATGTAGTACACATATTTGTATTAATTATATTTATGTTTAGGTTAATCACCTGCGATTACTTATTTGTAGGCCGGGGTGTATAGTAGGCATTCTATTCGTGCATGATTACATCGATGAAATCGCTCTAAGCCATAAAGGTGTTAATTAAAATAACTAGATGATGACAGTTTCTACATTACCTTTTAAAAGCATTTTCATTTAATTTAGTGTCAATTTATTTGGCTTATTCTAAATCATTATCTAATTTTGTCTTATCTTATACCTCCGCAGAAAAAACATGTTTCATTTTAATTATTTCCATTTCAAATTCGAATCGGAATAAAACTTGCAACCGTAGAACCCATCACTCAGCACCTACGTCACTTCCCCCCTGCCCCGCCACCCAAGAAACACTAAATAACGTCCGCCATCACCAAGCACCATAACTAACCCCCTAGGGGGGTGTCTGGGGGGTGTTTCCATCACACGCCGGCAAAAATACAGCCAGATTCATTATCAGAGCGATACATCAGGGGGTTGATTCATAACCGATAAATCAATGGGGTATAATAGGCCAAATATGGTAGATTAGGGATGGGGAACCGACTCGGGGCGGTTATAACCGGCTCGGAGCAGTTCTAACCGGCTGTTGGGAGTTTATGGACCGGATTTTGGGAATGGGCGCTGGCCTAGATTGAACGAAAGTTTTTGTTGATCTTTCGTTTGGATGTGTTTGGTCTGTCTTTACATTTAAGAATATTTTTTTTTTTTTAAATAAAGAGTGCCGAGACGTTCAGGACATGTGCCTCATGGTAAGCAACATGCCTGACACATAACAGCACAGTGACACGCAGCTATTGGAACATGAAGAGTCCGAATCATTACCTAGCACTGCACTGCGCTCGTCACCCAGAGATCTAAGATCTTATATCTCTAAGCCCTGTAATTTCTCTGGAAACATTACCCTTCAAACCGGAACACAGTAATGTTTGCACATTACTGCTTGTAAGATATTGTAATGTCTTGTAAGATATTGTATTTGGTGGTTACTTAAGTACGTTATTGCTTTGTATAATTAAAGAATGTAAAATTAGAAAAATAAGCGTTGTTGTAAGGTATTATGGTTGTTGATGATTAACTCGCAATGCGTCGAAGTTTTATCACCTAAAAGCCGGGTCACACAGGGGCCGGAGCTGCGAGAAAGCGATCCGATAGCGATGGAGTGCAAAGCGATAGCGGTCGGTATCATGTCACACAGAGCTACCCGCAGCCCGCGGCGGGCAGATTATACAGCCGGTGACGTCAAAAGCGATCAAATTGCTCACGACCTTACGTTGTAAAAAATACAACTGTGAGATCGGATCGCGATCGCTACGCGAACGCTCTGTCCTGTGTGACAGCTTGTACTGACTACCGTAGAGCAGCGCCCGCGCGGGCCGTCCGTCGCGCGTCCTTCCCGCGAAGCATGGCGAAGCGATCTCTTGTTTGTCGTCACGATCTTGTCGCGCGGGAAATCGCATCGCGCCGGATCGCTCCTGCTTGCTATGTGTCAGGTTCAGGTTGCATACAAATTCGAATATTACAAAAATTCCCGTCCCGGATCGCGATCGCTTTCTCGCGGCTCCCGCCTCTGTGTGGCCCGGCTTTTAATCACCAAAATTGACAACAAAACAAAACACACCTACACGTGAAGCATTCGCGCAACTGACTTGATGGTGTGGGTGCGATAGTTAGTTTACCGAATGAAATAGAAGATGGTCAAGTGTTGCGTTTCATACTTATAGTTTTAGAGAAATGAAGGTATTCCATATTAGGATACTATTCCACATTTGGTGACTTTCCTCTAGTTAATCCTACTAAGGTTATATATGCGAAAATTTGGATGTTCGTTGCTTGTTTGTCGAAACATCAGTATGGATGTGGTTCAAATTTGGAACATATTCATCTGGAATAGCACAGAAACTACTTTTTATAGTGGGAAAAACGACGGGGACGTGCACTTTATGGGTAGCACCGTAAGAAGCTGCTAGTAATAATAATAAATATTGGTGGACATTCCTTGGATAAACACAACAATAACTAGCCAAATACAAATCGTTCCCGCCAATGTGCTATATCAGACTATAATCAGTGTTCCAAATGCTAACCTGAGGATCTACCGCCTCACTAAAACTGTCTGAACGTTGATAAAGCTCTCTCTCTTTTCTTTGCGCTAGAAGTGATAGAGGTGGCAATAGCAAAGCTATAGCCGATTTTTTAGGCGGTAGAAGGACTGTTCCGTTTGGCCGCTCCTACGTGGTCGATGAACAAATATACAAACTTTCGTATTTATAACATTAATACAACTAGGGGATATTTCCCGAAGTTCTGTGATGGAGCAAGCTCTCGATATTTCTGTACACTTTCAAGCACCATTTTCACAGGTAAACTTAAGGGTATGTTTACATTTTCTGACATTCGACAGTATTTGGATATCAGTTAGGTACTAATTGTGAGTACCACTAGATTGGGTATTACTTGATGGGTATATTCAAGGTATCTTCTAGTCTAAAGTAAATCAGTTTATTCTAGATAAGCTCGCAGAAACGCATTCTGTTATAGACCGCATCATCGCTTAACATCAAGCGCTTAACATACAAGTGCAAAAGTAACAGATAAAAAAAATATTTGGTAATTATAGGGCAGCTACTTTAGCGCCTGAAATAAGTATAAAACTTATTGTTATAACATTATTAGACAGGCGCCAGAAGTCAGAAATCATCAGTCAATTTAAATACGAGATTATAAAGATGAGTTAAGTTGTTTGAGTGCGCCAATAATTCAGTAGTGGTAAGCCTCTTTTCAATATCCATCTGGGGAAGTAGCACACCCTTGCCAGTTATTCTACCGCCCAGAAGTAACGTACAATCATTACTGTGTTCCGGTTTGGTGGGCAATGTGTCTAGTAAAATTACAGGGCAAAGAGATTAAACATTCATATCTCTGGATGATGAACGCAATGCAGTACTGTTGTACTGTGCTGTTACGGGCAGGCATGTTGCTTACCTTAAGGCATGGTCTGCTCGTCTCGTCACTCCATCATCATCATCAGCAGCAAGACGTCCACTGCTGAACATAGGCCTCCTTCCTAGATTTCCACAACGAACGGTCCTGCGCAACCTGCAACCAGCGGTTTCCAGCGACCTTTATGAGGTCATCTGTCCATCTAGTGGGAGGCCGTCCAACACTGCTTCTTCCGGTTGCGGAAGACGTCACTCCATACTTACTGTAAAATAAATGTACGCAAGAAGTTCTTCTTTAATTTTATGAGTATTACTAATGCTCTATCATAAAGCAGAAGTTAGGCATCAGTGGTTAATTAAAGTCAACTGTCGCAGGCCTCCCTTAAAAAGGTGCAACCGATTTAAATGTGTTGAATTTGACACGCATCATAACAATTCACTTCCGAAGAGACATATTTACTTAATGATGCCACTGGCAGGTCTACCGCTCCTGCTTTCTGCTATCCTTTGATTTGTGATCTCATCAGCCAATTTGGTAACGACGGAGAAAGCAGACAACGACATCTGCTTTCCGTATACAGCGAAAATATAATGTTAATCTATATCTATACTAATATTATAAAGCTGAAAAGTTTGTTTGTTTGTTTGTTTGAACGCTAGGATCTCGGGAAGTACTGGTCCGAATTGAAAGATTACTTTTCTATTGGATGGTCCATATATCGAGGAAGGCTTTAGGCTATAAAATCTATACTAATATTATAAAGCTGAAGAGTTTGTTTGTTTGTTTGAACGCTAGGATCTCGGGAAGTACTGGCCCGAATTGAAAGATTACTTTTCTATTGGATAGTCCATATATCGAGGAAGGCTTTAGGCTATAAAAAATAACTCTACTATTAATTGAAGCGGAGCATGAAACAAGAATGTAACAAAATCGGGAAAAATATTCCCCTTTTGAGAGTTTTCGTACGTTTCGTGCTTTGACATGACACATGACAGCATGTGTCAAAGATTGCGTCATTGAATTTCAGTAATCTGTGCATTGAATATAAACCTTTGCTAAAAAAATAATCTAAATCTGAGTTGGTACGACCAATTTCCGACAGGTGGCGTAACAGGTTGCTGAAGAGGTTTTTTGTTTGAAATCGATATTCTTAGGAACGAGTGAACCAATTTCAGTCATTCTTTCACCGTTGGATATGTACGGGATCCCGATGAGTGCTATATAATATACCACGGGCGAAGCCGGGGCGGGCATCTAGTAATAAATATGGGTGGACATTTCACACACAACACCACCTGACCCCAAACTAAGCAAAGCTAGCCTGAGTACTATGGAAGCGAGATAGCCGATAGAATACTTATATATTGTTAAATACACACTTATTATACATAGAAAACACCCACGCACAGTAAAAATATTTGAATTCATCACACAAACTTTTGCACTGGGTGGGGATCAAACCCATGACCCACGGCTTTTACCGTACCGACCCACTAAAATTGGTACATATTTTATAATATCTAAATATTGTCATTATATCATGTAATTTAATTTAATTGCAGAACCTGTCGCCACGCTTATTGTCCACCTTTATTTATTTTATACAAAATAAAACATACCGTCGAATTGAGAACCTCCTCCTTTTTTAAAGTCAGTTAAAACAAAAGCAAGGCAATGAATTAGGAAATCGTCACAGTATTTATTAACTTTTCAAATCTAAAATTTACATCCATATTTATACAAGCTTAGCATTTAAACTAGCGACCACATAACTCAAAAAATTCCATTGCGACCAAATTGGTTGTCATATTGAAAGACAAGCTATTATTTATTAAATATAATATTTTCGTTACCTAGTAGTCGCCATTAATCAACGTGGTGAGTGTAATTAATGAAATTTATGTGTTAACATAAATTTTATGTTGTTTATATTGTGTGGTGCACGAATACACGAATGTGTGGTGAGGTCATCGGGACCTCGTTTTTTGAAATTATTCTTTTCATCGTCATAGCTCTTCAATAGTTTAAGTCACAGTTGCGGAATACTGGGCAGCAAAAATATAAAAGACTCACACACAAAAAAAGACAACATCATCGACACGAAGAAGAAGAATTGTTTAAGATAATTTAAATGTAATTCAAAACTCTTTATTACGATATTTGTATTTGTATACAGATATAGTCAAATTACTTTTCTTTTTTTTTTTAACTATAATAGGTTCGCACTTGACCACTATCTCGCCTGATGTTAAGCGATGATGAGATCTACGATGGAGCGTGCTTCCCTTGATAAAACCGATTCACTCGATTACTGTAACTTACTCTCTTTGCCACATCAGCAGCCAGCAGCACAACTGGAGTTCTTGCTCCAATACCTAAACCTTAAGTAGAACTTCTGATGAACTGATCAAAAATACAACTTATGACTAATAGCACCTCTGCTCCTGATTGTGATCATAAGTAACTCTCAAATATCATCGTCATTTTCTCAAGCCATGAAAAGAGATGACGACCGTCAATCAAAGAGATGATGAAATGGCATTAGATATTTCTATTTTTGGCTGCAGATAACAGGGAACAGCACTTAGATAGAGAATAAGTAAATAAATAGATCCGGTTTTTCCGCACGGTTCCTTTGTACCAATCGTAATCAGATGACGTGCATACTTGCTATAGCAAAAGAGTGATGTGCCGCGACAAAAGTATGAAACTTCCACAAGAGCGAGCAAGAGCGATCAGACCGGCCTCTGTACCGCCTAACTGTAACACGGTTGCGACCCCATTAAGGTCGGAGTGGGCAGGGAGATCGACGCACCGTGATATTAGTGCCTTCTTTATCTATGCTGATATTCCTAACATTATCTTCTTCAGCCGCAGCTTCTATGCTGATATTCCTAACATTATCTTCTTCAGCCGCAGCCTCTATGCTGATATTCCTAACATTATCTTCTTCAGCCGCAGCCTCTATGCTGATATTCCTAACATTATCTTCTTCAGCCGCAGCCTCTATGCTGATATTCCTAACATTATTTTCTTCAGCCGCAGCCTCTATGCTGATATTCCTAACATTATCTTCTTCAGCCGCAGCCTCTAGCACACAGCCGAAATGCCTTCCACCTGTCATCGCGCTCCGCCTTAGTTGCGCAACAGCGCAACTAAGGCGGACTAACTTAGTTAAGTATGGGCTGTTGCCCATACTTGGTTTTCGCTTAACAGTGGATGACTTAACAACAGCTGCGCCTCGACCATACAGGAACTTTTCGGGGTTTGTTGATGTGCCCAACACATTTCCATTTCAAACCATATTCCCCACCTTTAAAACAGAAATTCTCAACTTCACAAATTCGAATCCCAACTTCACAGCATCGAATTTAAATTTCCAAATTTAAACAAATTTTATAAATAAACATCCAGCAGCCATCAGTTGTCGCCAATCTAGATCGCAAAAGCGATACAATAACAAAATCGCTCTCATAATATCGCAGTGCTGTCATCTAACTTAACGAAACATATTATACCCAAGTACAGAACCATAAAATAGTCGAAATTACAGGACCGATATCCAAAAACAATGCCCTGATCATCCAAAAAATCACAAATAATTTTCGACTCTACCGCACACCGGTTAGAGCTCAGTTTTGATATATTTCGACACGTATGCAACTATACAAGTGAATAAGTTTTTTCAATTAAAAAGACTTAATTTGTTTTCGATGCCCCATTGAAGTTTGTGCCATATTATCGTGGACGAAGGTTTCATTTCCATTGTGGGTGAATTTCAGTTACAACGTTGCAAAATCAAAAAGGTTATCCACGAAAATGTTAATATAATAGTTGCTTCAGTACTACGGGTTTGTTGGCGTGAAGGCATAAATCAATTTTATAGCCCCATCTAAATCAAAAGCGTTTTAATGGGAGGCCCGCGTCATATCATAGCGGAGTATGATAATTTACTGCTACTATGTGACGAATGTTAGAAATAAAGGTCCCTTCTTGTCCCCCCGGGCCGCAATGGCCCCAATGGCCCCTCATCGTCGCAGGATTAGTTTTATGTTCTAAACCGGCGTCGTAAATATGTCACCCGTATCTGGAAGGGAGTGTGTCATATGAGATAATTTTTGGATTTATTAAGTTTACGGGCTTGGATAGGTCTATGCATATTGTAATTAGGAAGCTTGGTGATCATACACTATGAGCAAGTAAAAGCTGTGATACGAGTCACAGAAAAGATGAAAAGACGAAACAGCTTAACATTTAACAAACTATCTTGCCGTTTTTGAAGTGCAACTTATTTAGGTGTGTAAGTAAATAAGACTAATGCCGCGGTAAGACTGCCTGCAGAGTCCACTTAGGGAAGTGCAACGCTTTTGCAAGTTATTATATCGCCAAGAAGTAACGTGAAAACATTTCTGTGTTCTGATGTAAAGGCAATGCTTCCAGATACATTAAGGCAAAGAATAAGTCATTTTTCAAATCTGGGTGCTGAAAATAGTGCAGTGCTAAGCAGTTATTAGGATTCTTCATCTTCAATGATTTGCGTGGCATTGTGGTGTTATCGACGAGCGTGTTGCCAACGAACACAATCTTGTTCATCCCATCACTTATGTAAAAAGTATAATCTGAATAAACTCGTCCAATTCCATTTGCCTGATTCCATTAATACTAAAACTGAGAATCCAATGACCACCTTACCACATAACAAGTCACAGACCCTCCTAATTTACAACCTCCATCTTGTACTATATACCAATCTCAAATTGCATCGACAAATGCATCTTCATCAATAAAACCGAAGAACATTATTTATCTATTTTACGATTTACATCGGTACGGATTGGTGACGCAAGCCTCGGGAGACAGGACCATAAACCAGGTGTCACCTGATTGGAGACACGACTTTAAATCCACAATTTTATTGTCTCCCGACTTTATGCCCCATAAAAATCTAAGGTGACAATTGGTCTGAAAAAAGTGTTCCTCGCCACAAATTAGGTGGCTTGTTGAAGGCGCTTTGTCGGTCCGGGTTTGAGGTGCAGTAAAATTTTTATGTGAGGCTATTTTGGATGGATGTTTACATGAGAAAACAATTTTATTGCTTCCGAAATTTATTATTTAAGTGGGTTTTTATCCTGGGATTGGGGTAAGAGGCACGGGTAGAGATGGTTGCGTTTGTAGGGAGGGAGTTGAAGCTATCAGAGGCCAAACTGCCATAAGTCCTTTAAAAGTCTTTTAAAGAGGTTTGAGGTTAATCGACGATGCGGTTTACGATGAAGCTTACTTTCCCAGAAGAATTTGATTCATTGTCGACTTGAAAACACCAAGATTGTATATTGTATTTAATGGGAAACCCCATTCATCCAAACCTTTGTAGAAAAAAACAATGGTTCTCCGGGCGTTCTAACAGAATTGAAAACTTATTACGCACGTACGGAATATATGCACATACTTTTCACAGTAGTACCGATGATAATGGTTACAGTGTTGATTGTTTTTTCTCATATCGAAAAAACGTCCGATGAAAAAAATGCGATGCGCCTAAATAAATAATCACTATAAAAGTTGCGTTAGTCCACAAGTGCCAAAGGTAATCTTTTTCTTGCATAAGTAAGGACAATATTGGGAAACAACTCTTAGGAAAATATTGTATTAATATGAAAGGCTTAAATTATTTTACTTTACTAGTATTATACATGTGAAAAATTTGTCATTAGTCGCTCATTTAATGATGGTCCAAGAGCCTATGAACCGCTGAATTTTGTTATTTTAACAAAGCTGAAAGTTTGTCAGCGCATGCTCCCAACACAGGTAAGAACGATAGACCATTATGAAGTTCGGGTCATCCTGGATTTGGCAGATAAACGGCACTAAAGGTGTACAATTGAAATACTGATCTAAGTTTGTCAAAGTATTACGTCTGATTTTTTTTTATTCTATAGAAATCTCACTTGTTATTTTCGTTTTTTACTCAAGATACAATGAGAATGTGATAATTTTGGGTGAGACCTTCAGAATATTATTAAAAATCTCATCAATAATTGCCAAACACTTGACGTTGTAGTAACCTGGTAACCACTTGCTAACCCTTGTTGTGTTGATGTTCATGCAATTATAATTTAATTTACGTACCTACCTATATGAGCTAATTTTTACACATATACTTGGGTAACAATAAGCAGCCCAATTATCAAAATCAGTCCACTAAAAGTGCCCACTGCTGGGACTCGTACCGTTTATCTGCCAAAGCCCGGATGACCCATAAACCATACTTCATAATGGTCCATCGTTCTTATCTATGAAAAACTTTCAGCTTTGTTAATATAATGTAGGTTTGTGGTTCACAGACTCTTGCTGTAAAAGGCCTTTTCCAAAGGCCAAATAATGAATGAGTGATAAATGAAAAAGATGAATGCATTTAATTTATCGACTTGACAACATTTTATTATTTATTTATTAATTCAATGAGTACACAAAACAGAATGTAATAAATATAAACTATAACATAAGAGTATACTGTACAGAACTGTATTACATTCCAAACTATGTGGGCCTAGAAACAACATTTATTTAAATACAGTAGTTTGATAATAATAACATTACATATAAAGAATGGAATAAACTGTCGGTTTACTTGTAGTTATATCCAGATTATATAATTTTCCAAGGCTGAGAAACCTAAAAAATATTTAGATATTTTGCTACGTCGGTCTGCATCGCATTCAACTGTACCGTGGCTTGCCATCGGGCGAGTCAATGCAGGCAGGCCAATGTTCGTTAAAAAACTGTTTTGTCAAATTACGAAATTATTTACATAAACCTAAAAGTCCTAAACATAACAAGCAATCAGACGAATTTCTAAGTGTAATTTTATCTTTATTAAATTAGCAATTTCTGTCGAAGATACATTTTATCATATGACTAGCAGCGTTCCACGCTTTGACTCGCATAGTTCCCGTTCTTGTTAATTTTCCGTGATCAAAAGTGGCCTATGTGCTATTTCAGACTACAACCGAACTGTGTTCTATATTACAATTATATAATACTGAATTTCCTACGTGATTGAGCAAAAAATATACAAAATTATAATGTCATGGATATGTGAATATTTTTGCAGAATCTTTTTTTTTGTTGGGTTGGGCTGAAACTTGGAACAAGGTTAGAATTTAGTTTTTTTTTCAATAAAGAGTGTAGAGGCGTGCAGGAAATGTGTCTGATAGTAAGAACACCTACCACATGGTAACATGCCTGCCACATAAAAGTAACATATAGTTTGTAAGAACACATAGACAGTCTACTTGTTATCTCGGGAACATTACGAAAAGTACACGAGTAAAACCGTGTGGCGTTGCTAGTAATAATATTATATCTTATAGTTAACAAACACGTACATTTATTCAACTAAACTTTAAAGTATCATCAAAGCTGAAACTCCACGTAACATGACGCGTGAACAGTCGGCCGTTTCGTGAAGTTCCCGGCGTCCCCTACCACATAAATCAATTTGTCAGTCCAACGTGACGGTTCACGGACCGGCTCACGCACCAACTTATACTTGTTACTTTCTTTCGCGTTTGACGCGCTATTTTATTTTTTAGTTGATTTATTGATTGAGTGCATTATATCGTGGATTTATTGCAGTTTGCTGAGTTGTTGTAATTATTATTTATAGGACAGTTTTTACGGGGTTTCATGCGGCTCCTTTTTTTTAGAGTTTATTTTTGTTGGTTTCTTTTTTATTCGATAGATTTAAAAGGAAAAAACCAATCTCGACTTGGCGACACTAAGATTGTATACATCGTGAAAAATCCACAGCCTAGTCTAGTCTCCAGAATATGATGTTACTCTTACAAGCTACTATGAAAAGAGAGAGACAATTTTCTTAGCATTCCATGGATTCACCAGGCGGGATCCATCGTGTGGCAGAGAGAGAAAACCCGAGTAGTTCCCGAGACTTGTGACTCGGGCGTAGGTTTAAGGGGCCCCTTTCTGACGTACATCAACACTCACCTTCACTACTCGTCTTTCTCTCCCTGCCCAGCCAAATCTGATATGAGCCAGCTAGTGCAGCTTTAGATACTCATTCTAGTATAAAACTTACTGCACTTCTGGATAAGCCAAGGTCTTTCAGCAGGTTATAGAGAGATTTTGCTGGTATACCTCTCGCTCCCACTTCTACAGCGTATAAACTAACTACATAGCCGTTTTTTGTTAATTCGTTTAGAAGGTCGTAATACTTATTTTGTTTCATCGCGTGGTCTTTAGGTATATTAGTTTCCCATGTATGGTATGGTAAGTACTAAGGACTAAGTCTACAAGGACTATGCGTTTTGTAGCTCTAGAAAAAAGGAAAATGTCCGGTCTGGATGACGAAACACCCACGTCCTCTGGGATTTTGTAGTGCTTTTCATACGTGTCCATTAAAATAGTCCAGTTTGATGTTTATAAGCCTTCTTTTACAAAGTTAATTTGTCTTTTGTTTGTCGTCAATCCCTTTTGGGCTCTAGCTACTGAAAGGCTCATGGCTTCACGTATGATTACAAATCCTCTGTCATGGCGCCGTGAGTAATGACTCCCATTAAGGAGCACCTTGCATCCCACCAATATGTGCCTTGCTGTACATATCGCCTCTCCACAAGTATGGCAACATTTTTCAGAGGCTTTTCCCCACCTTACCTAGTTACTCTGGTCAGGGAGGGTCATTTGGAATGCATTTAGATAAAATATATATATAGTATTAAAATATATATTTAATAGAGACGATCTTCTTAGCATTCCATGGATTCACCGTGCGGGTGCCGGGTCCATCGTGTGGCAGAGAGAGAAAAACTCGAGTAGTTCCCGAGACTTGTGACTCGGGCGTAGGTTTAAAGGGCCCTTTCTGACGTACATCAACACTCACCTTCACCACTCGTTTTTTCTCCCTGCCCAGCCAAATCTGATATGAGCCTACTAGTGCAGCTTTAGATACACGTTCTAGTATAGAACTTACAGCACTTCTGGATAAGCCAAGGTCTTTCAGTAGGTTATAGAGAGATTTTGCTGGTATACCTCTCGCTCCCACTTCTACAGCGTATAAACTAACTACATAGCCGTTTTTGTTAATTCGTTTAGGAGGTCGTAATACTTATTTTGTTTCATCGCGTGGTCTTTAGGTATATTAGTTTCCCACGGTACGGTAAGTTCTACAAGGACTATGCGTTTCGTAGCTCTAGAAAAAAGGAAAATGTCCGGTCTGGATGACGAAACACCCACATCCTCTGGGATTTTGTAGTGCTTTTCATACGTGTCCATTAAAATAGTCCAATCAGGTGCTGTACCCAGGATTGAGTAAGGCTTGTTCCTGGAGTTTGAAGTTGAGCCTTCTTTTACAAAGTTAATTTGTCTGTTGTTTGTCGTCAATCCCTTTTGGGCTCTAGCTACCGAAAGGCTCATGGCTTCACGTATGATTTCAAGTACTCTGTCATGACGCCGTGAGTAATGACCCCATTAAGGAGCACCTTGCATCCCACCAATATGTGCCTTGCTGTACATATCGCCTCTCCACAAGTATAGCAACATTTTTCAGAGGCTTTTCCCCACCTTACCAAGTTACTCTGGTCAGGAGGGTCATTTGGAATGCATTTAGATAAAATTTTAATAAGGCAGGGGACCAGTCATAGATCAAGGTGCGCCATTTTAGAGCTAATGGGATACAGAACTCACCTATGGTTAACCACTCACTTTGCATTTCTAAATTCATAGCGTGCACTTTGTAACCGTCATTTTCGTCTTGTTGTAGAAAGGTTTTACCATGTCTCGGTCTTCCTTTTTTTTCTCGCACCCAACCCAGCAGTATTTACTTGTGCACCTGCCATAAATTGTTTATGGAATTGAAGTCTAGATTCAGGTCTGAAGCAGTTTTGTCTTTTGGGAGAGATGTAATTAATTCGTCTTGCGACTTTCCCAAAACATGCGTTTTTGTAACTCTTAGGTGTGTGTAAAGTTCAGACGGTTTCTTTAGTTTCAGCCCAAAACTATTGTGATCCCTAAAAGAGTAGAGGATCAGCCGGATGTGCCAATCCGAACCATGACTTCAATATCTTTATGACATTGGCATCTAGCTTTGCCAGGAGAGTTAGTTAGAGACGTGATGTGAGGTAGTTGTCATATATCCATGCTTTTTTGATATTGCTGATAGGCTGCTGGTCTACCTTATTGAGGTTGTTCATGAAATTTTCAACAACCACCTCTAATGATGGTGTACGTCCTTTGTGATCTATCTTTCTACCAAGAAATTTGAAAGGCACTGCCTCTGCAATTGTGGCAACTCCTTGGCCACTTATGGAGAGTCCCGGATCGTAAGACGTATATTTGGTATTTCTTCTACCCAGACAAAGACAATGACATTTAGATGGTTTTGTCCTCATTCCCTCCGTCCATGTACAGAACTCATCGACTTCGTTCAACAATTCTTGACACTGTTTGGGATTACGTGTAAGTATTGCAAGGTCGTCCGCAAAGGCCAAGATTGACTCAGTGTACTTATTGTTGATTTTAAACCGGTAGCCCCATTTCTTTTCACGGGATATTAATTTGTCTACTAAAATATTTATAACTATATTAAATGCTATTGGTGATAAGCAGCACCCTTGGAATAGTCCTACATTGTATTCAAGTGGTTTTGTGTATTCCTTGTTTACTGCTATGACGAATTTTAAGTGGCAATAATAAGAATTAATTATGTCAATAATTTCAGCAGGAAAGTTATACCATTTTAGGGCAAATATCATAAGTTCATGCTGACTGTAATTTGCCTCTCATGTGTTCTGGCATCTTTCAAACTTTCTGCTAGTAATGTATTGTGTTCCAGGCATCCAGAAATACCAGGCAAGAACCCTTTCTGGTTCCCCTAGTATTCCTATGGAAAATCCGTATTATCTAGAAACCCGATATATTTATCTTTACTCAATTAAAAGTAAAATTACGCAATTATATGAAATGCCTATTAAGACATATTATGTAGGTACTTCAAAATTGTCCATAGACAGATTAATGTATAGAGATAAATGATTGTTTAAGCACTTTAGATAGGGATGGTTAAACTAATTTTAGAGGTGATAAATATAGTTTTTTTTATCGCGATTAAGTGATATCAGAATTTTTTTTTGCTATTGTGAATTTGAGTCAGTGATCTGCATGATGTAATACCACCTTGCTCTTTGTTCTGTCGAACTTTTATACGATACTTTCAAAGCGAGAGTAAATTCGTTTCTACTAAGTAAACACTCTCCATCCACATTGTTGCTTGACATCAGGAGAGATGGCAGTCAAATGTAAACCTAAAAAAACAAAGTAAGCATAAGCAACCCGCTTTATGTTCTCTCTGCAGGGACTCTTCTTTCTTCTATCCTTTCTTTTCTCTTTTCTATTTCCAGGAAATTATCAAGATTAAAATAGACTCCTTGGCCAAGAGCGCATTGTTGAGTAACGTCTTCAATATTTTTATTTTTTTATTTTATAAGTTAAAATTAAAACTTAATAGCCATCTCGATGTTAAACTACGATGTAAGTAGTCTACGATGGAACATGTCAAGTTTTTCCCAATATTTTCCTTCACCGTTAAAACCAGGAATGGTGGCAATCTGGTACATGTCATCATCAACATCAACAGTCCACTAAATGTTCCCACAACTGGGACTCGGGGCCTTCTCTCGCAAGGAGAGAGTCAAGTCCATAATCCACCACGCTGGCCCAGTGCGGGTTGGTGGATGACACATGACCTAGAAAGATTCTAAGTACATGGCGGTTTCCTCTCGATGTTTTCCTTTGCCATTTTAAATTAGCAGCATTACGCACATGACACTGAAAAGACAGTGGTGCGCGTGAGATTTGAATCGGGGGCTCCGGATCGGCAGCTGCCGTTCTCCTGAATAGACCAGCCGTAACTTATATATTTGGAATTAATTGACTTAAGTTATAACTTAAGTAGATAGTGCGACCCAGGTGGCTGGCGGCGACAGTGCTGACGCAAGTGGCATCTCAAATTCGGCACTTCCCGTTCTTCCAGGGCACCAGAGTCAACCCATCCGGTCTCTTTCCGTCCGATCTGGATAGGGCGGGGGGCTCAAATACGCAAGGAACGCCTGCCGATAATAATGCTCTCCGAACTACGCCATTGGGTGCATGGAGTCGCGAAAACCTTTTCGCACACCGTCGACAACTCAAAGCGTGACGGCCATCGGCTTCTACCATAGAGTCGTAAGTGAGCATGTGAGGTTCACACACCTTGCACCCCAGGCGGAGAGTATCCAAAATCAATCTAAATCTAAATTCATTTTATTCTGTCAACACATACACCTTCACGCGCAACGAGTTGTTTTCTAATAAGGTGTTTAGGTGAGGAGAAGGTAGCGCGTGCAACGAAGCCCCAGATTCAGGCTGCGAGACGGTCCGGAGTCTGGCCATATCCGCCCCCTGAGGCACATGTTGTTTTTGGACCCGCTTGGCCTAGTTGGTCCTAATAGCAAACTTTCCTCGCCACCATTTGAATTTAGAATAGTAGCGGCAAGATCAGCAACCCCATGAAATTTATTGTAAATTTAAGTCAGATTTTATGTGTTGTATAACTTTTACTTATCCTTGGCACAAAAAAGGGCTGTTTCAATACACAATATGGATCCATGTGTTTGTGTTTATCTATCTGTGCATTATTGCGCTATATCATAGCTTCAAAACTGATGATTTGGATTGTTTGTTTTATCAAAGGCAGACGTGGTCGTATGTGCTAAGCATGGTAGTCTAGTAACTTTGTTTTATATAATATATATAATACCCGTGCAAAGCCAGGGCGAGCTGATAGTGTATAAATATTTTTTTAAAACCGATTAATTTATAATGACTAATTGCCTTAGTAACTTAATGATAATTTAATTCTTTATCAGTCTCAATATTTTTCTGCAATTGCGTCAAAAGATTGATTATATCAGTAATCTATGTCATCCATAAACATTAAATACAAAAAATGTTCGCTAAGCACTCACACTAAATGGAAAAATACTTAATTAATATTCGTAAGCCGGATTTCCTTTCAATAAGCAAACTCATGCATTACGATTCGTCAAATTACATGTTTTTGGTGCAAGTTTGCGAGATAGCAAACATGGTAGTGGTACGAGTCTTTGCAGAATCCATCTAGGAAAACACTACACCTTCCACAGATAAAAATTTGGCCTTGGTAGAGGCTCTGAGCCAGGAGAAGGTGGCTTAGACAACAGCAAGTGGCGATGTCGAGTTGACTACTAGCGCAGTCGAGTCGAGTCTAGTGAGTCGTAGTGACGAAATCGGACTAAAGAGCACTAAATTAAGTTGAACATGTTCTCTGCTCCCCCTTGTTTTCCTTCCCTTCTCAAGAAATCTATATTAATAATTTCGTCAAGAGGTACGGTAGACTTGATCAAAACCTTATATGAATAACAAAACATAAAAAATATTGATTTTGAGTCGACAACATGTGTCTACAAAATTCGGATTTTGGAGAATTTCGTTAAATTCTGATGGTACTGACCCGCACCCGGCCTGCACCCGTGCGAAGCCGGGGCAGGTCGCTAGTATGTTTATAAAAAAAGACCAAATGACAAAGGTCACGGACGGATGGCTGAAGAGCGCAGTGCAATGATAGGTAATAATTTAATCTCTTTTTGCCCCAATAGTTGCGTGACGCTGTTACGGGTAATCGTAGGATAAGTCACACGCCCTACTCGTCCCGTCACTATTCTAGTCAATGTTTGATTGTTTGATGCTCAATTACGTTGTAACGTTTGAACGGATCGGGCGAAAATTTAGAACACAGATTAAAGTCTGGAGGAACACATAAAATAAAATAAAATAAAAATAGCCTTTATTTCTACTACAAATATGACAATTATTATAATTACTTAAACCTATATTTAAGATAGTAAATAAGTTTCTATTTTTTTTTTTTTTTTTTTTGTACTATACAATAAATATATAATTATATTCTCTTTTATAGAGTGTGAGTAGTAGTCGCCTCTGCAGCGTAGGCCTCTCCTAATCCTTTCCATTCGTGTCTCTCGCGTGCGTTTCGCATCCAGTGAGAACCACCCCTCTGGTTGAAAATGTCGCTCCATCTTTTGTGTGGTCTGCCTTTCCTTCTCTTACTGTCCCTTGGTATCCACTCTACTAAACGTTTGGTCCATCTATTATTGTGCATTCTACAGATATGCCCCGCCCATTGCCATTTTAATAATCTTATTCTTTTCCGTACATCTATTATTTTTGTTTTATGCCTGATATTTTGATTACAAATTTTATCTGATAACTTCAATCCCAGCATACTTCTCTCCATTTTGCGTTGGCAGATCGCTATTTTTCTTCATCCTCTTTTCTTAATGACCACGTCTGACAACCATATGTCAAGCAAGGTAATACTGTTACTTCGTATAACTTCTTCTTGATGAATATATTAACAGTGCTATTTTCATCACTTCTTTGAGTCCCCAATATTTTTCCAGGCTAAAGTTATTCTTCTCTGTATTTCCTTTTCAGTTTGTTTTTCAAAGGATACTAGTTGTCCCAAGTATATATATTCCTTTACAAATTCGATTTTTTCGTTTGCTACTATCACGTCGTGTTCTTTCCCGTTAGTTATAATCTTGGTTTTGTTGTGTTTAGCGACAATCCCACCCTTTGACTCTCCATTGACAGTTCTCTGACCATACTTTCTAGTTCAACGGCACTTCCCGCGAAGACTACCAAGTCATCTGCGAAACGCAGGTGGCTCAGCAGCTCCCGTCTACCCATATTCCTTCGACTCCCAATTGAGATTTCTGAAAATAAATTGAGTACAGCTGAAAAAAATTTTTGGGAAAGAGGATCTCCTGTCTTACTCCTTTTTTATAGGAAATTCTGTTCCTTCACGTTCTAGTCGCACCTTCGCCTGACATTTTGAGTAAATATTGTGAATTAGGTTTATATATTTCCAGTTTACTCCTTGTTGCTCTAACGCTGTCCATATACTTTCAAAATGTAGAGAGTCAAAAGCCTTTGTATAATCTATGAAACACATGTATAGAGTTCTATTATATTCTTTAGATTTTTCTATAATTTGTGTTATAACTTGGATATGATCCACAGTAGAGTACCCTTTGCGGAAACCTGCCTGCTCACGCGGTTGGTTTTCTTCTAGAGTATTTGTTATTCTGTTTAATATTATTTTGGAAAATATTTTGTAGAGATTTGTCATCAGGCTAATTGGTCTATAATTGCCTAAATCACATCTGTCGCCTTTTTTTTAACAGAACACATAAGCTACTTTTATTCCGGAAAACAATGGAAACGTGAACTACACAGGTAAAACTGCTGCTAAAAGCGCTGGTATTAAAAATGAAGGTCCTGATGATTTTTTTTACGCGTACGCTTTCTCCAGGTTGACCTACGGGATTTTACTTTGGGGTGGGAGTGTGGGTGCCACTGACCTCTTCACCTTACAAAAGAAATGTGTGCGTATCTTAGCCAATGCTAGACTCCCTGACATAAGTAAATCATATTTTTACAGACCGTATTATATTGACTACAAAATTTTAACTCTGACATCATAACGTTTGACAAAGTAGCAGACAACCGGCGCTATCCTAATAGGACATTCTATAAATATAATTTGAACACACCGACATCAAAACTTACGTTACATAGTACCGGTCCGCATGCCATGGCTTTAAAAATACATAATAAGCTTCTCTTCAAATTAAAGGAAATTGAAGATGAGCGTAGATTTATTAGGACTTTGAAAAATCTGCTGCTGTCCAAAGCCTATTATGGTATATCCGAGTTTTTAACTGACGACCTGAGAACCTTCGAAGATGAAAACTTGGTAATTGACTGTGAAACATAACACTTCGCTCCAAAACGATAATTGAATTGCAATGCCCGATTGGGTATATTGTGTTGCGACTTAATTTTGTACTAAATTCTATCTGTTTACCTAATTAATACTATCTGTAACATAATGAAGCAATAAACAATTGAGTATTAAGTATTTAGCTAAGCGTTTCGTAGTTGTGTTTCTCCAATTCGATCAGCCGTAGTAAGGTACTACTCCGAGGGAATCCCGCATTCACATGGTAAGGGGATCAGCCGTAACCTGGGCACATGGTCACCAACGTCACTCGCGGCGGGGCACATCGTTGTATAGTCTTGGCCTTCAGACCGACCTTGATGTCGACGTCGAGCAAGTTGTTTAATCTAGGTATACTAATAATAATAAGGTATCTAAGGCCGAAGAGGTTTTTTGATTGAACGCACTAATCTCAAGAACTACTGGTCTGGTTTCAAATAATATTTCACCGTTGGTATGTTGATACCTACGTGATCCTTGAGTGGTATAATCTATCTATTTATTATGTACCACGAGCGAAGCCTGGACGGACCACTAGTTTTGAAATAAATTTGCAGCAACTTAATGCAACAAACCAGCTATTAACTACCATCAATCCTACTATTGTTATTAATGTGAAGGTTTGTATGTTTATTACTCAATCACGTTATAAAACTACTGTAAATCACTGTGAAAGTTTGATATTAGATAGATAAAACCGCTTGGAAATGCTACTCATAGTGACAATAAATAAAATACTTAAAACAGAAAACTTTGAGACTTAAAACTGGGTTCACGAAACCATTTGCTAACAACTTTAGATTTATATTATAAAATCGGCGTATATTTATAATTTATGAGAGTTTTTATGTTTACTCCAACATCAGAAATATTACCATGTATTAGCATAATATCACAATAATTAAAACTATAACTTACACAGCTGCGCACTTTTGTCACAGCCAATAAATAACAGCAACAAGGTAGCTATCACAATAGTCGTCATTTTTTCCTGTAAATCCTATGCATTCGTGTGTATTAGAAATATTCCTGGCAATATTTCTCCGATACCCTTACTCGCATTCTAAATGAAACGATCGCGCGATTACGCTGCGTGTTTACTCAATAATTCGATACGACCGATTTCTTGGTGCATGGCATAAGCGATAGCGGGATACACCTAATTTGTACGTAGTACGTACGTAATCTAAGTAATAAAAATTTAAATTAAAGTTTCAGTTTTTAATTCCAAAATTAACAGCTTTACAATAAATTTAGATAAATAAAAGTACACAATACTTACATAAAACATTATTAAAATTGTATAAAGTCTTGCCTGTTATGTTTTGTCTGTCTGTGAATCTCTTAAACAGCTGGAGAAATTTAAATAGTACTTTCATTGGTAGACAACTGGTATTTTAAGGAGTAACTACGGCTAGTTTTATTTTAGACAAAAAATAGACTTCTGTGAAGACATAATTGAAATAAAGTTGGGTTAATCACACTTAATCAGGAAAATGACATATATTTTATAGATAAGAACTCTTTACTCATTATGATGATGAAAATTCTGATTATGTATATCTAATTTTACGGCAGAAAAAAAAGGAAAAAGACTAGAAATAGTATTTAAAAATATAATCTTTTGTATTTCTATTTAAAACGTGACCTTGGTGCAGAGCTTTCTATGTCGTTTCATTTTATGACTTGTGCCGCGTCCAGGCATTGTTTGCGATCCGGCCGCGACTCGTCATTTCTCGCATTGTCGTAATCCGCTGATTTACTAGCGACATTAATCAGGTTGACGGCCGATAGGGACTAAATCACTGCCAAGTACAACCTGCGGCCGACATCAACCTTAAAACTAACTCCACTAAGTTCATAATCGAATAACAACCAAACATCAACTTAGGTAATATTAACACTACTGCATGTTATTGCTTGTAATTCTTTTTTGCGAATTTTGTGCAAGTTTTTTTTTTCTTTTTGTTTTGTCACATGTTTTATTTGTCTAGAACCCGACGGCGTTGCTATTGATTTATAGTAGACGTTTCCTGTTATGCCCGGTTTAGGGTTTGACTGCAACTTGAGATTAAAGATTTTCTACGGCGTTGAGTTTTGAGTGATATATGTCGCTGATTTATTTTTATGAGAGGACGTTGGCCTGTGTGGAACAAATGGGGTGGAAAATAATATTCTTTTGAACTTACATACAATATGTTCATATTGTGTTTTTGTACAGAATTAAGTACAAAATAACTTTTTTATAGTACAGATTGATTAGACGAATAAATTCCTGTCCGCTTGATGTGACAACACGCTTGCTTATAACATTATATATAACTGAGTGATATCTTAACTAATTACTAATGAAGCATGAAGACTCCAAATCATTACTAGAACTATACTGCGGTCGTCATGAAATATAAGATTATGTGTTAATTGTAAATACATACATTAAGTGCAGAAAAAACTTAGATGTAACAAGTATTTACATTCATCGCTCAAATTAATGTTTCTCATTGGCGGGCAGCGAACCCACAACCTCTCACTACGCGGGCAGACTTATTACCAAATAAGCCACTAGGCCGGTCAGATGAGGGAAATTAAATGATGAGTATGTGAGTAGTAAGGCAGGGCCCAAGGTATTGCTGGTTAGGGCTGCAGACTGAGGAAGCTTCTGGCGAAGAGCGCTGTCTCAATAACCGACTTCTGCACAAATATTATTAATACTATTGAGACACTTTGAAGATTGAAAAATAAAATTCAGTCAAAATAAGACACAGCTTTAATTTTGCTACTGTGCAACAAAGCTTTATTGTCAAACAATATTTGTTTGTTGTGTTTAGATGGTTCGGTAATTACATTATTATATTTTTTATAGTATAGAGTGACGAGACGAACATGACATGTGCCTGATGGTAAGCAACATGCCTGCGAAAAACAGCACAGTAACTCACAACTCTTGTAACACGAATAGTCCAATTCAGTACTACACTGCGCTTGACGCCCAGAGATAGTGTAGATGTTTTTTTTAATGCAAAGTGACTAGACGAGCAGGACATGTACCTGATGGTAAGGAACATGCTTGCCACATCACAGTGACACGCAACCATTGGAACATGAAGAGTCCAAATCATTACTTAGCATTGCACTGCGCTCGTCGCCCAGAGATCTGAGATGATATATCGCAATGTAATTTCACTGAAAACACTGAAATTTAAGTTCTTACGTCGAGTATTTGAAGATTCCCCAATAACATTACACCTTCTGTCTTTCAAAACAAAATCCAGTGATGTTTTGTTCCCGCCGCCCTACAAGGGGTCTGTAGTCAATAATTATTCATTGTGTTTTTAACACCCGCACCAGAAGGCCGCGAGAAATTGTAAGAGGCCACTAGCTCGGTGCTGCGCCTCAGCAATGTCGTAAAAATTGTGCGCGGAAGCTGTGGAGTCGACGGCGGCTTGTTATGCGTTTAATTTTAAATTATTTTTCGCTTGTTTGGCCTAGAATTTACATTTAATTTATTTAAAATGAAACTGAATCGGTTTGATTCCATTTTTGTTGTATGAAAAGCTAAAGAGTTACAAATTAACATTTAAAAGTACTCTAGTAAGCTTTCCCCAAAAGGCTCGACAACGTTGTACTTCCGTTAATAGTGCAATGATTATCTAATGAATCCCTATGGAAATAACTATGTATGTTGTTCAGCGCAAAACTCGAGAATGCCTTGACTATAGACATAGAATAGATAATATAGATAGAACGGACACTCCCCCCGCCAATTTCAAGCTTCCCGCCCCTCAGGCCGTTTCGGATACGCTAGGAGCACTCAACGAAGGGCTGGTATCGAACATCTAATTCCTAACGAAATATCATCATGGTGGGTTGTTGTGCTGTTTACGGCTGTCCATTAACTAAACGGGACAAGACTAAAAGCTTTATTTAATTTCCTAATGATAAAATAACGTAAGATTAGAAACTTTTCAATAACGTTGCTTTATAATATTACAAGCTTTGCTTAGTTTGGGGTCAGATGGTGTTGTGTGTGAATTGTCTACCAATATTTATTTATTTATAATAACGAAGTCATTTTAACTCAAAGTTCGTATCTTACACAGCCAGTAACTTATGTGCCCAAGCACGGATTGATAATGCCTGGAGGAATAATTATAGTGATAGAATAAAGTTTCCTTCATGTGTAAGTGTAAAATCAAATGCGAATGTGTACCTACTAACAGAAATAGATATCTAGGTACCTGATCTAATCTATCATCGGTTTCGTTTCATTTTACGCGGCAATACAAACACCCACAGATTTCTGAAACAATTTAGAAATATGTGCAAACACCCTTTTAATTAGAATAGTATAATTTGGTTCCATTATATTTATGTAACTCAACAAATTTGCCTCTGGTTGTCATACATTTGACAAAATTAAAACGGTTGGGACTACAAAGTAATACAATTGACAATTTTAATGATTTCTAGTGAACACTAATATATATTAGTCAAGTATGTCAAAATTTTAAAACGAATTAGACGAGAATTAGAGAATTAGAGACTGTATTATTGAAGATTAGGCTAGAAACTTATTTTTTTTCTACTTTTTAATGTAATTTAGATTTGTTAACAAAAGTTCTGCTCTTTAAAAACATGACGTTTCGTTTTTTAAAGCTATATTTTTAGAGGAACTGGAGTAAATACTTAGGTTTTGAAACGTATAAAATTGAAGAGTAAAACGTGCTTGCGTTTCCACAGATGCCGCTGTCCTCACCCGGGCCCGACCATCTCCTGACTTGTTAATGCCGCCAGCCTACTATCTTAGCATATTGCAAGGCCCTAAATAACACCATTATATCCGAGATCCACCCGTCCAAATACAGAAATGTTATCGCCAAGAAAATATTTGATGGTTGCGAAGGCAAATTGAATTTATTATTTAAGTGTAATCAGAGGGGCGGCGCGTGCATATTTATGAATCACCCATTGACGAATATGAGAGTGGGTAAAGGAAAGTTTTTTGCCTGTTTCCGTGGAAGTGTAGGCTTGGGACGAGTTGCGGAGATGGGAACTAACGGGGTGTGATTCGGGGAGATTGGATTGTCACCTAGTCTACGCGGCTCAGAATATTTGAGGACTTGGAAAAGTTTAAAGGATTTGGAAAAATGTTACAAATAAATCAATCAACACACAGAAATAACAAAACAATTGCTTCAAAAAATATTTTATTATTCAACGTAATTTAAATGAAAAAGCAGCAAAATTTAATTTTCTCAAAAAATAATTTAATATCTACAAAGATTAAGTGAGATTTATTGTTGATTTTTTAGCTTTTAGCTAGATCCTTACCTATATTATAGATAATATATTGATTAAAGCTTAATTTTTTGATTCTTTGAGTTCATTTCACGTCACATAAGGGGATCAAATTAAGAATTGTTTTAGTATTTGTTTCTAACTCATGTAAAAACTAAATAAATACCTTTTATTAGATTTTTGTAAACAAAATCAATTCAATTGTTTCATGCGACAACCAATACCTATGTAAAACAATTTTACATAGTGTTCTTGATCTCAGTGTTAAAGACTCTCTCTATCTCGGCCAATAAATTTAATATGCAAGTTTTAATATAATTTTGTCATAAAAATAATTAATTTTCTGAGATTGATATAATTATGTTAAAAAGAAGTTTAGGTGCTTATTCAATATACAACAACAATAATTCGTTACCTGGCTCCTCAGACTAACTAGTTAAATCCTCAAAGCCTGGCTCTGCTCTCGTTGCACTAACTTATATATTAATGTCAATCGAATGAAATCTCAAAACAACTCGCACCTTGATGTTAATGGCTTCAAAGTTAAATTATTAATATTTTTTTTACGTAATAACATGTACAACAATTCTCTAAATATTTTATAAGTTAGATAGCTTTACACATCATTTGATCATCCTCATAAACTAAATTAAATTAATGTACACACATTGATTAAGTTTGTTTACATTATCTGTACCTTATCTGAATAAGAGTACAAACATGCAAAAGAAAATCTTTTATAGAATTAAAACTACCAAAATATACTAGTACGTTGCTATTTATGACTTATGACAAACACCGCCACAGTAGTATATTCTCCTAAATACTAAAAACCTACATTTAAGAAGTTTAGTGCAACTTTTGTGTCGTAAGTTTGCGTGGTATCTCTTTAATACAGTGACGAGAGGCACACTTCGTCACTGCGTCGCCGAAGAATTTATGGGACTGACCGCCCTCGTTGGCCGACAGTCGCGGACAGCTCCCGACATTGGCCGACGGCTTCTACATTGGCCGACAGGTCCTAGGGTTAGCCGACAGATTCTACCGTTGGGCCGACAGGGCGCGAGGGTTGAAATCTGCAGTACCGCATTCTTTGTCCGTCTGAAAAGGGGAAATATTTTAATACGTTTAGTGAAGTTATTGAAAATACTCAGGAGTGTTTCGGGAGATAAAACTGAAATAGATGTTTTTGTCCTATCCTTAGATAGAGAATAAATAAATAGATCAGGTTTTTCCGCACGGTTCCTTCGTATCAACGTAAGCAGATGACGTGCATACTTGGTATGATAACAGAGTGATGTGCCGCAACTAAAGTATGACACTTCCACAAGAGCGACAACGCGACAAGTTGACGAAACATTAAAATTTGTTCCAACTCTGTACGTACCTAGTATATGTAAACTCTTTGGTCTCTCTCATTTCATATCTCTCTTATATTTAAATGTTCTGCTAGCAGTTGTTTTTGTTTTGTTTGTGTATATTTAAATGTTCTGCTAGCAGTTGTCTTTTGTTACTAGTATTAGTATATGTATTTAAGTATATGTATTTTACAAATTCTCGAAATCGGACGGCAGATCATTTAACTACTTGAGATCAACTTTACTATAGTGGTATACTCTTTGCAGAGCCCGCCTGGGGAAGTACCACACCTTTGCCAGTTATTCTACCGCCAAGCAGTAATATGAAAACATCACCGTGTTCCGGTTTGGAGGGCAATGTTGCCAGTGAAATTACAGGGCATAGAGAGATAAAAAAACATCTCATCTGATATCTTTGGGTGACGGGAGCAGTGCAGTGATTTGGATGTTTCATGTTCCAATTGGCATATTGCTCACCACCATAGATAGCGTCGTCACTCTAAAAAATTAAAAAACCGCCATCCTACTAAAAAATAAAATGCAGCTTTTTTTCAGTTTGATTCGCATCACTCGAAGGAGTTATTTCCAAAAAAGATTTACGTATAATCATCGCAAAAGTCGCACCGAAACCGATCTGAAGTTGCACCATGGCGTCGCGGGCCGCCGGCATGGTGCAACTTCAGATCGGACTAGATGTTTTGCGATGATTATACGAGTACATTCTTGTTCCTGTCGTATTTGTTTGAACTTCTTCGAAAAAGCCTGAGTGTTTTATCTAGAATTATATATTTATGCGCATTCGATAGGTATGAGATTGGGTCGTCTAATATTATTCCTTATCTTGTCCAGACTATTCAAACGCGATTTTATTAATTTTGTAAAATCAATGTTCAATGTTCAAATAATTTACTAGTAGCTCATTCATTTTAATTTATTAAGACGAAAGTTTGTAAGTGTTTATGTTTGTTCCCTTGTATCTCTGTAATGGCTGAACGTATATAAACGACATTTAATAAAGGATAAGTACATTGTTCGTAAACTGACTTCAACACTAGCTTTAAGTGTATACATTGTTTTAACTTGTAAATTAGTTTTATTTGGTGTGCTCAATGTAATGTTCCTGTCTATATAAACACCTTCATAATAAATTTTATCTACGTTATGGTTCAGAAGTCATCCCATAATAATATTGTCTGTCTTATTTAGAAGTTTAATTTGTATATACAAATGTTTTAATATTATATTCTTACCATTTACAGAAAATATACGAATGAAACGTTAGGAACAGCTCCGAGAAAATACGCAAAAAAATTCCACCCTACCCTCAAAACAACTGAATTTATACTTAGAAAGAACGTAATTATAAGCAATAAATAACTGAATACACACATACCTACTTAAAGGGAGACACTCAAAAAATTTATGGCCTATTCCTTAACCAACTCCGGGCGAAGAATGGCAGTGAACAGAGGAACAAAATAAAAAAACAGCGGATCACTCTAGCGGGGTGAATCAAATACTTTCTCGATCGGGGAAGGAAATAAAGTGAATTTATTTGGCTCATTGCGAGGGCAAGTTCGGGCTTAATTCTAGAATTCGTTTGAAGGCTGCCTTGTTTATTTTCGTCCCAAGTTGGGCGCCAATCGTATGTGACTGTATTATGACGATGAGTGTTTTTATCTCAGACGTAAAAGAAATGTTATTTATATCAGTATAATATTACTAGTATTAGTTCTTATTTAATATTTGATGTGATGTTTTTAGTGTTTAATTTACGCTTTATTATTTGATTACTACTTTATAAATACGTATCTAATACTCGTATTTCAATTTATCTAATAATCGATTGGCCTCGTGGCTGTTGGTAGTAAGTCTGCCGGCTGAGGGTCGCGGGTTCGATTCCCACGTAGTGGAAACATAAAATATGTGTGATGAATAAAAATATTAAATTTGTACTGTATCTGGGTGTGTTCTATGTACAATAAGTATGTATTTACAACAATATAAGTATTGTGTCAGTTACTTGCCTACCATATTACAAGGTTTGCTTAGTTTGGGGCTAGGTAGTGATGTGTGTAAAAATACAAACATTAGTTATTATTATCTAATAGTGTTTTTATGCGCCTTTGCAAAACGTGTGTTATTTCACATCCTTTAGGAATTTGTACTAAGGAATTTGAATTGTATTAGATGTAGATTATAATATATCTATAGATAAGATTGATTGATGAAGTATGTAAATATTTAGTCATTTATCCACTACTAGCAGTCGCACTTCACATGTCATGTGATCAGATACGATACATTGAATCGAAAATATTGATTTAATAACGCCACTTCGAAAATGCAAAAACAGTGGATTAAATCAATCAATTACTTAATTATACTAGATTGTGTCAAGATAGGTAAATTACAATATAGATATCATATAATATAGTATTTTTTCTATGCCAAATATAAAAAATGCGTGCAATTCTATCCTGCTAATACAAAATATTTAAGAAGTAATTGTCAAAGCTTATAATCGTTTGATACGGATGTTCATTGCTCTATTGCGTTGTTCTGTTGGAACAGATCGGGTGATATTTAAAACATGGAATAAAGTCTCAAATAGTTCGTAGGCTACTTTTATTATAATAAAAATACAGAAACTACTTCATTTTGCTAAAATTGTTTTTAAACTTTAGCAATTTGAACACATAACGTTCATAATGTACGGGGCTTAATCACGATATAATTCATTGTTTAATTACCTCGACGTTTCGGCAGCGTGACAACCGCCGTGGTCACGAGAAGACTAATTTAACAATGAATATAATATAACTAGCGACCCGCCCCGGCTTCGTACGAGTGCAATGCTGATGCTAAATATAAGTACCTACCTACTAATAAAATGCCGTAGTAAAGTAAGAGTATGTAGCGTAGTATAGTTATCTTTGTATTTTTTTTAATAAAAGCTCTGCACGTTAAAACAATCAGATACTTTTATGATATAGTTATGTCTTTGTTTGGAAACAGGTTTTTGGGTCACGTAAGCTACTGCAAATGTTTGAAATACGGCTTATACACGGTTTACTTATAAGTCTGTTCAATGTAGATCAAGAGGCGGTATCTTTCAGTGCAATGTTCTATTTGAGTTAGGAGCTACAAAGAAGCCGCTAACAAAAAACTATGTTCATCTAACTTTGCCATTTTATCTCCAGATACGTTGCACCAGGAGTCTTCGTTTCATCACCGAAATCCTCACATATCAAAACAGGTCTGTTTACTTGAAACTACAAAAACGCCGCCATGTTGATTCTACTCTAGACACTTGCGCGTACGCCGATGCTCAACAGCTCTATATCTATCTCTTTATAGCGCGACAGTGATTGTAACGAAACTTAATGCCGTTCGTTCCAAATATTTACTTTGCTTAGCTTTGACATTTAAAATTATGGTTTATATAACTGAAAATATAAATAGGTACATGAAATTAATAAAAAGCGGATAAAAAGGGTAGAGATATAACATCTTAGATCTCTGGGTGACAAGCGCAGTATAGTGCTAGGATTTGGACTCTTCATGTTCCAATAGCTGCGTGTCATTGCTATTATGTAGCAGGCATATTGCTTACCATCAGGCACATGTTCTGCTCGTCTCGTCACTTTTTATTTAAAAAATTTTTGACTTTAGTAGATCTTAAACGTAAGCTTGAGTAGTTTTTTAGTAATCTAGCATTGTAATAACTCATGCACACTATGTGCATAATGAGCTGCGGGAGTCACATCATGCAACATACATGCATCGCACACGCATCTACAGCGACGCGCCGGAGACTACTGAGGGCTGAGGCGATCTCCGCGCCAATAAATTGTACATTTTCTTAATTTTGTTGTACATAAAATATAACTCTTATTCTTAATACTCAACGGACTTCAAAATGGTAGCTGTTCTTAATTCGTTGACACGTTTTTTTTATATATTTATGTTACGTGATAGCCCCGCTAATTGTGAATTGGTTTTGATGATGTGTTTTTTGGTAGAAAATACCCATTCTGTTTTTCTTGAAATCTACTATTATTATTGAATTTCAAATTGAAGTTAGTTTTTGTTTTTTAACCGACTTATAGGAGGAGGTCATCATATCGACCCCTATGTTTTTTATGTATGTTACCTGATTTCTCGAGGACCCCCGTACCGATTTTTTTTTTATGTTTGGATGGGTATGCTTCCTGAATGGTCCCATATAAATCTTATCGAAATCGGTCAAGTGGTTTTTGGAAATATGAACCAAAAACTATGCATACTATTTTCTGGATGATGTAACTGTAGATTTAACAAAAGTTATGAAAGTCAAACCTGTCACTACGAAATTGGGTAAATGCGTTAAAAAGAAAAACTTGTTTTGCAAGGGTAAAATAAACTATTTTCGTACGAAAAAGTAAACCGACTTCAAAACCACAAATAGGCACTCAAAAGTGAAAAAATAAATTAATATCATTATTACAAGTGCTACTCACTCATCTATTTGAAGTCGGTGCTAGCCAAGTCTAACAGGTAATGTATACGCCTACCTACCACGTGCCAACTGCATACATGGTATTTTGGCCTGACCGGCACCGACTTCAAATAGATGAGTCCGTAGCACTTGTAGTAATGGTATTCATTTATTTTTCACTTTTGAGTGCCAATTTGTGGTTTTGAAGTCGGTTTAATTCTTTGCACGAAAACAGTTTATTCCAGAAAAAAAAATAAAAAAACAAATATCTAATATTTAGTACAAAAAATATCGTAGTTAATCATTATCATCCATTTGAATCCGTGTCACAGTGTAACAGCGGCAAATCTTCACTGGCGTTGTTTGTCCTGCTTCAGTTAGCTTTATTTGAGGAGCTCTCGAGAGGATTCGGAGCGGCTTTTGGAAGTCATATGTTAATTGAACGGTGATAAAAGATTGGGTATTTTAGTCATAAATACAAGAGACATATAATGTAGGTAAATGATTGAAACATCGTGAAATCACCGTCATCTTTATCATCAGACCATGTTCGTCCAATGCTGGACTAAGTCTTTCCAATATTGTGCCACCAAATCCGATCCTCGGCTCTTCATATCCATCCGCTTCCCGCTACTCTCTTCAGGTCGTCGGTCCACCGAGCGGTAGACTGTCCCACGGGACGTCTTCATCGTAAAGTATATTTATATAATTATTATTATTTTTTGATAGACAGATTGATTTAAAGGTACACCTTTCATACAACGGTATCTAACCCCAAACTAACCAAAGCTGATCTGCATGATCTGATTCCACCTTGCTCTTCATACTATCGGACTGTTCGTAGCTCGAAAGAGTGACATCTTTTCGTAGATGACGGCTCAAAGATTCGAAAAAAGAGATTAACTTTTGTACAAAAACAATACTTTACAGAAAAGGTTACCTGAGTGGGTATTTCCTGAAAGATACGAGTATAATCTGAAATAGATTTGATCTGGCGGAGTCAGTGGAGGACCTCGTTGCTATTATGCTCAGGGACCTCAGTAGAGTATCCCAACAGGTAGGTTTGAAGATGAATATGGACAAGACAAAGGTCCTGTCCTGTGCCGGTTATTGTTGGGAATACCACACTCGCACTTGTTGGCGAATACGTCTACCTGGGTCCAAACATTCAGTTAGGTTGATCCAAATTCAACAAAGAGGTCTAGCGAAGGATCCAACTCGGATGGGCAGTGTTCGGGAAACTTCGTCACATCATTGACTCCAAAATAATCCAATGACTTAAGACGAAAGTCTTTAATCAGTGCGCGTTGCCACCAATGGCTTAATATGGGACGAGATGTGGTCCTTATCTGTGGGCCTCACTACAAAGCTTAAAGTTCATCAACCACAAAACGATGTCTTTCTTAATTTCTATCAAAATTCGTCCTAGATACGTTTAAACAACTATATTTTTCGTTGTACCCCCCACGTCTTATGTTCTGAAGCAACTAACACCAACATACTGGCAACATTACGTCACGGCACGTCAGCGTAACGCACTTGTCCGTGTCGCGATGATTTACCGACAACACGCATCTGTTTGCCATATCATGCCTTGTTTATGGGGTTTCAACGTGTATTATATTATTGTAAGTAGGTGATGGTTACCGCATTTGCGTAGATCGTCGTGGAAGCGCATTTAATGCAGAATTTACACTAATTTTATGCGATATCGGTTCATATTGTGTAGTGGTAATTGTGTAATAGGTTCCTTTGCAGTCTGCCTGGGGAAGTACCACATATTTGCCAGTTCTTTTACCGCCAAGCAGTAATTTGAAAACTTCACTTTGTTCCGATATGGATGTTTCAAATGAAATTACAGGGCATAGTGACAAAACATCTTATATATTTAGGTGACAAGCACAGTACAGTGTCAGACAATGATTTGGACTATTTATGTTCCAATAGCTGCGTATAACCGTGCTATTATGGACAGGCATGTTGCTTATCATCAGACACATGTCCTGCTTGTCTCGTCACTCTTAACTGTAAAAAAATAAGAAGTGTGATATTATTGTAAGGCGATGGTTACCGCATTTGCGTAGATGGTCGTGGAAGTGCATTGAATGTAGAATTTACACATAGCATAAGCATTGCCATTCAGCGTGGTAATGCCGCCAGCATGCTGGTTACGCTTCGAATTGGTAGTGGATTTGAACATCTTGATTATTTGTAGACCTTCATTGGTCTATGGATAATTCAGGTGTGCTTACTGCTTAGTGTAATAGTTAGTTAGGTATGTAGCGTTGTGTAGTTCTCATTGTATTTTATTTTATTTGAAATCGTTGGATGTTGGAATTACCTAATCTATTAAATACTGTATTTTTTTTACTAAAAATTTCTTCTTTTTTGATACGAGAAAATCTTATGTAGTCGCATCACCAAACAGACAGAGCAGTGACAAAGCGGCGTCGCGTGTAATGCGACGGACATCGATATTAATCAAAAGATGTGTCCTGAGCTTCTTGAAATTGTTAACAAATTGCGACTCTGTGTGTAACGTGAGTGGTTTACAACTACCAATCTACTTGACCTCTAGAATCGGTAGCGGCGAGGTATGTTGCGGTTCCACTTATTTTGGTTGTTGACAACGAATAGCGATAGGTGTAAACGTCCAGCGTTCACCGCTTCCTACAGTCGACTGTGTAATAATTATATAGTTTAAAAAACATCATACACCCAGACACAGAGCAAATACTGGTATTTATATAATTATATGCACTGGGTGGGAATCAAACCCACAACCCTCGGCTTCGTAGGCAAATTTACCACCAACTAAGCCAAGAGGCCAGTGATATCGATATTAATACAATGAATTCGATCAAGTAACGTTCGGTAAACCGACGCCATTTAATTTTTATTTACATAAAATTTGGGCATCCCTAATGCAGTATTCTGAATTTTACAATGAGTGATATTGACATGAAATCAAATTGTGACCAATTTTACGGTGAAGTAAGGCGCAGAAGTAGGTATTTCGTGAGAGAAAATATATATGTATGTCTCGTGACATACGTCTTTCTGTGTGTTAAGTCACTGGTTACGTCCAACATCAGCCTTGGACGATTTTTACGTACTTTGACTATCTTTGTTAAGCAGAATAATTATGTAATTTTCTACAGAATGTAAGTTTAATTTTTATTTCATGCTAATGCAGGTCATTTTTTTTGCAGTAAAGTTGCAGAACGCACACCGGTATAGGGACGCTATAGGTATTTCCTAAATTATAAAGTTTTGAGTAGGGTTGTTAAGTTTTAGAATAGCGTATGGGATGTAGTTTTTAGTATTTGTAAGATCTTTGGGCTTACATATACTACGTATAATAAACTCCGAAAGCACAGGTCTGATCGCTCGTGCCTTGTCGCTCTTGTAGAAGTGTCATACTTTTGTCGCAGCACATCACTATTTCGCCATAGCTAACATAATTATACCTCATCTGCTTACGATTGGCACAAAGGAACCGTGATCGAAATGAACCTGAAAACCCTGATCTATTTACTTATTCTTTATTTAAGGGCTTATTTATACCTTGAAACTAAGCTTCGGTCAATCGGTTAGACGTTGCCTTCAACGTATTTATTATTGAAAATCAAAATGAGTTACAACTATTTTTAATTAGCGCCTAGTGATAATAGTAAGAAATAATAATTTATCTTAACCTCCTGCGTACATCTGTACTACACATAGTACGTAGGAAAAATAATAATCTGTGGTCTCTATTTTCATTATTAGTCCTAAAAATATGTTGCTGACGACATCTAGTGACTACACTGGTTAATACAAAAAATAAAACAACACATTTGAGATCTGTCATTCTTTTAAAAATGGCGTCTGAATGTGGGCGAGCAAAGATCAGTTTACGCAGAAGTAAGTTTATCCATGTTAATATTTTATATTTTTATGTGATTTCATAGTTTTTTGTGTCGAAACAGTTATTGATAGTACAAACTAATTGCTCAAAGTAATATTTTACCAAAAACATAAAATATTCCGCACCTAACCTTGATATTAGGTTTTATGTCCTCTGCAAAGTACAAGAGTATGTAATTAATATATTTCACGCCTGTCTTCCCGAGTGCTATGTAAAGTACGTTAACGATTTCTTGTTTTTTTTTTATTTAACACCTAACCTCACCGCAGATATTTTGAATGACTAAAATCCCGAGTTTCAACCACCAGAAACCAACCAAACAGCCTGTGATCTCCGTAAAAGCGGTTCCAGTAGTTCTAGCGAAGATGAAGCTGACTTGGTTATTTCTGTGCCATCTCCAGCAACATCAGACAACTCAGATTGTCTTTCAACTTCGTCATACTTACCACGAGCAAGAGGACGTTCAAGGGGCACATCTCATGGGCAAAGCCGTGGTTGTAGCCGGGGTAGAGGTGAGAACTCACAATTGACAACAAAGCCATAACTTTGTTGGTTCTCTTTGGAGGAACGATATTTTTCCTTGGTGTACCCTTCTCTACTTCTACCATTCTATATCATATCTTATTATATCTTTTGAAGTTTTTGTTCTGACGTCACTTTAGTCATAAACGCATTTTAATCTCAGTCTAATGTGAAAAAATCGGCTTCGAGTCAATCGAACCAACTCGAAACCGATTTTTTCACAGTAGACAGAGATTAAAATGCGTTTATGACCCTGAAATTACGCCAGAACAAAAATTCAAAAGATATGATATAGAATGGTAGAAGTAGAGAAGGGTACACCAAGGAAAAATATCGTTAAAATGCGAGAATATAAACAAAATTTAGACACGAAACTAATTGATGACAATGAAGAAGATACTGATGATGATGGTGAAGTTGAATACGAAGAACTTGAACCGAAACATAAAAAATGTAAGATTTTAATTAAACTAGTTCCTTCCAAAGAAAACCGTACCAAAAGTGTAGCGCATTTGCCAGCATATGATACAAAACAATGTCGCTGCAGAAAGAATGCCTGCAATAAAAAAACTACGGGATTTTGCATGAAATGTGAAATTTACTTATGTTTTATGCCTAATGGGAATTATTTTACTGATTTCCATGAAGACTGTTAATTCCTAGTTGACTGTTGCGTCCTACAAACTTTAATATAAGCATAAATTATTGGTCATTAATGTTCCTCCTATTGAATTACTATAAGTTTATAAAAAAGAGTTAAGTTTTTTTTCAATTTGTTATGAAAAATAGTTTAATTTCTTTTAATTATGAAACATTTAATAAAACTACTTAAAATTATACATCCAATCTATTATTTATTGCTCTTATTTGCTCACTAATCTTCCAAACATAGGCTACGTCCTTTATGAAGCACATAATAGTTTAGTTCCCTTGTACTTTGTATAGAACATAGTGAAAAACCAGGTTTTCCGGTACCTGAATTTTTCTAATATTTTTCCCGTACTAAGTGGTAGTCTAATAGTGCAATACAAAAGTTTCATAAAAAAACAATAGAAAAAGGGTGTCTGGTACTCAGGAGGTTAAGTGAGAGATCGCTATAAGCGATAAGATCGACTTTTGTGCCTAAAATGTCTAAATTTTAAGTATAATCACTGTATTTCTGTATTGTTTTGTGGTATAATAAAGTGTTTTTGTATTGTATTGTATTGTGATAAGGCTAAGGAGTTGTTTTTTATTTTGGTTCCGTAATTGTAGAAAACACCAGCCGGAATTGAAAAAATGGTACTAGTTCTGATAGCCCAATACCTCTACCTGATATTTCATGTCGTAATAATTTTACTTATTTGGATATTATGTGGACGCCTAGCGGACCTGTGGTGTGATGTGAGTAAGTCTACTTAAGGTTTGTGAGGAAGCTTTTTTTTAATATTATAGTTTTACACTTGACCATCATCTCGCCTGATGTTAAGCAATGACGCGATCTACGATAGACCGTTGTTTCACTAAGACACTTTTCACTTTAGAAGCTGTTTTAAGTTAAAAAAATTAAGTAATTCAATCGAAGGAAACATTTTTCGTATGATATTTAGCTGCTTAGGATAATCCAAGTGGATGTTCTGGTTTAGGATTCGAAAAATTTGATTATTACTTTAAGAATTACTTACGCCTCACTTTCATCACCAATATCAGATAGTATCCAGTCTGATATGTAGAAGGAAAAAGATTAAGTATCTATATCTGGGATTTTCCTAAACACTCAATTAATACCGTTTATCTTCTTAAGAAATCGTTATAAATTCGTAATTGAATCTAGACAATATAATCGATCAAACAACATTAATAATTTTCTTATCCCATTCGATTGAATTCGATAAACAGTATATCGATAATGATTTTGTTTGGAATAAGTGTCGCATTGCACCTATTTGTTTGTAACATGAATACAGTTTAAGATATGAACAGGATGTTTATTTTATCATTGACATCGAAATCCGTCTTTTTTATTTGGCTGTTTTAAACCGGAGATAGCTGCATGGCACAGCCAAGCTACGAGGATGTGAAAGCTAAGCTAGCCACTCTCTGAACTGGCGTTTACAATTTTAGCCGGAAAACGGGCGCTAGGTCTGGTTACGCTAGTGTATTGTTTACGCTTGTCATACGAAATGCCGCCCTACTTGTACCTTATTGAGCTCATTATTGTTAAGAGCATTTGAATAAGCAGCTAGCGGTATTGTTTGTTTATAATTAATGAACTTTAAATGTAAACTCACAATTTTGGCACTCGATTCGAAGTTTTACCCAGTAATCGAGTGGTCAAAGAGCTATAAGATCATAAACTTTAAGGAAGACGTAGTTTTTTTATGTATAAAATTAATTGTATATGGTATAAAAAAGCAAAAAAACAAAAAAAAAACTGCATTTGATACCATAAATTGGATTATGTAAAAGTATTTCAATACCTCGGAACCATTTTCCCGACAAGTTTTTTTTTATTTTACGACTTTTGTATGTATGTACTTGAATTGGAATTTTAATGTGGTTTATGTCAAAATTAAGACCAAGTCAAGTTGCGTCATTGAACAGCAATGTATGGGTATACCTAAAAAACACAATTCAGATTCATTAATTATTTCTTTCCTAGCGGTCCGCCCCGGCTACGGCCTTGGTACAAATTATTTAACCCATAACAGTCTTTTTTTTTTTTATTTAAGTTATCCACTCCACAGACTCCGGGGTCCGTGATCTTTGTCATTACAATTATCTTTTTTTTACACATTTCTTGGATAAGGAGAAGAGGAAAATAGAAGGGATTTGGGTACATTTTAAAATCTAATTCTAGTGCTCGTCTGTAGAGCCGATCACTACCGGTTGGGATTCCGCTAGTAATCGACTCGACATCGAGTGTTTGCCTAATTGCCTTTTGCCATTTGCCTAAGCTGCCTCCTCCCGGCCCAGAGCCTCCCATAACAGTCTGGTATCACATGCTTATCCAAAGATGCAAGAATTTTTGAAATCGGTCCATTAGTTCCTGCAATTATCTTGTTCAAAGAAATAAACTTTTCAGCTGTAATATATTAGTATAAATTGCATATTGCGATTAATAAAAATACATATTATTTAATTAAATTTAATACTGACAATATTGTTTTGATTTATGTGATTTATTTGATTTTATTAAATTAGCAATTGAGCTTGACAAATCGTCACAAACAAGAGGATATCTGGACGGTGGGCAGCCCTACTCATCCATCATGCCATAATTTATTGATAAGAAATATTATATTACAGAACTATCAAGGATTAAATCGAAGGCCAGTGCGTACGCGCAATGAGTCTGTATATTACCTACCTAATTACCTCTATAAAATTTTGAATCGATGTACTAAAAATCTTCAATGAAGCGATTTTCATATTGTTTTAAATAATGAGTGACGAGACGATCAGGACATGTGCCTGATGGTAAGCAACATGCCTGACACATAACACCACAGTGACACGCAGCTATTGGAACATGAAGAGGCCAAATAATTATCCTAGCACTGCACTGCGCTCGTCACCCAGAGATCTAAGACCTTATATCTCTAAGCTGTAATTTCTCTGGAAACATTGCCCTTCAAACCGGAACACAGTAATGTTTGTCCATTACTGCTTGGAGGTAGAATAACTGGCAAAGGTGTGGTACTTCCCCAGGCGGACTCTGCCAAGAGTAATTCTAATACTTCATTTGCTTGCTTTAAAACTATGTTTAAGCAGAATTTTCTGTATTTTTGTAACTTCCAGGTCATAAATTGAAAAAAAAATTGAATTTGGAACAAAATTTATAGAATATCTAACTAACCCTCGGGGTGCTACCCGCGTAGTTCCCATCCTCCTTATTTTGCCGGTATAAAAAATAGTCTAACACAAAGATCTCAATACACAGATGTGCCCTCCCAAACTTCAGGGTGCACGAAATCATGTCATTGTTGGAAAGAGTGAGCTCACTCATTCCGTTCCAGTCGGTTGCAGGAAGCGGTGAACGCCGGACGTTTTTACTTATCACTATTCGTTGTCAACAACCAAAATAAGTAGAACCATTGCATATCGCGCCGCTAGCGATTCTAGGGGTCAAGTAGATTGGTTATGTGTAAACTACTTACGACACACATAGAGACGCAGTTTATTACCAATTTCAAGTTACTCCGGGCACATCCATTGGTTTATATCGATGGTCTAACACACAAAAGTTAACTTTCAAACGTAACTATTCGATGTAAATTCTCCAAAGGTTTTTTTTTGGTTTTCAGACGTTGTTTATGGCTCAGATTTTCGGTAGGCAATAAGTAAGGCAGTAAGTAACCAATACCCTACACATAAAGAGTATTGCGTTTGTAATATATTTTTTTAGCATGATGTTATGTTCAATTGACTGTACAGTAGTGCACTGCATTCGTCTGCATATCAAGTGATTTAGCTTTTTACCTAGATATTTCTCTAGAAACATTGCTCTTACAAATACAAATATCTTTATTGCTGTTTGTAGGTAAGATAAGATGATTCAAAACATTTTAAAAGTTGCTCCATACAAACTGGCCTCTGCGAGAGGGAATTGTCATTTGTAAATTAAATGAACATAAATGAATTGAATTGAATTGAGGCATGCAATATGTCTGGCAAGATAATTTGTTGTAGTCTTAATTTATAAAAGAAAAAATAAAAATAGTCAGCTGATTAAAGTCTTCTTCTTCCTCATCTTCTATTCATTTCTGGGTTTTGTTTATGTCATCTATTTCTGGCTTCTATTTGGTTGTGATATATACATGTGTGAGATAAATGCTTGGTGAGCACAATTTCGCCAACGTCTTGTATTTCATCAGGATATTGTCTTCAAAGCAGAACGAAATAAATAAGCTCACTAGCAAATGTGTTAATTTTTATTTTTGAGTAAATAGACGAGCAGGACATGTGCCTGATGGTAAACAACATGCCTGCCCATAACAGCACAGTGACACGCAGCTATTGGAACATGAAGACTTCGAATCACTCACCAGAGATTTAAGATATAATATTATCTCTATTCCCCGTAACTTCACTAGAAACCTCGCCCTTCAAACCGGAACATAGTGATGTTTTCACATTACCGCTTAGCGGTAGAATAACTGGCAAAGGTGTGGTACTTCCCCAGGCGGACTCTGCCAAGAGTCCTAGCACTACAAACAGAAGCAAAACTTTCCAAAGAATCATACTACAGCAGACGTTTTTGCTAAAATATACCTCTATAATTCGATAGCGTCTTTGTTTTTAGAAAATTTCATTATCATCATCGTCAGCCCATGTTCGTCCACTGCTGGACATAAGCCTTTCCAATATTGTGCCACCAAATCCGGTCCTCGGCTCTCCGCATCCATCCGCTTCCCGCCACTCTCTTCAGGTCGTCGGTCCACCGAGCTTAGAAAATTTACCGAATAATATAATTTACCTCAACGTATTTTTTCCGTTTCGTCACAGCTAACGACGTAACCGTGTAGTTTCGTTCATAAATCGCATCGTGGGTTCGAGTCTCGGTCCGGAAAGCATGCGTCTCGGTGATTTGTGACGCAGATGGATAGCGGACGTACTGAAGTGGTTACAGATTTTGAAAGTTGGTTTTTTGGTTGTTTGTTAATAAATATGATACCTTAAGATAACTACGTTAGAATTGGATTTTCTACTAACAACGCCCAGAGGTGTATCCCGCGGCATAACTAAATGAATATCATTTGTGTTTTAAAATTAAAGTAGCCTTAGATATTCCTTATACCATCGTCAATCTGTAAAAGTCCCAATATAATTGATTCAGCCTTTTTAGAGGTAGGCAAACAACACAGATATATCGACAGATAAACAGAGAGGAAGAAAAAGTTTTTATTTTTATGTAAGCACCGTATATATAGTTTCACGTGTCGTTACTAGTGTTTTTTTTTTAATTTTGAAATTACAAACAGACTATTCAATTGTATTTATTTACCTCTGTGTTGTGTAGATTACAATACTGTAAATCATGGCGTAAATTTACCTATGATAAAACATAGTTTTGATAAAAAACATATCTAATCCAGATTAATTATGAACGTACCTACTACAATTATGTCTTTTAACATTATTAGCCGTAAGAAAAGTGTATTTTATAAAATACCGGAAAAAAGTAATTATGTTTTGAAAAAAATACTGATTCTAAGCCCCAATGAAAATGACAGATTCGAGAAAATTGGTTTAGGTATTCAATTTTTTAACAGATACATTTCAGAGAGTCTGCTTCTGCTCTTCATGATCCAATACCACTTGGACTTATCGAAACTTGAAAAAGCGACGTACTTGTGACTCGGGCGTAGGTTTAAGGGGTCCCTTTCTGACGTACATCAACACTCACCTTCACTACTCGTTTTTCTCTCCCTGCCCAGCCAAATCTGATATGAGCCTACTAATGCAGCTTTAGATACTCGTTCTAGTATGAACTTAATGCACTTCTGGATAAGCCAAGGTCTTTCAGCAGGTTATAGAGAGATTTTGCTGGTATACCTCTCGTATAAACTAACTAAATAGCCGTTTTTTGTTAATTCGTTTAGGAGGTCGTAATACTTATTTTGTTTCACCGCGTGGTCTTTAGGTATATTAGTTTTCCACTATTATGAATTATCCGTAAATTCGAAATTAAACTGACAACTGTCAACTTTGATGTGTGATTTTTTTAGGTCAACTATACACTTTTATAATGAGACAGCAATGTTTCGAAAAACGAATTTATCATAAAGGTAAGAAATTTCTATTTTTTGTATGTATGTAAGAAACTTATACACCGATTTTAATAAAATTTATAAAGAACCGTCTACGAAATACGTTCTAACAAATAAAAAGTACCATTAAAATTGATTCACAATTCAAGGAGATAGCTCCGTGAATTGTGTGAGGATTTTGTAACATACAAAACACATACAACTGAATTGAAAACCTTCTTCTCATTTGAATTCGATTTAAAAGAGTAAGAGTTAATTAATTACAACACTATATTGACAAAGGTTTTACAACAACTATATAAATGAGATACAACACTATTTTTTTTAAATAAAGAGTGACGAGACGAGCAAGACATGTGCCTGATGGTAAGCAACATGCCTGCCACATAACAGCACAGTGACACGCAGCTATTGGAACATGAAGAGTCCAAAACATTACCTAGCACTGCACCGCGCTCATCACCCAGAGACCTAAGGACCTCTGGAAACATTGTCCTTCAAACCGGAACACAGTAATGTTTTCGCATTACTGCTTGGCGGTAGAATAACTGGCAAAAGTGTGGTACTTCCCCAGGCGGACTCTGCTAGGAGTCCTACCACTACAAATACACTATGGCCATTTATAGATACAATGGCAAAACTCTACAATTCACTCACTTTCCCCAGCGCAGATTCGAATCCCGCATCGAAACAAAAGAATAAAAAATAACTGCCATTAACAGGAGCTTAAGAACAGTCATATATCTGTCAAAATCATGCCTATTTGACAGATTTATGGGGCGCGTAACAAGGACTTATTTTTCTCTTACCAATTATTAGGTACCGTTCTGATTGTCTGACTGTAAGTCGTAGTAGTTCAATGACGAGAATGTCTAACTTTAGCCAATTTCAAGAATGAAAGGCTTTCAATTTGGTTGTCATAATATGTTTTTTTTGTTTGAATGTATGTTATGCAATAGCATTAGTGATTTTTAAATAGTTTTGTTTTCGTTTATTTTTAGTCCCTGCTTTCTGTAGTGTATAAATGTAAAGTTTTGAAAAGTTTTGCTCTTTGTCTAAAACATAAGCACCCAACCTTTTAATAAGATGTAATTTAATGCAAAAATATTTTTCGAAAATTATTGATATCTCGTGGATCCCGTCACGGTTTCCCGATCCCGTGATAATATTTGTAGAATAAAATAACCCTATTACATAATGTTAACTATCTATGTACCAAATTCAATCCAGTTTCCTATTGTAACTTTAAAAAAAAACGAGCTGTACATATAAACTTTAGTGTTTGTAATATCAAAAGTGGAATGTATAAAGAGGGTATGATTGTGTCAATGTGAACGAGGGGTAAAGCACACACACTGACTGTCACACACGGAGTCTGTCACATTTGGCGGGCATTATTACGTTATTTGTGGTTAATCCAGCGTGGAGGAAGACGTTTATCATTCATTTTTACGCTTCAAATTGCTTATATTTTTAACGTAGTACACGTTTGGTATTTTAGTGTAAAAATAATCACATGTTATAGACTAAAGTAAGGACGCTTTTTTTTACAATTTTATAAGACTTGCCATTTGTTGGTACAATTTTAATATTTAAATTTCCTATTGACTGATTAAATTAATAACTTTGTCTATTTTTACTCGTAGCTACGAGTGTAATCTTTTTTTCATATTTAGATAAGATAAAACTAACTGACATAATAAGAAATAAATTAAAATTAGCAACCAGAAGTAGTACGTAATGCAATTATTTAATTTATCTTATTAATGCTACTGTGTTTACGCACATGCAAAACTAAAATTAAAATGAACATACTCGGTTACAGATACGTGGTTATTTATTATTATAAATTGCTATTTTTATTCATTGACATTCATATTTCGTTACGTCATAATTAGTCCAAAATATTTGACATACCTACCGACGCGACGGCAAATCTCGAGTACAAAGGATGTATAGTGAAGTTTTACTGGCACTTTACTTTACTTTACTTTAATTAAAGGCACTTTTCAGCATTAAACCATATAGTCTAATGATAAGTTTAAGTTTTTTAATTTAATTGTGTGCATGGTAAAGAAAATTGTGATCAGACTATGATTTATATTTAGATAAATTTCCGAAGTATAAAATTGTGTCCAAATGGACAAAGGAAGAAATCTTCCTTTTACTTGTAAAAAATACTTCCAGTGTTACAGGTATCCAGTCAGTCAATAACGACAATAAGTATTCGCGAGTATTCGCAAGCTCCAACCAATTACAGAAAAGGAAGCGATAAATCAGTCGAATAACAAAAACGTCGCGGTCGCGTGTGGTCACGCCCAGTGTGCACCGAGCTTTACACGTGTGACCAGATCAAAATGATGGAATTAATTAATTGTCGTTCTACTTAAATTTATAATTAGTTTTAGAACAAAATAAAGGTAAGGAAATGTTTATTTCTCTTCTCTTTTTCCTTCAGGTGAGTTTGAATGCCTACTGATATGTCTACACCTATATCAAATAAATATTTGCGTAGTGAAATAAAACATGTTCAATAGATCTTATTTTTTGGGATTTGCTGTTAAATCCTACTAATATATATGAGATATAATATCTTAGATCTCTGGGTGACGAGCTCAGTGCAGTGCTAGGTAATGATTTGGATTATTAATGTTTCAATAGCTTCCTGTCACTGTGTTGTTATGTGGCTGGCATGTTGCTTACCACCAGGCACATGACCAGCTCGTCTCGTCACTCTAAATTATAAAAAAAAAATACAAATGGCAAAGTTTGGTTGTTAAGATATTTGGATGTTTGTTCCTCAATCACGCTGAAACGGCTGAACGGATCGCGTTGACATTTGGAACAGCGTTAAATTATAGTAACCTTAAGTTATGGTACCTCGAACTTCTTTGCCAACGTTTACTATGGCCGAAGGTTACAATACTTCCAATAGCCACTGCATAGACAAATATATAGAAGAAAGGTTCTCGAGTGGCGACCACGAACCGGAAGACGCAGTGCTGGACGGCCTCCCACTAGATGGACAGATGACCTCACAAAGGTCGCTGGAAACCGCTGGTTGCAGGTTGCGCAGGACCGTTCGTTGTGGAAATCTAGTAAATCTAGAGAAATCTAGATGGAAATCTAGAGGTCTATGTTCAGCAGTGGACGTCTTGCGGCTGATGATGATGATGATGAGACAGATATCCTACTAATAGTATAAACGCGAAAGTTTAGAAATATGGATGGATCAATCAACTAATTCCTTAAACATTATATCTACATTATACAAATAGAGAGTTTATAATAAAATCCTTTTCAAATACTTCAACAGTTAACGTTGGATGGATGTTTGTTACTCTTTCACGTAAAATATACTAAACGGATCGGGCTGAAATTTGGAACACAGATAGATTATAGCCTGAAAAAGACTATTTTTTCAGGCTATTCAGAAAAGCTATTTTTTATCCCAATACAAGCAGAAACGAAAACTACTCGCGTAAAACCGTGGGGGACTGCTTGTATGAAATAAGGCACAGATTATAATGAAATCTGTGAAGGTTTAGACAAACGCAGCGCTCCTCTTGTAGATAAACTCTGGCTAGACATTCGCCGCCGCAGATAAATATTCGTGTATAGATAAGTATGGCACTTAGCACACAAACTGACCGTAAGGGTCCGTTCACACAGACCGGCTCGGAGAGGAGAGCAGATTCTTATGACGTTGAAAACAGAGTTTTTAGTATTTGAAGTAAGGTTTATTTTACCATGTGCTCTCTTTTTGTCATTAAGAATGCTTGAACGCGCTTGGTGTGAATTAGTAAGAGGAGCTGACCGGCTCCGATCGCGTATTTTTTGAAAGAAAAGAAATCGTTTGCGGCTTCGTTCCGACCAACTCCAAGGGTATACGATCCGGTTGGTGTGAAAAGAAAAATGCGCGCCGATGCTCTCCAAGCCGGTCTGTGTATCTAAGCGTTGCTTTTGATACGCCGAGACTGGAAACTGTAACTACTACTCCTTCCTACCTTGAAGTTTTTTTGAAGTTACACACACTACTTTTGCGCGTAAAGGAAAAATTATGAAATTAAATTGCAATGCGAACTCACCGTGAAGAAAACTAGTCAATATTTTGTTAGATTGGTGGACAATTCACACACAACACCATCCGACCCCAAACTAAGCAGAGCTTGTAATATGGCGGCCAGATAGCTGATATAATACTTTTATAGTTGTAAATACATACGTATTATACATAGAAACACCCAGACACAGTGCAAATGTTTGAATTCATCACACAAATATTTGCACTGGGTGGGAATCGAACCCTCGTCCCTTGGCTTCGCAGGCAGAGTTACAACCCACTAATGCAAGAGGTCAGTCAATCAATCAATTTCGGTAAACATTATAACTAACTTACGCTGGGTACGCTTCCGATTGGTAGTGGGCTTGAACATCTTGATTATCTGTAGACCTACAGTGGTCTATGGATAATTCAGGTGTGCTTAGTGTAAGTAGTAAGTTAGGTAGGTTTGTAGGGTAGTGTAGTTCTCATTGTATTTTAGTTTTGTTAATAAAGGCTACCCACTCTCAAAAAAAACTTTTTGGTAATATTTATTGTGTTGAAAGTATTATCTATTCTATAGTTGAAGTAAGACTGCTTTGTTTCAACCTAATCCGTTCATACGTTCCGACCTGATTGAGCAACAAACGTCCAAAATTTCACATTCATGGTATTAGTAGGATATAAAGTGTGCGGAATGTGTGCGTTTGTTCACCTAAAAAGTATGTAAATACCTACACATAAACAGTACTTAAGGGTATCTAGATAAATATTTACCTCAATGTATAAAGATAGCTCTTAAGGTAGCGGTTCGCCCGGAGACCGCGACGCGAGATGTGTGTCGTGGTCTCGGACTGGCGCCCATACAATTCCATAGTGTCAAGTGCCTGCCGCGGTCTCCGGTCGCGGTCTCGCGTCGCGGTCTCGTGCCGCGGTCTCAGCGCGAACTTGTACCTTTAGGAAGCGTCCTTGAAAGAGACATTTGACGCCAGTAGGTACCTTTGTTTTTATCTCATCCATAATTTTAGTGTTGTTTGTGAATTGTCCACCAATATTTGTTTATTTTATATTTTTAATTGGTAAAGGTTTAAACTTCGAACATCTACCGGAAGCAATATCAGATTTTGTAGTGGTAGGACTTTTGGCAGAGTCCGCCTGGCGAAGTACCTCACCTTTGCCAGTTATTCTACCGCCAAGTAGTAATGTGTAAACATTACTGTGTTCCGGTTTGAACAGCAATGTTTCCAGAGAAATTACTTAGAGATAATAGGGATGTTAACAACTTTTCGGAACTGCTTTTATTTTGAAGATTGACGCATGTTTAACGTAATAAATAACATATTATTTCAAAATATTTGTATTTTCGATGAGTCAATATGCAATATTAGACTAATTTTGAATTTTGCCGCTAAAACACTAACGACTGACATGACGTCACTAGTCGCAAAACATTGGTTGCGATTCATGACTGTATGTCCAGTTTATGTGTTTTTTTTATAATTACTTGAATCCAAACAATCAAAATCGTCGTCGCTAAGATCGCAAACTATAATAAAAATGCAGAAAAGTAAACAGTTTAGTCAGTTTTCGACAGCTTGTTTTGCGACAAGTGACGTAATAATTCATTTTGGTGTTTCCAGTCACGTGACAACAGATTAAAAATATAGCATTTAAAATCATTTATAACAAATTTATTACGTAATATTAAATTATAAAAATGTGTTTTTCGATATTCTATTAATACAAACTATCATAAAATCAACATTAACATTAATTTGTGATTAGTGTTAACATCCCTATTATAACATTTCACATATCTGGGTGACGAGCGCATTGCAGTGCTAGGTAATGATTTGGTCTCTTCATGTTCCAATAGCTGCGTGTCACTGTGCAGTTATGTGGCAGGCATGTTGCTTACCATCAGGCACAAGTCCTGCTCGTCTAGTCACTCTTTATTTAAAAAAGAAATATGAAAGCACGCGTAAGTATTTGGAATTTTCGTAGGTATATCGTAAAGCCATCGTTGTTTTAGCCTTTCAGTACCATACGCAGATTTAATTATTTAAAACCAAACCGCAATATTCGAAATGGCCATCAATCACCGTTTAAACTTCTCACATAACTAATGGTTAGCGCACCGAACGAGTAACGAATACATCCCCAGGCGGCCGTGCACGCTCTGACCACCGCCCTCTAGCGGCGCTAAATCTAATTATGATCATGGGATGACATGCTATGATTTTGTGTTTTTTGGAAAACAAATATGCATTCGCTGGTGGCCCGGTAGACATTGCACTCAGCAATAAAACCGCCACTTATAACGTTAGTTTACAAGTACTGTGATATTTATGTTGTTTGTACGACAATTTAGAATTTTCTATAAATCTTTTCTTTTGTGACATAGTACAGAGTGATGAAATGAACAGGTCATGTGCCTGATGGTAAACAATATGCTTTTCCTTGACAGCACAGTGACACGCAGCTATTCGAACATGACAAGTTGAAGAGTACAGTTACTTAGCACTGCACCGCGCTCGTCGCTCGTCGTCGTCGTAGATATGTCAAGTGTTTTCATCTCAATGCTCTGTAATTTTACTGAAAAAAATCTGTCATTAGCAGTCTACTAAATGTTTTATTTTTATTATTCAATTTAGCCACTCCACAGACTCCGGGGTCCGTGACCTTTGTCATTACAATTACATTATTTCTTGGATTAGAAGAAGAAGGGGAAAACAGGAGGGTGTTGTGAACATTTTGAACCTAAGCCTAGTACTAGTTAGTTAGTTTAGACTGGCCTTTTCCGCACCTAGCCACTTTATTGGGCCATTGTGCGTGACTCATACTTCCTTTTTCTACTCCAACCAGCCTAGGCCGTCCCAGAAGGCGAGCATCCTGTTAAGGTTGCGATAGGCATCCAGAGCAGACGACGGGGATTGGAGGAATTCTGCCCGTTGATCCGCCACACTGCCACATTCCATGAGTAGTCTAGTACTAATCAGTCGGATTTCGTCAGATGACCCGATCACTACCGGTTGGGATTCCGATAGTAATCGACTCGACATCTTTTGCCTAAGCCTCCACCACGGCATTTCTGTCCTGGATGGCATCTGTAAATTGAATTCTCGGATGGTCTTCGGTGATGCAGCTAACACTCGCCGTACAAACCGACCGATGGCGTCATCAGTGTCGTCAGCGTAGTATGTGAAGGTCCCCGTGTGCCGTGACATTGCGACGACCGCATGGGGCACGCTCTCGTGCAGCTTCATGTTTGCCTTAGTTTTAATTACGATGACCGACTCGTATGTCATTCCCTGAGCTTCATGGACGTTAAGGATGCGTGACCCGGTGCCCGACCCGTAACCCTGGTTTGTCAGGGTCTCCTTCTTCTTTTGAGTATGCAGAAGAAGAGGATGTTGGGTTGGGTACTGGGTGTTTGTGCTCCTTTATACCTTCTTTGCTCTGGGGACTTTATACTGGGGGCTGAGGAGTACATACCTGAGTATATTTCCCAAAGCGCATATGCGACATCCATCGGGTTCCGATGTGTGCAGAGCAACTAAATGTTCTAACTGATGAACCTTGGTGCCTCTTCTCGCAAGGAGATAGTCAAGGCTGTAGGAAACCAAGTTGGTCAAGTGCGGTCTAGCGGATGATGCATGACCTTGAAGTGTCTTTGGAACATGTAAATTTCCTCGCAATATTATCCTTCACCGTTAAAGCAAGCAGTGTTGACACATGCATTTGGTAAAATATTCCGAGGAGCTTGTGGGATTTGAGATTAAAACCTATGCGTTGGTAGTCGCCGTTCTTCCGGCTAGACCAGACGTAACTTAGACCGGCCGTAAGTTTGTTGGACAGGCATATTGATGAAAGCTGAAGAGGTTTCTTGTTTGAACGCGCTACACTCAGGAACTACTGGATCGATTAAAAATTCTTACTAACGTTAGATTTTTACGTCAACCCTGATTGATATAATTGTTATGTGCTACACACAATTTTTTTTTAGTTCCTTTTTTTATATACTTATTTTCTATTTCAGTAGCTCTGCGGTTTATTATTACTTGTATAAAATCAGTAGAAGCCTGAATCCCACAGCACAGGTTACCCTAGTGTGGGTCCAGTGCACACTAACACAATATGTACTCGATCACTGTATCTCTTATCACTAGTGTGTATACCCTTTCTTGTGTTTTAATAATGTCTTTAGTTGTTGGCACAATAAACGTTTTATCATATTTTTTTTTTCATTTTCAGGCAAAGCCGGTACGGATGAAACCTCGCTAGTTGGTTGAGTTAAAAGATAGAGAGAGTATCCAAGCTAGCTCCGGTGAACATGAGTAGAAGTAATTATAAGAGTTGTTAATAAAAACCGCAAGTTTAACTAATTAGATTTTATTATCGTATAAAGTTCACAGTTACCACTGGATGGGTGGTCTAAATGTAGTGGTGGTTCTGGGGGTAGTATAAGTTGAAATTAAAGAGAGGGTCGGGGTCGTCTGCAAATCGAGGGGACTATAGTGCAATTCTGGTGGGACACACTGGCCTGTGTAAGCCGCGGAGAGTCGGGTCGCAGTCCTTCTGGGGGTTCAGTGGTGGCAGCTGGACATGGCGATGGTGCTCCTTGTGTCCTACATGGGGTAGCTCTTCTGTTTCACCCGAAGGGAGTGGAGGGCTGCTACCTCAAGATTTGTAGTTCCCTTGGTATATCAGCCGGCCATAAGAGTTGGCCGTTAGGGACTCAACCCGGTGCTGGAACCATAAAGAAGCATAAGTATGAGAAATAGCAGGAAGGTTTATAACGGTCGAAGGAAAATCAACCGTCATTCACTTTTCTAGACACAGGTAGGTCAATGACCTTCGATTCCGACTTATCGAACTCGCCGGCCGTTGACCCCGTGTTCGATTGTCATAAAGTAATTTGCTGAATCCAAACGAACATCGTTCTGTCGCGGGGTCTCCCGTAAATCATCGGCAGACAAATTCGATGAGCAGTAAAACTAACACAATTCATACACCATATGTTTTACACAATTGTACACGTAATATGAACAGTGATGCAACAGCGATATATAATGTAAATTGGAACACTTACCCTACGGGGTTTTCGTTGCACTTATAACTTTTAAGCTTTCGGACAGTATTTAGTTTTATTTCACTTTTTATAGTTATTAGAAAATTATTTGTAAAATGGCTTCTGCCTCAAGTCAGCTCCTGTTTTATAATTGTATGCCCTCGGCGTCGTCTCTCGCCATTGGGTGATTTGAATTTGTCGCGTCCCGATTGGTCCGCGACACCGTTCCGTTTTACCATCTACGGCCGTTTTACGATTTAAAAGGTTTCTAAGACGGCAAGTCTATTTTTGATTATTTTAAGGGAACGGTGGAATTGAACACCGTTACATACCCCCTTTTTAGGTCAGGATTTTCCTGAGGAAAATCCGGAGAAAAGTTCCTTGAACTTTTCGGCTGTCTAGAGAGTGTAACATTCTGTGTTCCTGGTATCTGTAGAGTGTTGTCAGGACAATCATTAGCTGGGCTTTGGCCTTAGGGTCAGCTGTAGTTGTAGACTCAGGATTTTAGAGGTAGACATGCTATCTAGGTTTAACATCGGTTATCAAACACTTTTAGAGGTTTGAGTGACCTTGGATGTTGAAAGTTTGTGAATTTCGCCGTTAGTGAGCGTATTCACTTAAAGAGTTTGTTAATGTGATCGGTGCTCCCCTTACCGACTTTCCGGGCACATAACAAGTTAGAGAAGGTGACACTATCTAGGTCTAACATCAGGCATTCAACACGTTACAGGGTAGACTGTAACTGAATGTTGTTTGTATGTGAATCCCGCCGTTAGTGAGCGGTATTCCTTACACCTAATAGTGTCAGAGTTAGAGATAGCCATGCTATCTAGGTTAACATCGGGCACTCGAACACTTTTAGAGGTTCGACTGACCCTGAATGTTAAAGGTAAGTGAATCACGCCTTTAGAGTACGTATTCACTTAAAGAGTTTGTTAATGTGATCGGTGCTCCCTTACCGACTTCCGGGCACATAACAAGTTCATTTGCTAGGGCAAATGCAAATCCATGCTGTGACCGACACCACACTCGTCGATTTTCCGAGCACTAGCATAGGATTTTTAGAGAAGGTGACACTATCTAGGTCTCAACATCAGGCATTCAACACGTTACAGATGTAGACTGTAACTGAATGTTGTTAGTATGTGAATCCGCCGTTAGTGAGCGGTATTCACTTACACCTAATAGTGTCAGAGAACCTGTAACTACGAGTACACTCCAGCATAATGTTTTGTCCCCAACTTAGACGGAACGTATAAAAGTTATTTATGTTTAGATTATTTAGTATTAGATTTAGAATTATTATTAGAGAGGTTGATGGTACAGCATCAATTAGCTTAACAGTATTTAATGATTATTGAAGCAGTATTATTTAGTCAGACTGTATCAATAAGTTTAGATAGTATTAATTAGTAGAACAGCATTATTTAGTTTAGACTGCATCAGCAAGTTTAGATAGTATTAATTAGTAATAGACAGCATTAATTTGTTTAGACTTTATTTTATTTAGTATAGACAGTATTATTTAGTTTAGACTGCATCAGCAAGTTTAGATAGTATTAATTAGTAATAGACAGCATTAATTTGTTTAGACTTTATTTTATTTAGTATAGACAGTATTATTTAGTTTTTCTTTTTTTTTTTTTTAGGTAGTATTATTAGTTTTAGACATCATTATTTAGTTTTAGGTAACATGATTAATTTCAGATAACATTATTTAATTTTAAGTAGCATTATTAATTTTAGATAGCATTATTCAGTTTAAGTAGTATTATTTGTTTCAGATATCATTATTTAGTTTTAGGTAACATTATTAGTTTCAGATAACATTATTTAATTTTAAGTAGCATTATTAATTTTAGATAGCATTATTTAGTTTAGGTAGTATTGTTTAGTCGAGTTATAGGTTTACTAAGTCCACCTATACTCCCACGAAGCTCAACTTCGTAAAGTAGTTCAGTTTACAAGTACATTTTGTAGCTTAGGTATGTGTTCCAATTAGAGAACAACAATAGAAATGTGAGGTTGTCATAGTAATGACTCAAGATTGGTTGCAGAAGCAATTCAATATAAATAAAAGTTAATGTGGGAATTTCCGATAGGGAAGTCACCCTTCAGGTAGTTAAAAAGTTTTGTAAAAGAACCAAGGTGTTCTTACAACTTAAAAAAACTGTAAAAAATTTAAAAAAATTAAAAGGATATATCACACATTCACTAGTACCTAGAAAGTATTAGGCTATTAATATGCAATATCACAATGCAGAAGTACTATTGGTTTAACAGCAATAGCAGTGGTGAGGTAGGTCACCCTAGAAAAATATAAGTACCCTATAATAAGAAGTACCCGATGTGGTCATTAACTACTAACTTCCAGAAGAATCTATGAAAAAAATTTTATAAAAATAGTTGTGGGTATAGTAAAGAATATAGGTAAGTAGTTGAAATTGTCCACACACAAGGTAATTTTACACACAAAAAATTGCCTTAGATCTAGAAGATTATAGCCAACACCATAAATTATCAAGAGCACACCTTAAAAACAATATAAATCCGACTCGATTGCAAACTTAGTAGTTGGGCGCCAATGAAACCTCGTTAGTTGGTTGAGTTAAAAGATAGAGAGAGTATCCAAGCTAGCTCCGGTGAACATGAGTAGAAGTAATTATAAGAGTTGTTAATAAAAACCGCAAGTTTAACTAATTAGATTTTATTATCGTATAAAGTTCACAGTTACCACTGGATGGGTGGTCTAAATGTAGTGGTGGTTCTGGGGGTAGTATAAGTTGAAATTAAAGAGAGGGTCGGGGTCGTCTGCAAATCGAGGGGACTATAGTGCAATTCTGGTGGGACACACTGGCCTGTGTAAGCCGCGGAGAGTCGGGTCGCAGTCCTTCTGGGGGTTCAGTGGTGGCAGCTGGACATGGCGATGGTGCTCCTTGTGTCCTACATGGGGTAGCTCTTCTGTTTCACCCGAAGGGAGTGGAGGCTGCTACCTCAAGATTTGTAGTTCCCTTGGTATATCAGCCGGCCATAAGAGTTGGCCGTTAGGGACTCAACCCGGTGCTGGAACCATAAAGAAGCATAAGTATGAGAAATAGCAGGAAGGTTTATAACGGTCGAAGGAAAATCAACCGTCATTCACTTTTCTAGACACAGGTAGGTCAATGACCTTCGATTCCGACTTATCGAACTCGCCGGCCGTTGACCCCGTGTTCGATTGTCATAAAGTAATTTGCTGAATCCAAACGAACATCGTTCTGTCGCGGGGTCTCCCGTAAATCATCGGCAGACAAATTCGATGAGCAGTAAAACTAACACAATTCATACACCATATGTTTTACACAATTGTACACGTAATATGAACAGTGATGCAACAGCGATATATAATGTAAATTGAACACTTACCTACGGGTTTTCGTTGCACTTATAACTTTTAAGCTTTCGGACAGTATTTAGTTTTATTTCACTTTTTATAGTTATTAGAAAAATTATTTGTAAAATGGCTTCTGCCTCAAGTCAGCTCCTGTTTTATAATTGTATGCCCCTCGGCGTCGTCTCTCGCTATTGGGTGATTTGAATTTGTCGCGTCCCGATTGGTCCGCGACACCGTTCCGTTTTACCATCTACGGCCGTTTTACGATTTAAAAGGTTTCCTAAGACGGCAAGTCTATTTTTGATTATTTTAAGGGAACGGTGGAATTGAACACCGTTACACGGACTGCTAGTATCCTAAAAACATAAATAAGTATGATTAGTCTTAACAGTAATTGTACAAGAAGCATCGTAAAATGAGTGCAATAAAACGATATAGAGTGTAAATTTAAGGTGTATTTATGTAAGAGGTAGGACGCACTGGTTTGGCTGGCTCTTATCAAAGGGATGGGCTGGATTGAAATGGAGTGAGCGTTTTGTAGAAGAATGATTGATCGACAATTATTTGCTACTAGCTGTACCCTGCCACGCTTCGCTGTGTCACATTGTGATACAAAAATTAGATAAAAACAATCCTTGATGCGGATTATATATCAGTGTAAAATTTCAGTTCGATCAGTTCAGAACTTTTTGCTTTTTTGAAGCGTACACAAACCAATATAAAATTTTTGTAAATAGAGATTTACGTTATTAAAATATATAATATGCTACCATAAAATTGTAAGAATCGTCAGGTTAGTTAACGACATTACATTAGAGGCTAACCTACCGTGAGAATAAAATCTCGCGTGTTGTAGGTAGTGTAAACTGATGGTGATGGAAAATAATTGTACGATGATATATAAACACTACAAGATTTAAATATACTAGTATTAACTTTCGCGATTTGAAATCATATTGCAGACATTAATCACGACATACATACATTAGACATACATCACGACACAGGATTTTATCACGATCTAAATTGTATAGATCTGGTATATTTACCTCGACGTTTCGGTACCGTGATAGCCGCCTTGGCCACGAGAAGACTCCATGACGTACTTGATTTGTATGCTCTCTCTCTCTTTCTAGAAAGAGTTAGAATTTATGCATAACCTATCTATTTAAAACCTAATCAATATTTAAAAAAACTTATTAAGAAAAAAGTTAAAAAAAACGCACTCAGACAGTCGTAAATGACGCAAACATGCAAACGTGAGGAGTGGTTACATATTAGAACCGTTTAATGTAGATGCATTAGGCCTGTGGAGGCCGTATCATTATCAAAAACCTTGCAGTGTGTTTAAGTCTTTGGTTGACGCGACCCGTGATCAAAATGCTGGCGTTGATTTTCCCGTACGTATTATAAGCACAAGCATTGTCGTTCAGCGTGGTAATGACGCCTGATGAGTTTAATAATTTTGATTATCTGTATAGTGTATGGGTAAATCAGATGTGCTTAGTGTAGTGTAGATAGTTCCCATTGTAATTTACTTCTGTCGATAAATACTACAGTAAATGCTTGTTATTTCTAGTAATTGGCTAGGTACAGTGAGAAATCGTGATAGCATAAAACAATCTCCCACTATAATAACAATTTACATCATCCGCAGTTTAAGCCACTCAAATGCCAGATATAAAACTGTTTTGCACGATCTCACTAAATGTATCTTTGTTTGACTAATAAAAAAGACATAAAACCCTCCTCCATACTTCCTATGCCTCGTATAAACCTTATAAAAGCTACTAAATAGTCATGTTTATTTGATACTAAACGTCGCAGCCTTTCAAAAAATACCAATAAATATATCAAATGCGAGGTTTTTTTGATCTCATCATTTTAAGAGGTAGATTAATGGGCGCAGAGGATAGAAAATATTTACTGTTTTTTTATTTTTCAGTCGTAAAATGGAAAATATCGATCAGGAATTGAATGTTTATGTAACAACTGATAATCGAATCGAGTTGGCGTTAAGCTGAATTGATATTGTCGTAAAATAGTTATTGTGTTACGGTTTGAAGGGCAACGTTTCTAGACAAATGAATTGGTTATGGGAGAAATCATCTTTTATCTCTGAGCGTCGTGAAGTGATAGGTAGTGATTTGGACGATACAAGCGAGTTAAATAGCTGCATGGTATCTACTATGTTGTAATGGCTAGCTATGTTGCTCAACATCTGGCAAATGTGATGCTCATTCCGTAATAATAAAATGAAAAGGGACTTCCGAAATAATCAAAATTACGTGAACCCGAGCTGTGTGCATTTTTAATCCTTTAACATGGACAACTTTAACAACGGGCTATCATCATAAAAAATATTTTTATATTGTCATCGTATTGCTAGAATTACGATGATGATTGAGGACAAAGGACAACTCGACAAGACGAACCCTATAAGCTCGAGGTATGTAGGTACAAACGGAAAACGGATTTGTGAAAAAATACACAAAAACTTACCTAACTATTCACGGATTGACTCAATTTTCTAAATTGAAAAATTCTCTTGTAACAATAATATAAGTTTGCAATTTGCCGCCATCTCATTGATGCCAAGCGACAATGCTGTGATTACCTTGAAGAAACTGATTCAGTCTGGACATGAAGATCCCAAGATTGTTTCGTCAATTACCACCATAAAACGTAGTCGAAAACAATAAAAACAACATTAAGTTATAACATACAGTATTAAATAATATAGTCTTAAACATGGAGTTTTTTCATGACCACGTCGGTTGTAAAGGTGTCGGTACCGCGACACGAGACCGCGACGCGAGACCGCGACCGGAGACCGCGACAGGCACTTGATACTATGGAATTGTATGGGCGCCAGTTCGCGCCGAGACCGCGACACATGTCTCGCGACGGTCTGTCGCGGTCTCCGGCGCGGTCTCGCGTCGCGGTCTCGTGTCGCGGTCTCCGGGCGAACTTGTACCTTAACGCTGCCGAAACGTGAAGGTAATTAAATAACTATTCAGATCATGATAAATTCCAGTAGTATGTTAACAAAATGAGTTCGAATCACAAAAGTTTAAACGCTATAGTCTTAAACATTCCGCTAGGAAGTAGAAGACGATATTAACAACTCACTTCACAGTTAACATCGTGTTCAAGTACACGGTTGTAAAGGTCTTATTACCAGATAAGATTACTCTGATTTGCATTACTTCATTGGCTTTGAAATTCCATTATCATCAATATGCTTCCATAATTATTATAACTATACATGCCTCTTTTTTTTTTTTGGAACGGTGTTTCTTGCGCCAGTCTTAGAAGAGATAGGGCAGTTGCTGCGCGACCAAAAAAAAAAAAATGACAAACTAAAACCGTACTTTTTTTGCTAATTTTGTTTTTCTATATTCTCCGAAGGAATCAGGCGTTTTCCAGACACAAATAGACTTGCCAAAGATAGTTCAAAATATTGCCAAGTGTGGCACCACTGTTGGTTTTTGTGAAATTTATCTAACAAAATATAACAGGCGGCGCCACCTACGGTGAAATTGGAAACTGTCCCGTTTAAGTCAGTTGTTCTAATGACCAACTTGTGTGTCGGCAATTGAGTGAGTATATATTCAGAGATGCAAATGAGGTTTGTACCTACACGACATGAAAGCCTAACGTTCTCGTCTCATCAAGATTTTAAAATAGTACAAACGATTAAATATAGTCACAAATAGGTATAGTGATTTTCAAATAGTACCTACAAAAAAATAGTCACGAATAGGTATAGTGATTTTAAAATAGTACAAACGATTATAGTTACGAATAGGCATAGGTGTTTTTTTATGTATTTTGGAACGTGTGAAAGTTTTAGAGACATCGATATTTTAATTTAATAATTACTAGCAGGCCATTCTGATTATGTTTTGATAAAATCATCAAACTTAACGTGACATGGCGTGACGTAACGTAACGTAACGCAATTCGTTACAACGCAACGCAGTAAATGTAACTTTATATATTATTTTGCATGAGAAATTTCATCGACGTTTGTATATTCAGGCTTACAAATTTAAAAAAAAGTAGTATAGTAAAGAGGTCCATATCTGAAAATGGCTGTAGTAGTATGACGGGTAAAATAAATTTCCCGGCGTATCACTGGAGCTGTTGGTAGTAAAAAAAAAAACGAACGAAGATGTAAGAAATTAATCTTCGCAGTTGATAATGCCGCCCGCTCTCGCAGTAGTTTCAGGCTCACGTTGTTTTTTGTTAAATTTCAAAGGATTCTATACAAATGAATCTATAAGTTTAGCTATGTCAAAGATTTTAACTTTACATAGCTAAACTTTAAAGGTGGTTAAAAAGTCTTCCACCAGGGCCAGCCACTCGGCCTAAACGAACTCACTTCCACAAATCTATATCAATATAACACCGCATCACTACCCCACCCCAGCGCCATTAAACACAATAGTTACTGTAACAAAATTTATTGTTTTTCATCTTTGAAATCTTAGCGCAGTCAAGTTGTATAAATCATGCGTTAATGCCTGGGCATTATACAAATTCAAATTTATACCCCGATAAAATTACGGAATGGCCGCGGGTGGGGTGGCGGCGCCACCACCGCGTCACTGCTAACTACCTAAATGAGACTCCCTGTATTGAGGTTTGGGGTAATTATTTTACGACTGATTTATTATTTTTGCAGTTACTAATTGGGATTGCGATAAAAATGCGTTTCTGACTCGATATGTAAAGATTTTGAAGTTATTCTTTTGGTGTGTTTGGGACAAATGACTGCAGTACGTACATTTTTGCGATGCGCGCGTACGCCGTCACGAAAAAGCGACACCCTGAATTTAGCTAGTCCTCATTTTAGTCCATCGTACCTAACTTTATAGACTGCAGGCCCGTGAACAAAATTTATGGGTCATCTGATACAGCAGGAGACCTATGTAGGATGATAGAAGGGTATCAAGTAATAAGATTTAGCACTATGCCGTCACTTGTAAGTTGTCCAAGTGAGTGCTGTTGAAGAGTGTTTGTACGGCATTGTGGAATAATAGATTAGAAGAGGTATTGAAACTATAAAAAATATAAATTTTAAAATTCTAATGGTTAGTTTGTGAAAAAAATTCATGATTTTCCGACGATTTACAGAGTAAGTTTGGTCATTTGATTGTGTTCGGCTTTGGTTCCATACAGTTCCAATACCTTTTCTAATACATTATTTCGCAATGCCGTACAAAAATCATGCGACAAGGAGAAATGATCGAGGTTTAGAACCCCCCCTCTTCAACTGCACTCAGTTGGACAGCTTACAAGTGACGGCATAGTGCTCAATCTTATTACTTTTTACCCTTCTATCATCCTACATAGGTCTCCTGCTGTATCAGATGACCCATACATTTTGTTCACGGGCCTGCAGTCTATTAGATTATATTTGTTGTATTAAATTGCGTTGTAGGTGTTATTTTATGGTTGAAAGTACGCTTCTTAGAGCGAAAAGTTTCAGTTGGACACTAGCTCTTATTATAAAGTAGAGTCCAACCTCTTCGTAATGCTATAAATAGTCTATAACATCAATTGGTCGATGACTTGAACATTTTAAGCCGAATTGGTTTCGTGATAAGGAGCACGTACAGACTACGTGTAAATTTATGAATAGCTATAGAATATTGTAATTGTGTAATTAAATGACGAAAATAGATTGCAAAGTAAGCATGTAAAACTTTTAAATCCGTTTAATCCGTATATCATCCGTAAACCGTTTACGACACCAAGTTTAACATAAAAAATTGAATAATCCCCACTTCCCTACTAATATTATAAAAGCGAAAGTAACTCTGTATGTCTGTCTGTCACTCTGTCTCTCTCTCTGTCTGTTACGATTTACCGTCTAAACCAGTGAACCGATTTTGATGAAATTTGGTACACAGATAGACTAGACGGACTTTTTATTACGGAGAAAGGGTTGGGAGGGTTGAAAAATGTAACAAAATTGGGGAACAATGTTTCTCTTCGAGAGCTTTAGCTGCGTTTGCCGTTCTCCTTGGCGTGAAGACTTTAGTAAACACGAGGTAGACACGTGTCATAGATTTGAAGGTTGCGTCATTTTAGGAAATCAAATTTGCAATAACGCATTGTTACATATTTAAATACTTTAGTCTTATCAGAGTATCTCTCTACTTAGTCTGTGGTATTATCATATTAAAATCTCTCTAATCTGATATTGTGTAACGTCGTTTATATTAAATTTGTCCGTTAGTTTTTTAAGTTTACACTAATTTAACTATTCATATACAACCGTACATTGAAAGTACTCGAAGGAAGAACCCTGCTGCCTCGATTTTGCACTAAAGGGGTTTTCGACAAGCCCAAGATTATCTGAAGAAGACTGGTCACTTGAATGAAGAATCATACTCCAATGAAGAACATATAGATTATAGAACATTAATGACGCTCTCATGTTCAAACGTTGGACGTTGGCGAAATTACCTTAGATAAAGTGTGTATCCTCTTTGGGTGACACCTATTACCGAATGGAAGCCATAAGAAAAAGAAGGAGAAGAAGAATTGATTGTTTGCGGAGGTTTTCTTATGAACACGATGTTATTATTTATACGAATAAATATATTATTTATCACAATTAAACCAAACACCTACAAACAAAAAACCTATGCCTAATTTTGAGCAGAATTGCCCTTGCTATTATTTCATTTTAATGAATATTTTAGGAAACATCGTAGTTTTAAACAATTCCGTAACAAAATAATAGGTTACTTTATTGTAGGTACATAGACCAGGGAGTTTCTTAGCGTTGTCTTCCAGATGAAAGTGCTCAAGGCGATGTAGCCAGAGGCCGCGGCCATCTGTAATCGCGGTCGTGAAGGAAAACCTCTCGCTTTCGACCATCTTTGCTAAGACGCTCAGTACTGAGAGGTCGTGTGAGTTGGAGAAGCGAGAGAGGCCATTACCTGTCACTCATCCAATGAGACGAAAGTGGACACGGAAGCGATCCTAGAGGTGCACTTAACTCACACCCTGTCTCCACCGGAGTTTCTGGGGTATCGGACATTTAAGGTGGTACGGCAACGCACCTAGGGATATGGTTTCCCAAGGACGTGATGCGTTGCTGGTTTTTGACATGTCACTGTAACCAAATACTGTGGTGTGTGGTGGTGGATGCCTCCCATGAGGTGTTCTCGCAAAAGGCGGTGGCAATGGCAGAGTTACGGTCGAACGAGACTGCTGCCAACCCACGGCTGGAAAACCCCGTATGGGTTTTTATCGGTAAGATACTATATCCGTACGTAATGTCGATCTTGACATATCTCACTATATCAATGTGCCCATGAATAAATTTTCAACTTTTAAAAGATCGCGACGAATAGATAGAAGACGGCGGTCGGCCGCCGGTTGCTCTACTAGATACCATTTGCTTCCTTCCCGACGGGTTCCCGCATTGACGAGGCGAGAGACTGGTAGCCGTGGCCTGGTCAGCTACAGTGAAGCTAGGAGAAACCCGCAGTGGGACTGCTTGCCAGGGCTATGGGCTCCAAGACTTGCCGTCCAAACGATGCGGTCAGGAGGGAGCGGGCGCGGCGTAGACGGTGCCGGCGCGACTGAGACGTGCCGCGATGTTTGCTGGTATGCACCGTGGCCGTAGAGGAGAGACCCCGGCTGAAGATGAACACCGGTATAACGGCGCGCCGCTCTCCCTGCCCACTGGGGCCTTGCATGGCAGCCAACGTATGATGCGGACGCGGTGAGGATGTAGAGGAAGAAGAGTGCCGGTATATCGGTGACCTGCTGTCCTCTTCAGCCGGTTGATGGTAAGTCATGAAGCTGACCATTTGGCCCGCCGCGGGAGACAAAGGGAGTCTGGACGTTAGAACGTCTGGCACCGACGGTTGGTCGCCGAGGTGATCACGGCATGAATTATCCTGCGGCGAGTTTGCAGAAGATTGCGAGAGCATCCCCGTGTTCGTGCAGTTTGTGGCAAAGGTGAAATACTGTGGAGGTTTTAGTCGTTAGGGGCACTACTCATGGTGTCGAATTCGACACAAATCGACCATTCCCTTCAAACGAATGGTAAATTGATGCATTACCTCTACATAAAATGGTACCATTTGCCTTTTAATTTCACAATAATACAATCTCCCGTTACGGAGTCGTTTGCTGTAACCATTATTAAAGTACAGCACAGGGGCAAACATTTAAGCAGTATTTTGGAATCGATTTACGCCAAGACTGTTTTTCATACGGACGACTGCTTAGGTATCTGTTGTATTATCAAGATCATCAGGTTACAGAGATAGCCAATTCGTTCTTCAACTGCAAGAAATAAAAAACAAATAAACTATTTTCGTACAAAAAATTAAACCGACATCAAAACCACAAATATGCACTCAAAAGCGAAAAATAAACTAAAATCATCATTATAAGCGCTACTCACTCATCTATTTGAAGTCGGTGCCAGCCAAATCTAACAGGTAGTGGATAGATACTAATTACCTGTGCCTACTTACCATGTGCCTACATAGCATCAATCTACTAACTTTTTGACCTCACTGTCACCGACTTCAAATAGATGAGTGAGTAGCGCTTATAATGATGATTTTAGTTTATTTTTCGCTTTTGAGTGCCTATTTGTGGTTTTGAAGTCGGTTTAATTTTTTGTACGAAAATAGTTTATTTTACCTACCCTTTTTAGTGTACAAGAACAGAATTAAAAATTTTGATTAAAACCTGACTACCTCGGATTTGTTATCTGTACAACATTCTACTAGTCAAGCCTTTTCATTTGATACCCATATTAAGGGAGTTGTGAAAAAAGAAATGTATTTCGGCATTTTGTGGTAGCGGCCATCTTGGATTTGAAATTTGTCATAGTGCAAAGTATTCTACTAGTCAAGTCCTTTCGTTTGATACCTATATTGAGGTAGGTTGTGAAGAAATATTTTGTCCGCCATTTTGTGGACGCGGCCATCTTGAATCGAGATTAACCAAACATAGCTAAGAACATCCGCATAGGTATTAACCTTGAAATAAAAAAAACCGCATCGAAATCGGCCCATCCGTTTGAGCTCTACGGTGTCACAGACAGATAGACACACAGACAGACAGACATCGACGTCAAACTTATAACACCCCTTTTTTGGTGGGGGGCTAAAAACAAGTTTTTATTAATCCATTTACACAATTTCGTATAGACAGGATCGAGATTCATAACTTTTGTGAAATCTGCAACTATGTCTTTCAGAAAATTGTACGCAAATTTTAGTTTATGGTTCATATTTCAAAAACCACTCGACCGATTTCGATAAGATTTATATAGGATTCGGGAAGCATACCCATTTGAACAAAAATAAATTTTAAAATCGGTGCAGAGGTTCTCGAGAAATCAGGTAACATACATAAAAAAAAAAGACATAGGGGTCGAATTGATAACCTCCTCCTTTTTTTGGAAGTCAGTTAAAAATTTCGTATATACATAGAAATACTTTAAAATACTTGTACTATAAAACACATTTTAGTAGTTCACAATACTTTTACCTAGTGTTCCCTTTATTATTTCTCTATTAAGTAGTTCTCCTACTGATCATACCTTTTTAAAGCAATGGATATTTTAGTAAAAAAAATCCCTAAATAGAAGCGGGTAAAACCGCGGGTCACAGCTAGTAGTATATATCATTTAATACCACCTTGTCATTTTTCGATCGGGCAGTAAGTAGTTCGAAAAAGTAACATCGTTTCATGGTTGATATTCCAAAAACTCAAACGAAGACGTTTGTCAGTTCCAATTTTGGTGTCTTCAAGTTGCCAGTGAATCTAATACTTTGTTGGTAGGCCTTTCCACAAATTATCAATATCTAGTACTCGTAATCGTAATCGTACCATCTTTACTAGCCAAGATTACTAACATTTTTATTAATGATCGATGAGAATCTAAAAATATCACGAAATAACCCATTATCTGACAATTATCGCAAAATATATCCATTCTTTATCAAACCTTAAATTAAATATAGTGTAAATTGCATCACTTTTCAAAAATAGAACATTGTTTTCTTTATCGATTGAAAGAGATTTTAATCGAACAGAGATTCCATAGTCGTAGCCAATTAGATCAGCGAATTTGATTTGTGGCGATCTCTGAGAGTAAAACCTCCTTTCTTTCTATTCACGTCGAATCCGATGAGTTTGAATTTGGAACGATTTACGCGCCATTATCTTTAAATAGAGAACAATGGGTATCAATCGGCTTGCGTTAATAAAATGACTGTTTTTCGGCGCAATTATTTAAACCGACTTTTAATTGAGTAAGACTATTTTACATTTTAACCAAAGATTTTTATGCGTTGCGTTGAGTATATTATTCCTAGTAGTTGACTTTTCATATTCAATGTATTTTACGATCTGATAATTGTGTAATATAGTTTAAAAGTATAGACAGAATGTGAGTCACGTCCACTTGTCATGGATCAATCGAAGTTTATAGTGGCAATTGATCCAAATGACATCAAATTGACCTCTTCATTGCAAAGATCTCAATACACAGATGTGCCCTCCCAAACTTCAGGGCGCACGGAATCATGTCATTGTTGGGAAGAGTGAGCTCACTCATTCCGTTCCAGTCAGTTGCAGGAAGCGGTGAACGCCGGCCGTTTTTACTTATCACTATCCGTTGTTAACAACCAAAATAAGTAGAACCACAGCATATCGCGCCGCTAGCGATTCTAGGGGTCAAGTAGATTGGTTATGTGTAAACTACTTACGACAAACATAGAGAGTATAGAGACGCAGTTTATTACCAATTTCAAGTTACTCAGGGCACATCCATTGATTTATATTGATGCTTCATTGTAGTATCTGTGGATTCCTGACGTATTATCATTATAAAACAGAATAGTACTCAGTGTCGTTTGTTAATTTTTTTTTAAACAAAAAGGGTGTTCTTAGTCCTATACTTGGACGTATAAAAAAGTCGGACGTAGTCTCGCTAAAACAAAAACTGTGTCACTAGAGTCAGCCACATTTGCACGTGTTGGTTGTCAGGTTGTCGCTGATAGGCTAACACGCGCACATATACGCAAGTAGCGCGTGTAATGATCCACGGATGTGTGCGTGTCAGCCTGTATGTGACAGCGCACACGTGCATATTATGTGGCCGACTCGATGGACACAGTTTTTAGCGAGACTACGTCCGACTTTTTATACACGTCCACGTAAATTTTTTGAAGTTGCGATATTTGGATGTTAGAGTGCTCAATAATGTCGCAACGCATGAATGAAATTTGGAACACAGTTAAGTTATAACCTGGAAGAAGACATAGTAGGCTACTTTTTATCCCAAATAAAGGGAAACGAAAACTACGTAGCTAAAACCGCGGGGAGCACAATATCACCGATGAGCAAAAATACATGACATCTGCGCATCAAAGTGCATTAGACTCATGACTATACTATTCCTGACTAAATTAATCAGTCAGTCTAAATCCAGACTAGTCTGTCAACTAAACACTCCCCAACTCTTCAAATTTAAACCATTACCCTCAACAATACGGTCTAAATTTCAATAGCAATTATATTATGTAGATCAAAGAGTCTGTCTGACTGTCCGTCAGTGGTTCGTAGTTATAACGGGTCGTTTAGTGTGAATAATTAGGTATGCTATGTCTTTAAACTAATTAAGATAGGTATGGTTGTCTGTTGCACGTAATCATACTAAATCTGAGTTATTACGCTTGTGTTTGTTATCTACTTAATTGAATATTATTGTTTTGTCAGCTTAGAGACTAAGTACTATTTAAATTCAAACAATTTGAAGCCCAAAAGAAAGTAATAGTTGGTCTAGTCGCGAATGATTTGATTTACAATATTTCAATTAATTAACCACAACTCCATACGTCTCAGTAATGATATTACAGAGTACATAATTTATTGTTAATAGGCGGTCATAAGCTACAGTTGTACAATTAACTTGAAGTAGATCCGATCGATTCTCGTATAATGAACGAGAGTTGTTTGACGGTGTTTTATGAAATTAGGTACTGCCCTCTGTGCCTACCGGCGCAGTTTACACAGTATGAACTTTTAACACTTTTTAACTGATTTCAAAATTGGAAGACTACAATTCTATTGTTTCTTTTCGGGCATATTTACAGATTATTGGTAAAAAGGATTTACAAGTCACGCAATCCATTAATTATTAAATAAAAATAAATATTAAAAATAGTACTGATATAATTAATTTTAATTTGTTAGCGAAACTAAATTATCAATGGAATCTGCACTACATACTTCCCTAATTATTTGCACTCACCATAATGCCTAGAGATATTCAAGATATTCAATATTTTTGTATCGCGCATGGGTCCACATTTGAGCACCAACTCGCCTGATGGTAAGCGACGTTATGGTAGAAGATGACGCACGCTGACCTAGAAACCTTTCTACTCTGACCTTGAACACGATCAAGATCACTACTAGCTGGAAGTGGGCCCTGTATGAAGACGTCATTACTATCACAAAACTACTGTGGAGCAAAGACAAAGCCACGTACGTACCGTTTCAACGTCGCCCGGACTTTTTGTCATTCATACATTCACTTTAACTTAATAACTAAAAAGTTTATTTTCGAGTGTTGTAAAACTCCTTTCCGCTGCGCTCCTCTTGGTCTGACTCTTGTGTATATATAAAATCAATTAATTCACTGTATCGAGTCCAGAGGGTATTTTGGACCGAAAAACAGACGCTTCTTTTTTTTTTAATAAAGAGTGACGAAAGAAGCAGGACATGTGCCTGATGGTAAGCAACATCCTGCCACATAATTTACAAGCGCCGTATTAGTTGACTTACTGTTGTAGTTTGTTATATGATAGGTCAGTAAATTAGAAACGGTTTCGCAGATAGTATCGTAAGGAGCATCGCGGCAATACGTCGGGGTTGCGAAGAATTACAAAATTAAACGTAAACTAACGAATGAGCAACATTCATTCTAGATATAATTAATTTGAAAATACGGTTCGTTGCCACTAGTTCCATTCACAGTTCCATGATGGAACTACTGGTAATATTTTAACAACATTAGTACCATTAAAAATGGATCTCACCCTGAAACTGACACACAAGTTTAGTTTGGTTATTACGAGTACACTTTAAAAAGATCTTCTAATTTAAAGTTTCGTGACACGATTGATTTCTAAACTACTTATTTTATTTTTAACCGACTTCCAAAAAAAGGAGGAGGTTATCAATTCGACCCCTATTTTTTTTTTTTTTTTTTTTTATGTATGTTACCTGATTTCTCGAGAACCTCTGAACCGATTTTAAAATTTCTTTTTGTGTTCGGATGGGTATGCTTCCCGAATGGTCCCATATAAATCTTTTTGAAATCGGTCAAGTATTTTTTGAAATATGAACCAAAAACTGAAAAATTGCGTATCTGGATGACGTAGATTTCACAAAAGTTATGAATCTCGACCCTGTCAATACAAAATTGTGTAAATGCTTTAATAAAACTTGTTTTTAACCCCGACAAAAAAAGGGGTGTTATAAGTGACGTCGATGTCTGTCTGTGTGTCTGTCTATCTGCTGTGGCACCGTAGTAGAACTCAAACAGATGGGCCGATTTCGATGCGGTTTCTTTTATTTCAAGGTTAATACCATAGCAGATGTTCTTAGCTATGTCTGGTTAATGTCGATTCAAGATGGCCGCCTCCACAAAATGGCGGACAAAATATTTTCACAACCTACCTCAATTTGGGTATCAAATGAAAGGGCTTGACTAGTAGAGTACTATGTACTATAACAAATTTCAAATCCAAAATGGCCACCACGACAAAATGGCGAATTATATTATATTTTCATTACTACCTCAATTTGGGTATCAAACGAAAGAGCTTGACTAGTAGAATACTTTTCACTATGAAAAATTCAAATCCAAGATGGCCGCTTCCACAAAATGCCGAAATACATTTCTTTTTCACAACTACCTTTATATGGGTATCAAATGAAAAGGCTTGACTAGTAGAATGTTGTACAGATAACAAATCCAAGGTAGTCGGGGCTTAATCAAAATTTTAATTTTGTTCTTGTACACTAAAAGAGTAAAATAAACAATTTTCGTACAAAAATTAAACCGACTTCAAAACCACAAATAGGCACTCAAAAGCGAAAAATAAACTAAAATCATTGTTATAAGCGCTACTCACTCATCTATTTGAAGTCGGTGCCAGTCAGGTCAAATAGTTAGTAGATTGATGCTATGTAGGCACAGGTAAGTAGTATCTATCCTATACCTGTTAGATTTAGCTGGCACCGACTTCAAATAGATGAGTGAGTAGCACTTATAACAATGATTTTAGTTTATTTTTCGCTTTTGAGTGCCTATTTGTGGTTTTGAAGTCGGTTTAATTTTTTGTACGAAAATTGTTTATATGTAAATATTTCTAGTTATTTGACGTTTTTTGAGATGGAAAAATAATTAAATTTGCGACACTTTAAACAGCGTAATATTTTCAGTAAATATATTTTTGTGTATCATCATTTTATAGTTTCAAGTTATTTTTAAGGCTCTTGAATGTTTTTTACGTATTCATATCTGCCTTGTGAATAAGTATATGAGTAAGTTAGTAAGTATGCGTTCATGTGTTTAATCTTCTACGCAAAGAAAAACTTTATTAAACTGTACTCACTGATTTTTTAACCCCCGACCAAAAAAGGGGTGTTATAACTTTGACGTCGATGTCTGTTTGTCTGTCTGTCTGTCTGTCTGTGTGTGTGTCTGTCTGTGGCACCATAGAGCTCAAACGGATGGGCCGATTTCAATACGGTTTTTTTTATTTGCAGGTTGATATTTGTGCGGATGTTCTTAGCTATGTTTGTTTAATATCGATTCAAGATGGCTTCCTCCACAAAATAGCGGACAAAATATTTTTTCACAACCTACCTATATCAAATGAAAGAGCTTGACCAGTAGAATACAATACATAATAACAAATTTCTAATCCAAGATGGCCGCCACCACAAAATGGCGAATTAAATTATTTTTTTCACTACTACCACAATATGGGTATCAAATGAAAGGGCTTGACTAGTAGAATACTTTACACTATGACAAATTTCAAATCCAAGATGGCCGCTACCACAAAATGGCGAAATACATTTATTTTTCACAACTCCCTTAACATGGGTATCAAATGAAAGGGCTTGACTAGTAGAATGTTGCAGATAACAAATCCGAGGTAATCGAGGGGTTAATCAAAATTTTCAATTTTTTTCTTATTATATGTTTTTAGTTACATCTTAGAACTGAGGTCTAATTTCTATGTATCATGTTTGTGTGCATCGAGCAGTCCATCTCACAGAGGCACCCTCAGTTCACAATATAATACATGTGTCAGCCATTGCTCCTCATTATGCTTCCTCGACCATATTTGAAGAAAGATAGACCTTTCACACAACGCTGCCGCAAGAATAAGCCTTTAACTGTGAAAATATTACTCTATTCCGGTTTGAATGGCAACGTTTTCTGTGAAACTACAAGGCATAGAGATAAAACATCTTATTTATCTGGGGGCGAACGCAGTGCAGTGCCAGGTAATGATATGCACTCTTCATGTTCCAATAGCTGCGTGTCACTGTGCTGTTATGGGCAGGCATGTTGCTTACCATCAGGCATATGTCTTGCTCGTCTCGTCATTCTATATATTAGATAGATAAATAGATAACTCTTTATTGTGACACACAAACAGAAATATTACAGTTGAACACTTATGAGCTAGCACCACAAATTGCTTAGAGCAATCTCTTCCAGGCAACCTTCTTCTCTTCTTTTGTAGTGGTAGGACTCTTGGCAGAGTCCGCCTGGGGAAGTACCACACCTTTGCCAGTTATTCTACTGCCAAGCAGTAATGTGCAAACATTACTGTGTTCCGGTTTGAAGGGCAATGTTTCCTGAGAAATGACAGGGCTTAGAGATGTAAGATCTTAGATCTCTGGGTGACGAGCGCTGTGCAGTGCTAGGTAAGGATTTGGACTCTTCATGTTCCAATAGCTGCGTGTCATTGTGCTGTTATGTGTCAGGCATGTTGCTTACCATCAGGCACATGTCCTGATCGTCTCGTCACTCTTTATAAAAAAAAAAAACAGCATTTATTTATTATTTTAAAACTCTGGTTTAAATTTGCTTTGTTTTTTTGTCATAACAGGATAGTATTTTCTGTGTGTAAGCCATATTTATCAAATGTAGTTAAAATAACGTAAATAAAACAAAGGAAGTAAAGCACTCAGCTTCCCGTCTGCAACTTCGTGCCTCGAAAATATACTATTTTTTTCATTTACACGAAAAATTCGTATTGTAATGTGTGAAAGTGTCATCATATTTCATTTTGTGCCGGATCACTTAGCTTGCCGCTGTTTCCATTGTCTGCCGACATTCCTGCGGCGTCTGAGTAACGCAGCTATTGAAACATGAAGAGTCTAAAACTTTACCTAGAACTGCACCGCGCTCGTCACATAGAGATTATGTGATTTACCTCTACGCCTTGAAACTTATCTACATTCCCCTTCAGGCAAAACACAGTGATATCTTCTTATGCTCGGCGGTAGAGTAACTAGTAAAAAAAGTACCTAGGCAGAATCTGCAAAGAGCCTTACCGCTTTTCCTGCCGGATCTTTTCGGTATAAAAAAATATTTAGCAAAAAGCTTATGGTAATAGGGAATATGCATGTAGTTTAAATTGGCTTGATTTTTTTTTCGTAGAATCCTTAATGTCCGCTATTATGCCAAAACCATTATTTTATTATTTAGTTAGTTCTTAATTTGAAAAATATTAATTAAAAAGTGCAAAATAGGCGCGGGAAATTCAAGTTTGCGAAACGCATCACTATTGGTCGAAACCAAAAGTGACGTCACATGACATGTTTTCTGCTTTAACGGTGTCGATATTCGTACTGACCTAGTAGTGTTAGAGAGAAAAGTCGTGTTCTCCATCGTTTGATTAGCTAGCACAACTCAAAAATCGGTACAAAGTAACTGCAACACTTGTAGTAAACAAATACAGGTCGTGGCCTGTGACGTCATGCAGGCGCGGGAAAGATGGCGGCGTTTAAACTGGTCAAATTATATCGATATTTTAAATATTAGTTTAAAAATCACTTTGTACATTTACAAGAGTATTTATATTTTTTATTTGTTATAATATTGTAAAATGTGAATTAAAAATATAAAAAAATTGCATGCATATTCTCTATTATGTTGACGGTACCCGCATTTTTCACTTTATAATAATAATAAAAACTTTATTTGAGCAAAATTTTATACTTAAAATATTTTGTAATTTATACATTACAAAATATTTTAAGTATTTATGGCACAGTGGTATAAAAACTCAGATTTCACAAATATCATGACATCGAATAAAAAATATTACAAAATACAAAAAAATGCGTTTCTTTCAAACGAATAACTAGTTAACTCATGAAATTAAAATATAGTAACAACATTCATTCGTTATTTCATAATAAGTAGGATTTTAATATTTTTTAGGATCATACAAGTCCCCTTCTCTTCTGAGTGTTATTAACGGACTTACAAAAAGGAAAAGGTGAAGGTGAGTGAAAATTTAAAAAGTTAATTGACACCACTGTTTTGATTTTATCGGTGAAAGAAAATCTGTATGGATACCGATATGTGCCATTTTTCTTTTATTGATGATAAGTTTTTACTGGACCACCATCTCGCCGGATGTTAAGTGAAATACTCACTGCCTATGACAGAACTTGTCCAGTTCCATCAAACCTTTAGAAGTATCGTGTCGTATCGAACAGTGGAAGTACTACCAACACTAGTGGCCACTGTCCGGCCTGCGCCGTCCAGATAGTGGCGTATGATTTAACGCGCAACTTTTGACACAACTAAGCTTTTTGGACACGGCCGCCTCTTGCCTATAAATAACGTCTTACGTGAACATCGGACACTGGCCGGGAAATATCTCCAAGGAAGCAATAACACATCAGCCGTGGAGGGGAACCATCTACCGACGTATAACAACAATGTTTTAACTTTTTCGTAGACAACGAACTCGCGAACGAGTGAGAAACCTCTGCAAGTTTGTTGATTTACAAAGAGTAAAGGGACAAGCAAAACGTGTGCCTGATCAAAATAAAAATCCAAATAGATATTAACTAGTCTCACAAAACAAGTATAATGTATTATAGGAGACTCCTTCGAGAAATCAGGTAGGTAACATACTAACTAAAATAAAAAAAATACGCGTCGAATTGATAACTTCCTCCATTTTGGAAGTCGGTTAAAAATGAAAAAGCGTTTGTACATATATGCCTTATTCATAAATACCTTTCGAGAAATTAATGTTTTTTTTTTAAATTTATGTTTTTCTTTTCAGTATTATTCATCACTCATTACAACATAATAACTACTGAGTAATTTGAATTAGGAGAATACAAATCACTGTCTATTACTGCACTATTCACCGGGGACGTAGATTATTTTCATAGCCCTGTGATTTCTCTGGAAATGTTTTCTTAGCAACCGTGATCTTTGTATATTACCGCTTGGCGATAAACTACGTGACAAAGGTATGGGTAGTACTGTACTTCTCCAGGCGGACTCTGCATACACCACTAGATGAATGAAGTGCATCAATGTAAAGTCTCATTAGCGTAAGTCGTTATTTAAAACTGTACTAATTGATATTAAAAGTACATAATTGTTTGACATTTTATTAATTCTCCGGAAAAAGTGCTCTTCGACATGGTACTTGTATAATCGAACTAACAAAACACTTCTCTCTGCTGACGCGCTCCCAAAGTTCCTCGTTGTATCTTATCAACTTTCTTCCTGATGACCAGTCCACGCAATAAACGTATATATTATTATAATAAAAACATATATGATTATAATAAAAACACTATAATTTCGGACACAGACTCGTTGAGAAGCGAGCACGAGTTTTTATCGTCTGTGATTGTCGACGGGAAGGAAAGTAGCCTGATTTTGTATAGGGTTCTGTAGTTGTTTAAATGAATGTATTTCGTCAGCATTTAATAAATAAATATTGGTGGAAATTTCACACACAACACCATTCGACCCCAAACTAAGCAAAGCTTGTACTATGGAAGCCAGATAGCTGATAAAATAGTTATTTATTTTTAAATACATACTTATTATACATAGAAAACAGCCCAGTACAAATAGTTGTATTCATCACACAAATGTTTGCACTGGGTGGGGATCGAACCCACGATTCACGGCTTCGCAGGCAGATTTGCTACCAACTAAGCCAACAGATCAGCCATTATTCATGTTGTTACCACTAAAGGCACATAAATTCGCTTGTTTTAATTTTTATTGGTTTAATCTTGACCGCCATTTCGTCTCACGTTATTACGGCGAGGAAAACCTCACTCGGTCTACGATGAACCGTTCTTACTTAGAACAAACCAATTGTCTTTCGTCTTGCAGATTTGAGAGTGCAGCATTTTTATCCATTGGGAAAAACCCACTCAGGCAACGCCTTCCACAGTCTAGACGTTCTTTTCACAAAAATGAAGTCAAACCTCCTCGATCGAGTTTTTGGAACGTCAACTATAAAACGATTTCGCTTTTGAGCTACACGCTGTCAGTAATATATTGTGACAGTATAAATAGCTGTGTCGGTATATACTGAATAGATTAGAATTTAAATTTAATTCCATGTTATTACAAATGTTATTAAAATGAAGCAATTCATTAAGTACGATTTAATGATCACTGTAGAATTTGCAATCATACACGCAATAGTATGGATTACTTTATGTATGTACAGCTCTCATTCATCATTCAATGGAATGTGTTACCTGATTGGAATTTTCCTCATGGATACCACTTTGCACTATCAAGTGAGCAAGTCAAGAATGAATTGTTTTCTTATACGTAAAAACAATTTACCGTCGCTTTACATCAGGCAAGATCAGTCAAGTGCTAACCTATTGTTGTTAGAAAAACATGTCAAAGTTTATCAAGGACAAAGAATTACGTCTCAAAATGTTTTTAAGAAGTGAAACTTAAATTTTTAAAATTTCCCATTTTAATGCACATTATACACATGACACCACCCTTTCACAACCGTACTTTACCGACAAGGCCATTTTACAGCCACTTCATAAACAGCCCACTAAAGGTTCCCACTTCTAGGACTTGGATTCTTCTCTGATAATATGTAACTCAGCCCGATTCTTGGGTCTCACCTTTCCAATCGCCACCAGCTACCTAAGATTTGAAATAAATTATTTAAAATTAAACTTATGTAGTTTTTTATTAAACAAATAAAACATTGATGTATATGTCGCAACCGGATCGTATAATTCGCTGTATTACATTACGGCTAGCCGTTTTGAAAACCAGGGCCATTTTGTAAAGCGGCGGTTTAACGATTAGCCGGATTGAAAGCGGCTGATTGAAAAACAACCGGAATGTATTCGATGCCATACGTAATTCAAAACGGCTAACCGTAATGTAATAAAGCGAAAGATTAGCCGCCGCTTTGACAATTTTTAGTTCCGATTCTTAACACTCATGGCGCTATCTGACATAACAACAACATGGCGTTAAAAACAGTACGTGTGTTGCTAAATTGCTAAGGTGACTGTGGATTCTGGTGTTCGGCGGAATTTTACACAATATTATTGGGTTGGTTTACCACTAATAACTGGACCGGGTAGGTTAGGAAGGACCCAGATCCGGCTAGGAGCACCCAGACTTCACCTAGTCTTGTCGCTACTACCCCTAGAGTGTATATAAAAAATGCGGGAGCCAGAAGCTCAAGGGAGGTCCTGAGTGGCGCGAGCCATGCGAGGCCGAGCGCAACGAAGGGGGGAGGTGGCGAGCGCAGCGATCCGGCGACCTCCGTAGTAGATCGTAGGCCGAGTATGGAGAAGCGACACTCAGGGCTGACCGCAGAGCTTCTGGCGGGAGCCCACCCAGAGTCAAATCTGAATGATGACCCTTGTCTAAGTGCACCATATTTCTTAGGTGTACCATCACCAATATCAAGTTAGGGGCTTTCAAGTTTTATCTGAGAGGTATGATGTTTAAAAAAAAAGTGTAAGAAATATTGCAAGAGATAATCTGTCAGCTTTTTATGATTAATACAATTAACTTTCATTGTTTATTTTGTAAGTATGGTCACCCTACAATTTAAGTAGTAGTACAAAGCGGCTAAACGTTGACCGCCGTATTGAAGAACGTATCGCAATGACAATGCGGCTAATCGTTGAACCGCCGCATTACAAAACGGCTCTGTTTTTCAAAACGGCTAGCCGTAATGTAATACAGCGGATTATACGATCCGGCTGCGACATATACACAAATATAATATTCTGGATGTGTGTAATCCGCGTAATGTGTCAGCGTAGTATGTGAAGGTCCCCGTGTGCCGTGAGATTGCAACAACCGCATGGGGTACGCTCTCGTGCCCCTTTGCTTTGGTTTTGATTGCGATTACCGACTCGTATGTTAGTCCCTGAGCTTCATGCATCCTTACCATCCATGGAGACCTTCACATACTACGCGGGCGACACCGACGACGCCATCGGTCGATTCGTGCGGCGAGCGTGGGCTGCATCACCGAAGACCATCCGAGATTTCAACCTACAGATGGCCATCAGGGACAGAAATGCGGCCGTTGTGGAGGCTCTGGGCCGGGAGGAGGCAGCTTAGGCAAATGGCAAAAGGAAAACACTCGATGTCGAGTCGATTACTAGCGGAATCCTAACCGGTAGTGATGGGCTCTACAGACGAGCATTAGAATTAGATTTTAAATGTACCCAACTCCCTTCTATTTTCCTCTTCTTCTCCTTATCCAAGAAATGTGTTAAAAATAAATATATAATTGTAATGCCAAGATCACGGACCCCGGAGTCTGTGGAGTGGCTAATTAAAATATTTTTTTTTGTTGATACTACAAAAACTACTTGACCGATTTCAATTAAATTTCTATTCAATGTAAATGCAACTTATTTCCTACAAAATAAAAAACAATAATCATCAAAATCGTTTGATGTACAACGAAGTTATCCACAAACATATTTAAAAAGGTACACTATTTCAAATAAATGGAATTAACAAACCTCTTCGTTTTAGAGGTCGGCTGAAAATACTTTTCTAGTCGACTGCCATTTCGCCTGATGTTAAGTGACGATGAAACACCCTAGAAAAAACCGATTCATTCTCGACTAGACTTGCCAATAATCACTCAGACAACACATTCTACAGCTTAGGCGTAGTTGTGCTTTTTTAATAAGATAACCAGAAATTTTCATGCCACTTATTCTATAAAATAAAACATCAAACCAAGCCATTATAGCTTGTCTTTCATAAAATACCGTATTAACCTCAAGACCTCTAATAAATATTCAAAAGCCTGAATCGGCCAGTTTACACTGCAGCAAAGTATCTCTTATCTGAGTCACTTCATTCTTCGAATAACTACGACCGAGTAGAACCGATTCCGTCGTTGCGTCTTGTGAACCGCGGAACCCTAATAAATTGTGTACATATAAAACTTTACGAGAAGTGCGTCCGTCAATGGTAGACATTTCTCGAATTGCTGAGTTTCGGGCGACGCCATGTAACGTAGGACGGCCATGATACATGTATAGATCTACTGGTGTCTAAAAAATAGGGAGTGTTTTATCGTAAATTAATACCTAAGTCAACGCTGTTCAGTCAGTTTATACAACAATTATTATATTTGAAATATAAGTAATTAGCTGCAGTAAGTACCCTGCTACGCTCCCTGTTGAAAAATGGTCATACCAACACAGAAACCTTTTTTGACTCATGCACTTCAACTTCGCTAAAGATTATCACGTAATCAAATGCACAGTTAAACAATTGTATAAAGGACATACAGATAAACATTCATCTCTATGTATAAAAATGTTATGTTGGTTTGTGTACGCTTCAAAAACTAAAAAAAGCTCTGCACTGATCGAGCTAAAATTTTAGAATGATATAATAATCCGTATTAAGGATTGTTTTTATCTATATTTTGCATCAGAATGTGGCACAGCGAAGCGTGGCAGGGTACAGCTAGTTTTATATATAAGTAGATAATAATAGCGCTCTGTCATTTTAACGACGTAGTTTTCGTTTCTGTAATTCTTCTTCAATAAAAGAAGCATAAGTACCAAAGAGTTTGCATATACGGAGTGGGAACAAATGCTTTACGCCGAAAGCACGCTGATCTGATCGCTCTTTCCTTGTCGCTCTTGTGGAAGTGTCATACTTTTGTCGCGGCACATCACTCTGGTGCCATAGCAACTATGCACATCATCTGCTTACGATTGGTACAAATGAACCCTGGAAAACCCTGAAGGTGCGGAAAACCTGATCTATTTACTCATTATCTATCTAAGATAAGTACCCACTCTTACAGACCGTAGGTAATCTGTGTTTTAAATTTCAACCTGATACGTTTTGCCTTCCGACATAATTGAGCAACACCAAACCCCTCAAGCTTTCAGATTTATTTTATTAGTTGAATTAAATATTAACCCAGAACTTAACAACCACTTATTTGATAAAAAGTTACCCGTGTGTCAAACCATGTGCAATGTATTAATTTCTGACTCTTCATGAAAACAGACTATGTTACCTATCCAGCTACAGATATATTGCTATTACTCATGTCGGTGTGGTGAATTTATAAGATTTCATCCATTCAAAATGAATCTAACGCGCACGTTACGGAATGTGGCTCCAACAGCGCTCTTACGCTACGCCATGTAACTTTAGCATGTCGGACGTATGACGATACAGTCATTTTCAGAAGTAATTTTTGGGTCACAACTTCTTAGTAATGTAACATGAAACATTTATTCATTTACTCGTAGTAATTATTTAGGTTTTTTTTCTTTGTACCTAGCTAAAGAAGATTTCACTCCAAGAAAACTTGTCGTAGGTACTTGCTTACATACTTACTTTTTCTTCAATATTATGTTTAGGGATTTACTGTAGGTATAAAAAACTGAACAAGAACGCATACACGACCCAATAAAAGTTTATTCACATTTTGCAAGGAAAGAAAGCACAAGAAGCCTGAATCGGAAACGATCAGGCTTTTATTAGTCGTAAACAATGTTTGTAAATGCGCGAGTGATCTGAACGGACGAACGTTACTCCTAAATTGCGATTTACGACAATTTTACGATACATCGGAAGGTCCATAATCGCTTAAAACAATAATGAACTGTCAGGATTGAGATCTCAACAAATTAAGTTTTTTTGGGTTATGGCTCCGTATTTTGATCGCTTTTGTCGACCAAAAATCTGTCAATTTTGTAAGGCAAATCAGTATTAGGTATATCTGTATTTGGTAGATTTGGCCAGACCAAACGGTGTTTCGCGATCAGAATCCGGGGCGTGGTTGCAGGCTCTTCCTTCACCTCACCTTGGTACATTGTTAGACGACGATTCTTTGCGTGTTGCGGTGGCTCTTCGCTTGGGTTGCAAGGTGTGCGAACCTCATAGATGCACCTGCGGTTCTATGGTAGAGGCAGATGGCTTTCACGCATTGAGTTGTCGTCGGTGCTTGGGAAGGTTTCCACGCCACCATGCTCTCAACGATATTATACGAAGAGCATTTGTTTCAGCCAATGTCCCCTGCATGTTGGAGCCTCCGGGTCTTTGTAGGTCGGATGGTAAGAGGCCAGACGGCCTGTTTTTGGTGCCTTGGGAAAAGGAAAGTGCTTAGTGTGGGACGCAACTTGCTTTAGTACTGCCAGCCAGCAGTTAGTTGCCAGCAGTTACGCCAGCAGCTGAAGCTGAAGATGCCGCTAATAAAAAGCGACAAAAGTACGCGTCCTTGGAACCCCTCTATTATACTATCCCCATTGCAGTGGAGACGCTGGGCAGTTGGGACACTGAGGCGCGGGAGCTCGTTAGAGAGTTAGGACAACGCATAAGGGAAAATGGCGGTGACTCCCGCTCCGGCTTGTACTTGGCACAAAGATTGTCCATAGCTATTCAGCGGGGTAATGCTGCCAGTGTAATGGGCACCTTTGTGTCGGGTACCGTTAGGGGTGGGCTATGTGACTGATGAATGTATTGTTGAATTTATGATGTTATTTTTAATTGTGTGATTAAGTAGCTTATATCTTTATTTAAACTTTGTCAATTTATTATATAAACTAATCTAGTTATATTTACAGTATTAAAGAATAAATTATTACATGTATTATCTTTACTAATATTATAGAGGTTTTTTCTTTGAACGCGCTAATCTCCGAAACAATTAGACCGATTTCAATTTTTTTACCGTTGTATATGTGCGTGATCCCTGAATGCTACAGGTTATATAAATATTTATTGTGTCCCTCGGGCGAGGCCGGGGTAGACCGCTAGTTTTGTTATAAACTAGTGGCTCTTTCCAGCCTATACGTTCACTCACTCCTTACAAGGAAAAGCCCCGAGTCCTATTAATGGCAACATAGGTAAAGTGGGCTATGCTATTGCTTAGGCCAACTACATATTGTATGATTGACGTTCCTTAGACTTAAACGAGAAAAGTTTAATGTCACAACCGGTAAACGCATAGCTAGAATGTAAAATCCATTGCCTGATCATGTTTTTTAACCCCCGACCAAAAAACGGGGTGTTATAAGTTTGACGTCGATGTCTGTCTGTCTGTCTGTCTGTGTGTGTGTCTGTCTGTAGCACCGTAGAGCTCAAACGGATAAGCCCATTTTGATGTGTTTTTTTTTTTTTTAAGGTTAATATTTGTGCGGATGTTCTTAGCTATATTTGGTTAACCTCGATTCAAGATGGGCGCCTGCACAAAATGGCGGATAAAATATTTCTTCACAACCTACCTCAATATGGGTATCAAATGAAAGGGCTTGACTGGTAGAATACTATACACTATAACAAATGTGAAATCCAAGATGGCCGCCACCACAAAATGGTGAATTACATATTTTTTTCACTACTACCTCAATGTGGGTATCAAACGAAAAGGCTTAACTAGTAGAATACTTTGCCCTATGACAAATTTCAAATCCTAGATGGTCGCTACTACAAAATGGTGAAATACATTTTTTTTTCACACGTACCTCAATATGGGTATCAAATGAAAGGACTAGTAGAATGTTGTAAAGATAACAAATCTGAGGTAGTCGGGGGTTAATCAAAATTTTTAATTTTGTTCTTGTGTCAATGTCTATAGAATGACAATCGGTTTCTCTTGAGTAACCCGCTCCATCGTAGACCACACATCAAAACGGACGAGATGCTAAACGAACTAAACTATATTAATACCTACTATGAAAACGTATGAAAGAACATGAAATTGGGTTTCTTCATAAAAGATACAGATGACTTTTTGACCGACCGATTTGAAAATAAAAACCACACATTTCGCTAATATAAAAAATGTACTTAAAGTATTTTTCGTATTAAAACGTATCGTAATAAAAAAAATATTCAAACATCTTTTTTAGCTTTGTTGATATTACAAAAACTACTGCACGGATTTCAATAAGATCTATAGTTGGAGAGTATACCGATTCGAATAAAAAAGAATTAAAAAAGGGTTTGTAAAAACTAATATAAAAATAATAATAAAAAAACAAGTAGGGAATTTAATTTATCACCTCTTTTTTTTAAATAAGTTTATAAAGAAAAAAAATCAGTCCTAGAAACTGCCGATAGAAGTGAAAACTTATAACTCAGAATTAATTTGAATACTACGCAGGTGAATCCGGAGGGCGTGCCAATGGGAAACGCTCACACATTTCAAGATGGTCAATGGGAAATGCTGACGCATTTCTTGAAGACTCATGGTTCTCGAGTTTTTATGCGAAGATTTCTAATCATTTCCAAACGCGACGCTAGAATTCAATTCACAGCCCACGAAAAATCTGTCTATGGCGCGCCAAAAGAAGGTTTCACTTCAAAAAAAACTGAAAATAAGTACTTTGAAAAAATTGATGAAGCCCATAAGCCATAGTTACACACGCCTTTACAATCACAAAGTGTCTACAACATCGTTAATCCTCTTTATTCGCCGCCTCGTCTCAACAGAATCCACCATAAATAAATCCATCAAGCCTTTTTAATCGGCAAACATCATAAAATCTCCCGTAAACCATGATAGCAGCCCCAATCAACACGGCTGGCAGCTGTCACTCTCCTTATCACTGCATATATCACTATCACTGCGTGTCAATACTACAGTGTGCACTGGGATTAGGGTAAGGAGACTTGTTTATGAGTGTCGTTTTGGATCATGCTTTGTGTTATTTTGATTATAGCAAAGAGTTTACATATACTACGTATAGAGTTGTCACAAACGCTTTACGCCGAAAGCACGGGTAGCATCTTTCTTGCCTTGTCGCACTTGTGGAAGTGTCATACTTTTGTCGCGGAACATCACTCTGTTGCCATAGAAAGTATGCACGTCATCTGCTTACGATTGACACAAAGGAACCGTGTAGGTAATCTAACTCTATACGTAGTATATGTAAAACTCTTTGGATTATAGCAATACTAGCAATGCGTTACTAAGCGCAAAAGCGCCATCTCAAAAAAAAAAACGAAAATTTTGATTTATATGCTGGCCGGATATCTAAAAAATACGTATCTTCTGAAACAAACCTTTAAGCAGTATCGTATTCAAAACAAATAAAAAAAATCTTAACAAAGATTGTTCTATCCCAGTTTTACTTCAAATCACTACGGGAATATCCATATTTATTACGTAGGCAAACAGTTACACGAGTATAATATCTTAATACCGCCAAATCTCTCCAAAAACAGCACCATTTTCAGGCCAATTAGCAGCAGATTGTGTTTATTATATGGATGTAAATATTTAATGAAACTTTCAATTATCTTGAAACTTTCTTTGCATTAGATATCGCTTTAGTGTTTAGTAGGGCAGAGCAGAGGCCACCGGTTTTACCAGCATGGTGCTCGTTCCGTTATTTTTTGTGATAAAAAGTAGCATATGTATTAATTATTTCAGACTATAATCTTACTGTGTTCCAAATTTCATTGCAATTCGTTCGTATTTCCACTGAAACCCACCGACGTAATCGAGCATCAAACATCTAACATTTTTATAATATTAGTAGGTTTACAAGCAGACACGATATTGATGTGGTGATTAGAACATCCAATTCCACTATTATGAGGCCCTGAGTTTGAATCCCGATTGCATTTCTGAGTTTGTTTTCAAACGCCACTCACGTTTCCGGTTATAATTATTTGCTGTGTGTTAGAAGTATTTCCCTTCATACAAGAACACTAAAATGCTTAGTCATTATGTATAATGTAATGTATAATAAGTATGTATTTAAAACTATATAAGTATTATATCAACTATCTGGCCGCCATATCACAAGCTTTGCTTAGTTTGGGGTCCGATGGTGTTGTTTGTGAATTGTCCACCAATATTTATATTTATTATTATATTTATTATTATTATTAACTTAGTGGTAGCATAACTAGCAAAGTTATAATACTTCGCAAGAAGGACTGCAAAAAGTCCTACCACTACAGGATATAAACTGAATGTAACACAGATGTTTATTTTGTTGTCTAGGAAATAATAAAGTTAACTGACTTCTACCTACCAGGATTTCATTATTAAACTCTGACGTAATTTGCATGGATTTACCTGCCTACTTAATTTTTATAGAAATGAAGTCAGCTTTTGTGATTTTTATTTTATGGCAACGATCGTAAATTTATTGAAATATTATTGGGCACTGAAATAAATTCGGTGCATAAACCTTTTTGTATGATACTGAGAAACAAGACAAGCACTATCTGTTCCAGATGGTAAGCAATATGCTTATAACATTCTATTGAACATGAAGAGTCTAAACCACTGCCTAGCATCGCGTTGTGCACATCACACGAAGATATAAGATGATTTGTCTCTTAACCCGGTTTTTTTAAATAAAATTGACGAGACGAGCAGGACATGTGCTTGATGGTAAGCAACATGCCTGCCACATAACAGCACAGTGACACGCAGCTATTGGATCATGACGAGTCCCAATCATTACCTAGCACTGCACTGCGCTCGTCACCCAGAGATCTAAGATGTTATATCTCTAAGCCCTGTAATTTCTCTAGAAACATTGACTTTCATACCGGAATACAGCAATGTTCGCAAATGACTGCTAGCGGTCGAATTACAGTTAAATGTGTGGTAAATACTTTTCCAAGTCGACTCTACAACAAATAGTCCAACTGCAACTACATAATTTGAACCGTTTTTAGAATGGGTAGAAATCGTAATACCTGAAAACTAAGTTTCGATCAAATATCCCCACGATGACTTATGATACCGAAACATAAATATTGACCAGAAAAACTGTGGACAATTACATATAATATTATGATAATTAGTGCGTCCCGCGGTATTAGATGGTACTATTAATAGGAATTCACCCCCTTTAACATCAAACAACATCCTTTAACATTTTTACAAACTGCAATATTAATTTATTAATCAAAAGTATAAGAATGCCTAAGAAAACCTAATCAAAAATAATTAAAGTTGCGTACATACTTCCTTCACCCTTTTCAACCTGTTTTAAACGTTTTTTTTTTTAAATTAAAAGTAGCGTATGAGGCATGAGATCTCTACTTGTAAACTCTTTTTTTTCATACCTTTTCCCCACGCGCACCACTGTCTTTTCTAATTCATACGCCTAATTTCCTAATTCCAAAGAAGTTTTGCCGCTAACTTATGAGTAAAAACGTTGAAAGAAAACATCGTGAAGAAACCTACATATACCTAGAATCTGGTCATGCGCCAACTCGGATTGGGCCAGCGTAGGGCTATGACACGGTCCCGAGTCCCTGCCGTGTACACATTTTGAGTTTTAGTGGGCTTCTTATGCCTAAGCTATAATACTTTATGCAAAACAAGATCCGAATCACAAGTTTGAGTTCTTGCAAAACATTTAGGATCAAAATCACTGATTTTTATTTAATTCGCGCAAAGAGAATAATCGAATTTCTTGGAAGCTACCAACCACCATCAAATTACCCGTGTTTGAAGTGATTCTAAAATCGAATAAGTGTGGGTTATCGATTGATGGCTGATTGGTTACTCGATACTTTGTTTTAGAGTCCGGTTTTATGTACGTTAAAATAAATATTTTTACTCCGGAACTCACAAAATCGAATATGTTTTTCTGCATTGCGTTTGTTTAATAAGGATGTAAGTATTATCTTATTAACCTTAATTAAATATAAACCGTTCATTCATTTCATTATTGATGTTTTTTTTTTGTAATGGCTACTATGGCCTCAAGTTACCTCTACTGCATACCAAACATTTTTAGCTATCACACGGAAGGCGCAATGCCCTACTTAATCAATCTTACTAACTAACTATACTTACCTATATACATAGACATTAAACCTTTCAATGTAGGTACTTACAATACCTATGTATCGTACCCTGGGAGTACTATAGTATATCTCGTAGAACAATTAAAATATATAAGTATATATTATCCGGTAATTTATTAATATATTACAAAAACATAAACTTACATCTCATCAAAATAGGTGATTAATTTCTTTTTTTTTTAATGATTAATGCGAACTTGAGTTATCATAATCTTTACAAAAAAAATCTACATAGTTTAATTTAATTACAAAAAATAATGAAAGGTGGTATTTGTTCAAAGTCAACAGAAACGTTTCAAAACCAATTATTTTTATGAATACTTTTAAAAGTATATTAATGTGTTCAAAACGCGAATCCTCTCACCAGATCAACACTAAAACAGAACGTTTGCCTTTCACACTGGCGCTCTATAATCGTAAATGCGACGCGGTTGTGTCGCAATCGACGGGGCTGATGCGTATGCGCCGACACGGTGCGGGCGTGTGCGTTTCCATTGTGGAGTTGTGTTAAAGTATGAATGTTTTTTCAAAGGTTATACTTGTTTTGGCGTTTTGGAAATAATGATGACAGTGGATTTTGAACAATTTAGTGATATCTAGGATTATTTTTTAATTTGTCATTAACAATAAAGTGCTTTGTCAGTAACACATTTAAACATCACAAAATTGCAAGCCAACAATGACTAAAAAATAATGATCTAATAATAGCTTTATGATACAATTATTCACAAGTTTGATGCAGTCCAAACTAAAGTTACAAATATGTGCTGATAGCAATAATATAACAGTTAAATAATAAAAAACAATCATTGTTATTTGATATTTCAAGTTTATTTTACAACTATTTTGATTAGAGTCATTTACTTTAAATTCACCTGTTTGAAAAAAAACACATATTTAATCATTGTTAAAGGGATTTCATTAAAAATCGTGTGACGATGGAAACGCGTCCAAATCAGGTCAAAATCGAACGTGTCAAAAGTTCGGATCGATTCGGCCGCTCAAGAATCAATATAAAAATCGTTAAACTTTTATTACAACAAAATGGAAAACCATTCCAAAATCGATATCATAATGCGAGCTAACCACTTTAATATTAATCGAGATATTATTCGATATCGGTGATATTGATATGCCACCGCAATGATTCGATTGTAACGTAGTTAAAATCGAGTGTAAATTGTTATTAAATTAATAAGATACGGAAGATCGGTGATAAAACCAACACTATGTTGTGAAATTTGAAATGCGTGAAGGCAAAAATCCGTTACTTTCAAGAATAAATACTTAAATTTTGGCATTAAAGAGAGTATGGCAGATAAGTTCTCAAAATCTGATTCAAATTTTTCCCACCCAGAATTTGATGTCATCGAAATCATATCAAACATATCGTAAAAAGTAACACGACTCATAAAAAACGAAACGAAATCCGATTGTAGGTGTTGAGATTAGCTTGTGTACGGCTAAGGCGGTCCAAAAACGTCATTTTAAATTGAAAAGTGGTAAAGAAAGAGGCTCTTCTTACATCTTACCATGGATTGGTGGCATCAGTCTTGAGATATGGGATAATTTTTTGGGGGAATTCAACTGATACAGCCTCAATTTTCAAAGCAGAAAAACGATGCATTCGTGCTATGTTCGGGATGCAAGTAACAGATAGCTGCCGACAAGTATTCATAGACAACCAAATTGTACGTGACCACCGATGTACTCGATGATGTGCGGAGCCCGGGAGCTCCGGACTGTTCGACGGTCACGTAGTTAGCTGTAGGACTGGATTGGAGGACAAAGTCAATTTCTTGTTTTCAGGTGTTTACTTGAAGCTTGCTGGCAGGTTACTACATAACAATTTTGTTTCGGTCTATATTTATACCAAATCCGCGAAAGATGAACCAGGGCTCTGATTGGCGGGCCAATGGCAGCGCGAGAATAAACTATTGGCATCCCGCTCTGTGCGTCCCTCTCGCACACATAGAGGTACTGCGCTGCCTTACCTGAATGAGAGCCCCGGCCCACTTTTGATTTAATTTTACTCTAAAATACGGACAAACAAAACTTAATTAACAAAGTTAAAACTCATATCTTATAACTATATCTTCATTCCATAGCGCCGTCCTGCACATTCCTCCCGCCGTGCGACCCTGTCGCAGCTTCCGTAGGTGCTGGCACGGCGCTCTCGATCGGCAGGATCACCAGCTTCCGCACCGGTCGCCGCAGCACGCCGCCTCTTGTTTGAAGGTCGACGGTTCGCACGACGTTGTCAGGCCCGGGGTATGTAGCTATGACTCTGCCCCGGATCCAGGTGTTACGGGCAGGTTTGCGTCGACGATGAGTACCAAGTCATTGATGTTGACTTGTGGTCCTCGTCCATGTGGCTCTCTCCGATGTTGTAACTCGGGCAGGCACTCGCGGACCCATCTCGTCCAGAATAGGTCGGCGAGTCGTTGCGCGGCGCGCCAGCTGTGTCTTGATATCGCGTCCTTTTCGTTGAACTCGCCGGGCGTAGGGACGCGCGCCGGACCCCGAGTAGGAAGTGATTCGGGGTCAGGGCGTCTGGATCGTCTGGACTGACCGACACGTGGGTCAATGGCCGGCTGTTGACAGTGTACTCGGCTTCTAAGAGGAGAGTCGTGAGTACCTCTTCGACCGGGCTTCGCTCATGAAGTGTGGCTGTTAGTGCGGTCTTGACTGAGCGCACCATTCTCTCCCATGCACCCCCCATAAATGGGGCTCCAGGAGGCAAGAATCTCCAGGAGATGGTCCTCTTCGCCGCTTCCGTGGCCGTCGCGTCGTCGATCGCCTTTCTGAGTTCTCGATCGGCACCCCTCAGGTTCGTTCCGTTGTCCGACCATATCTCGCTCGGACAGCCGCGGCGAGCGATCATTCTTCGCAGGGCCATGATCGCCGAATCTGTGCTGAGCGACGCTGCCATCTCTAGGTGTACCGCCCTCGTAGTGAGACAAGTGAAAATAGCGACGTAACGCTTCTGGCGCGTGCGTCCTACTGTCACGTTCAGTGGGCCGAAGTAGTCCACGCCAGTGAAGGTGAACGGTCGCTTATGGTGGGCTAAGCGACACGGCGGTAGGTCACCCGTTCTCGGATGCGGCGGCTGGCGGGTCTTCATACGGCAGACGAAGCATTGTTTCACGACGGTGCGTATCACGGGGCGCAGGCGCAGAATCCAGTACTGTTGTCGACACTCGTTCAATGTGGCCTCGATACCGGAGTGATGAATCTGTTTATGGATGTGTTTTATCCATAACTTCACGGTAGGATGATCGCCGTCCAATATTAGAGGCCTCTTCACTGTATCGGACGCCTCGACTGCGTTAATGCGGCTTCTTAGTCGTAGCGCGCCGTCGATGTATTCTATGCTCAATTGACGAAGTCGACTATCTTTCTTGATACTATGTTCTTTCTTGATGTTTTCTATCTCTTCTGTAAACGATTCGTGTTGTGAAGAGCGCATAAGTAACTCCTCAGCTGTTCGTAAAACCTCGGCTGTCATTGGGTGAAATTTTCTATCTTCTATCTCTTTTCTCTTATGTGTTTCGGCGATGTGTTATTTTTCTTTTGACTTTTCACCCATTCTGGGTCATTTTCATTGTTTTTCTTCGTCTTTTTGTAGTGTACGCTGTGCGTTTTGACTTTACACAGCTGTATAAACTGTAGGACTCGGGCTGTCGCGTGTCGAAGTCGTTCCCAGTTGGAGAATCGCGAAGTTACAGGAAGTCCCTCAGATAGACATAACTTGCGTTTTTCGTATGTTGTTATGTTGTTAGTTCTCTCTTCGCCCGTATCGGCTGGCGCTGCGATCGGTTGTTTGTTTTCTATCGGCCAGTGTTCCGGAGTGATATAGGAACTCAGGCCCTCGGAACCATCTGTGGTTTTGTGTGAAAGATGGCGGTACGTCCCGGGTTGCGTCGTCGGCCACGTTCAGCTTGCTCGGCACCCAGCGCCAGTCGTTGACCGTCGAAGCTTCTTCTATGGCGGCGAGTCGATGAGCGACGTAGGGCTTGTACGACCTGGACCCGGTTCGTATCCAGGTGAGTACCGTCTTGCTGTCTGTCCAGAAGGTTCTTGAGACGGGTTTCCTTTCATGTTCTTCTATTACGGCTTCTGTTAGGCGTGTTCCCATCACGGCGGCTTGGAGTTCTAGCCGCGGGATCGACGTGATTTTCAACGGCGCGACCTTGGCTTTGGCGATGATGAGTGACACGTGGACTGTGCCATCGGGCGCCTCAGCTCTCCAATATAAAGTCGCCGCGTAGGCCGATTCACTGGCGTCGACGAAGACGTGCAGCTGTAGAACGGAGGCGTCGCTATAGTGTAGGTATTGCCTCGGGATCGTCACGTTCTGCAGGTTTCTCAGGTGAACGAGCCAGTGTCGCCACTGTTCCGTTAGGTCTTCGTTGAGCTCTTCGTCCCACGCGGTGCCTCGGCGCCACGCTTCTTGTAAGAGCTGTTTCGCTCGGATCGTGACTACGGATGCGAAACCAAGCGGGTCGAACAGGGACATAACGACCTTCAGGGCTTCTCTCTTGGTCGGTGTCTTGCCGTCTATGAGCTGCGGTGGTATCCTGGCCAAGTTGAGGTTGAAGGCCAGGACATCTGCATCTGGTTTCCATATGAGGCCCAGTACTCGTTCGGTCTTTTCCTCGTTACCGTAGAGTTCTGTGTCTTCGGAGGCCTTTTTCTCGCCGAGAGCTTCGAGAAGTCGCTGTGAGTTCGACTTCCACTGTTTGAGTTCGAAGTGCGCCTTCAAGTGAATGTCTCGGACGCCTGTAACGATGCGTATGGCCTCTTCTGTAGTTTTGAAGCTGTCTAAATAGTCGTCGACGTAATGTTTTTTCTGTATGGCGAGTGCGGCTTCCGGGTGAGTATGTTCATGTTTCTTAGCGTTCAGATCTTTGACGAAGATGGCTGTAGACGGTGAGCTCGAGGCGCCGAAGATAAGTGACGTCATTCTGTATTCTTCGGGCGGCTGGTCATCTCGACGATCGTTGCGCCAAAGGTAACGCAGCGCGTCTCTGTCTTCTGTTCTGAGCTTCACTTGCATAAACATTTCTTTGATGTCGGCTGTCACTGCGATACTATGTTGTCTAAATCGCATGACAACTCCCGGTAGCGACTGTAGCAGGTCGGGGCCCTTAAGTAGTAGGTCGTTAAGGGCCACCCCTCTAGTCTTCGCGGCGGCGTCGTGGACGACTCGAAGCTTCTCTGGTTTCATCGGGTTTACTACTGCGAAGTGTGGTAAGTACCAGGTCCTATTTTCTGTTACTGACTTCGGGGCGCGTTCGGCGTAGCCCTTTTCGATGAGAGCTTCCATCTGTTCTGTGTACTTCTGCTTCAAACATGGGTTGCGGTCGAGCTTCTGTTCTATGCCGTGTAGTCGTTTCAAGGCGTTTTCATAGTTGTTAGGTAAAACGACGTCTTCTTTCTTCCAGAGTAGCGAAGTTTGGTATCTTCCTTCTTCTGTGTGGACTGTATTTTCTGTTAAGATACGTAGGGCTTGCTCTTCTGGATCTGTCTTCGGCTTCTTCGGCGCTAAGCAGAGCGCGTCCATGTTGAAGTAGTCTCTCATCATCTTCTCTGTATTTTCCTCTTGCTGTTTGACATCGATGTTTTCCGTCATATGCGATATGAAATGTACTGTATGGCCGAGGGTGCGTGTGTGGCCCCCGTGTAGTACCCAACCCAGTGACGTGAGTGATGCCACCGGTTGGTCTCTGCGGCCTCTTCTTGTTCGCGTTGCCACCAGGATATGCCAGTTATCTTGACCGATGAGCACGCGCGGCTTCGCTTCATCGTAGGCGAGGAGGCTGCTGATGTCTCGCAGGTGTTGACAATTTTCTATAAGTTTTCTCGGAACTTCTTGCGTAGACACTCGCAGATTGTTGACTGTTCTCGCTTGTATGCGTTGTTCTCTATGATTCGGCCCTCGTACGATGAAGTCGACTCTTCTTGATGATGTTTCTGTTGTTTTCAAACTGTTGATGGCTTCGATGCGCAGCGGGTCTATAGGTCCCGTCGCGCCGATCTTCTCGCATATACTGTTGTCGATGAGTGTCACCGTCGAGCCGTCGTCTAGAAGGGCGTAGGTATCGACGGTCGCTGTTGGCCCTTTGACCTGGATCGGGATGATTTTCAAGAAGGACTGTTTGTTAGTCCCGGTCCAGGCGGAGTTGATGACCTCTGTCTGTTGTTTCTCGCTGACCTCTTCTGTTTTCTTTGTTCTTCCGACGTGAAGGAGCTTGTTATGTGTATATTTACAGCCGTCGACGCCGCAGGTTCTCGGTCGGCAGCTGTGCGTTTTGTTTCTGAAGCGTAGACAACGGAAACATAGACGTTTCTCTTTGGCGATGTCCCATCTCTCGTTCCCGTCGGCTGTCTTGAACTTCTCGCATTCTGTAGTGAGGTGACTCGAACTATCGCAGACGGCACACTTCGACGACTGTTGTTTCTCGAAGACTGAGTGCACGTTCTGTGCTCTTCTATGTTGCTGAGTGGGCTGTGATTGGGGACCCACCGACTCGGGCTGTGCATATGGACCGCACAGCTCAGCTTCTCTCTTCAAAACTTCTCGAACTTGATTAAGTCTGGATCTTGTTTGAGTTGTAGCGCTGCGAAGTCGTAGTATCTGTAGCGCAGCGTCGGCGTGAGCTTCTCGACCATGATCTTGGTGACTTCTGGGTTGTAGAGATAGTGTATGCAGTTCAGAGCTCGAAGTGTAGACACGGCGTTCGTGACTTTGCTTGAGAAAATGCAAATGTCACGTGGCGACTCGGTGAGGCGAGACAGAGACTTAAGATTGTCTATCTCTGTCGTGGCGATGACTTCAGGTCTTCCGAATCTGGACTGCAGCACCTTCATGACTTCTGTTGACTCGGCGTTACTGATAAGCAGCCCTTCTACTGCTTCCTTCGCTCTTCCTTTTAAGTTTCTTCTTAATCTGTTCAGGTTCTCGATGTTGGTGAAGGTGTCCATTGTCTCGAAGAAGGCGGCTCGGAATGATAACCACTCTTGATGGTGACCGCTGAAGAATGGTAGCTCGACGTACTTGGGTTGACGCGCAGCTTTGACGGCCTGTGTGATAGCCGACGCAAGCTGTGAGATGTCGGACTGGACGCCGGCTCCCGCCGGTGTTGAAAGTACTTGCGGTTGTTCAGGCTTCTGATCTTCGAGGTCTAGCTTCTCTGTCGTCGGCGGCGGCTTCTCGGTCTGGTTCAACCAAGTATCGACGCGCTCGTCGGCTTCTGTCTTCGAATACACGGAGATGTCGTCGTCGGAGTCTTCCGCCTCTAGGGCGGCTAGGCGTGCCTCGGCCAGCTTGACTTGCTGGCGAGCGAGCTCTTCCTTGGCTCGTGCTATTCTCGCGGCTCGGTTTGACCGCGTGCTCGGTGACGCGTGCTGGGTGACGCGGTTGACGGGCGGGGCACGTCGCGCGGCTCTGCACGACGTGTCTCTGCCTCGGCTTCTATGACTATAGGCTCGGCGTTGCTGACCGTCGCACTGGCGCCTCGCTCGGCAGATGGCAAGGCGCCCTGTAGGGGCGTTGATGTAGTAGCAGGCTTCTGTGCTGTTGCTGAAGATGTAGCTGCGCGCGCGGTGCTGAGTGTGTCGCTCGATGAAGTGTGGAAAGGGTCCAGGTTCTCGGGAATGATCACCCGGCCCTTTCCCGTAGATCTTGTGATCGGCATGGCGAGCGCTGCGCAGTAACTTGACGTCCTCAGATCCGGCTGCGAAGGACCACGATGTACGTGACCACCGATGTACTCGATGATGTGCGGAGCCCGGGAGCTCCGGACTGTTCGACGGTCACGTAGTTAGCTGTAGGACTGGATTGGAGGACAAAGTCAATTTCTTGTTTTCAGGTGTTTACTTGAAGCTTGCTGGCAGGTTACTACATAACAATTTTTTTTTTTTTTTTTTTTTTTTTTTTGAATTGGCATTATTGTAGCTGGCCTCGAGACGCCTTTACTACTTAACGGGCTTTTCGGGTTAGCGCGGGTGGCGCAGGACCCGAAGTGAACCTAACCTAAGAAACCTAATGCTGTGCTAATGCTATAGCGCGGGATGATACCTGGAAACGCGTAACGACAGCTAGCACGAGGGCGCCTCGGCGGCTCGACCTCGGCTCGGGCTAGCGCCGGGGGACAGAGTTTTTGACGCATCCGGTGCGCCCTATCGGTGTGGTGGGCGGGGACCCTCCGAGATGAGTCGGTATCGAACTCGTTACTAACACGTGAACAGAAACAATGTCATCTGACTTATTTTTGGGGTAATCCGGCAAAAAGCAAGGGGGGCGCTTTGTCGGCTGACTGAATGTGTGTTTTGAGCGGATGTCATCTGACTGATCATTAACAGGGGGGAGCCTCTGTCGTCTGACTGATTATTGTGTTTACTTGGGGAGTCGGCTGACTGATTATTGTCATCGGGTCGAGTGATTGAGAGTTCGGCGGGTGCCCCGGTTGCGGGGAGTGAGCTAGTGTCGGCTGACCTATTATTGGAGTGAATCTAACTGATCTGCTGATAGATCCAGAGGGGCCGCCCACCTCGCCGACGAGGTGGGCGGTGCTGCCGTCGGTACCCGGCGCCTAAACCGAAAACGGCGTATCTCCGATTACCGGGAGCCGAGGATCGGCCGAGCCCAGCGCCGCCGCGGTTGCGGCGCCGATGGGGTCGTCCGGATCGCTCAGTACGTCTCGCGGTCGTCGGCGTCTGTTAGAGTAGGAAGGAGTCGACGAGGAAGAGATCGTCGAGTAATCGGAAGCACGGACAACAAGTGGGTTGGGGTGATGAGAAGCATTATCAAAAATCTGCGGGACAAGTATTTCATGTATTGCGGGATGGAGGGGTTCGAGGTCGCAGTGAAGGTCGGTGTTGCGCTCATACCAGCGAGCACCGACCGCACCACGAATGAACCTATTCTGGATGACCTGGAGATTACGGATGTAATGTGAACCCGCATGAGCGAATACCACGGAAGCGTAAGTCATGACGGGGCGGATACAAGTTTTATAAATTGTCAGCTTATTTCTAAGTGACAACTTACTTCTCTTGTTCAGGATGAAGAATAGTCTGTTTAGGAAGAAAGCTGCACGATTGCGGACAGCTTTGATATGGTGGGTGAACGTGAGGTTGTTGTCGAGAATGACACCAAGGTATTTGGTCTTACTGACCCAGGGGATGGGTTGTTCGCATAGCTTAAGCGAGGCGGTTAAGCGCGTAGGGCGGGCTCGTGAGAGGGTGTTCAGGCCAGGAATATTGGAGAAGCACATCGCTGCACTTTTCTCAGCATTCACGGAAAAGCCCACTTTTGGAACCATTGGCCCCAGGGTAGTAGGGCTTTTGAAGCCTGAAAACCATATGTTTCCAGTTGAGGCCTCGGCAGAGGATTGCCGTATCGTCGGCAAAGAGAGCTATCTCCACCCGGGATAGCGGGGACGTCGCATGTGAAGAGCGAGAAGAGTATCGGTGCCACCGCGGAACCCTGCGGAACACCGCCCTGATGGGGCGGGTGTTGATAGTGCGCCTCCGACGCTGTAGCGGAAGCTTCGACCGGTGAGATAGTCGCGTACTATCTGTACGAGACGAATCGGCATACCGAGCTCATATAACTTGTATATGAGCCCGTTATGCCATACCCTGTCGAAGGCTTTCGCGACGTCGAGAAACACAGCTACCGTATGTTCAGAGGGGGCCCTGGCGGCGCCGGGGAAGGTCGGGGGCCTATTGAACCCTTCCAAGATGTACTCCGTGAGGCGGTGTACCTGATGAACGCACGAGTGTCTGGCTCGGAAGCCAAACTGCTCTGCGGGAAGGACGTCGTTTTCCGTCACGAAGGTCCATATGCGTCTCACTAGGATACGCTCATAGACCTTCCCGAGGGAACTAAGCAGGCTGATGGGACGATAGCTAGAGGGCTCTGACGCCTTCTTGCCGGGTTTGTGTATGCCGATGACTCGAGCTGATTTCCAGGTTTCGGGGAAGATAGCATTATTAATAGCAGCATTGAAGATGCAGACTAGTAAAGCGACTATAGACGGGGGAATTTGTTTAAGCGCTCGGTTGCCGATGCCGTCGGCTCCGGGGGCTTTTCGGGGGCGGAGATCTTTTATTATAGACTCGACTTCGGAGGCCGTGACCGGTTCGAGGGGGTCTACAGGAGGAATAGAGGAGAGACGATCGACGACTTCATCCACCTTAGCGCGGTGGGCGGGGTCGACTTCATCAAGACAAGGGGTGCATTGGGCTTCGAGGCTATCGGCAAGACATTCGGCTTTTTCCTCGTCTTCGAAGGCGAGGGGAGGCCGGGTCGGGAGAGGGTGGCATGGCAGTCACTGTGTCAGATCTCAGAGATCGGGTCAGCTGCCAGAAGGCCTGGTGAGATGGCCTAATCTCTGAGTAGGTCGTCCCACCTCTGATTACGGAGCTCACTCAGGCGAGTTTTAACAGCACGCTCGTAGGAGCGCAGTGTTGCTCTGTTGTCTTCGGTGGGTACCCGGTCGTACTGTCGTTTGGCGGCATGTTTCGCTTTCAGCAACCGCCTCGCGTCCTCCGGCAGGACCCAGTGTTGGGAGTCCACCGCTGGGACCTGCCGAGAGGACTCACCTATCACGGTGGTGAGGTGGTTGGTGAGCGCGTTGATAGAGAGGAAACGTCGGTTGAGTCACAATGTTATCGGGAATAGAGTCAAGGTCGGGAGATGAGCCAGTCGCTTGTAGGCGGTCGCCTACTTGCTTCCAGTTTACCACAGTCTTGGTCGGGGGGGTGTAGTCGGTCGGATCAGGTCCTAGTCGCATCAAGACGGGTCTGTGGTCAGAGTCTAGTTCATGTATCACCTCTAACGAGCCCAGCCGAAGCGTGACGCGTTTTAGGAGAGCTATGTCTAGTACGTCGGAGCGTCTGTCAGTCTGGTGTGGGAAGTAGGTCGGTGAGGCCGGCGGGAGGATGTCGAACCCTAGGTGTTCCGATAAGAGGAGTAGTTGGTTACCTCTGGGGGTGTTATAATTGCAACCCCAGGTGACGTGCTTGCTGTTAAAGTCACCCGCTAGAATTACGGAGTTACCGAGGGAGAGAAGAGCCTCGAGGTCACTCCGGTGAAGCGTTTTATTACCAGGGAGGTAACAAGACGCAATAGTAATTGGGGCATGGCCAGTCATAGAGAGACGGCAAACGGAGGCTTCCAGGTCAATCAGAGGGGGAGTATCTATGGGGATACAGTGAAGAGCCCTTTTGTAATAGATAAGAGTACCTCCGCAGGGGGCGGTAGTTCTATCGTTACGAACTAGCTGGTAGTTTGCTATCTTCGGATCCCTCTTGCTAGGTTTCAGGAAGGTCTCGTTAACTAGAAGGATATCTACTTGGTGGTCGGAAAGGAAAGTGCGTATCAGGTCGCGTTGACCTTGGGTATCGGAGCTCATGCCACCGTTGGCATTGTACCAAGCCAACGATAAGGACCTAGGTTTTACTCTAGGGGTCGTATTATCCATGGTGGGGGGAAGAGGCAGAGGAGAAGCTTCGAATAGTGGCGAAGAGAACGTGGTGGTCGGTCCATGCTTCGAGCATCTTACCGGCTCGAATTTTGGCCATGGCGGTTTGGACTTCAGCTAAGTCCACCATCCCGACGAAGTCCATGAGGGACTGAAGGTCCCCCACGGCGGACGTAGGCGCAGAGGCGGGAGCCTGAGGCCTGGGAGAGGCCGGGCCGTTTGTACGGCCGGGTTAGCCTTTGCTGCGGGAGCTGAGGCCCGGGCAGAGGTGGCGACAGGGGCAGTGTTGGCAGGGCGAGGAGCCCTCCATGCGCTGGATGTGGGGTCGGCGCAGGAACAAAGTGTTCCTTTGCCTGGGCGGGACGGCGAGTGGAGGTGGGCTTGGGAAGCCCAGGCTTGGCCTTGGGGGCCTTTGGGCAACCGCGATAGTTAGCGGTGTGCCCTTGAGCCCCGCAAAGGACACAAGACGGCGGGACGGGGTCGTCGCGTTTGCGTTTGCAATCAGTGGTGCTGTGGTTACCAGCACACTTGACGCAACGGGAGGGACGGTGCAGAATCGTTGGGCATGGCCATATTCTTGGCAGCGGTGACACTGCCCGGGATAGCCCTTCTTATGGGGTGCTTCGACCTTGAGGCCGGAGAGACCCATAATGGTCTTGATGTTGTAGACCTGTTTGCCCTGAGGGTTTTGTCTACAACGACTGTGATAAGGTCCAGAGGGACCTTGGTGCGGCCGCAGTGAATGCGGGAAACGGAGCGGACAGGGATGCTCTGGCCCTCGAGGTCAGTGGAGATCCTACCAGGAGCGAACTCCTTTGGGACGCCTCTGATGACAACTCTGAGGACCTTCTCGTCCTCTAGTCCGTGTCTATGATACCAGATGTTCTGGTCGGAAAGCTGGCGGGTGATGACGCGGTACGCGTCTGAGGTTTCCAGGTTAACCTGGATTCCAAGACGGTGTTTCTTGGATTTGAAAGCGAAATTTTTCGCTGACATGAGTTGGCGGACGTGATCCCACTTGCTTACGTCGCGAAGGACGTATTCAGGAGGGGCACGGGTCTTGGACGGGGAGGAGGTAGCGGGGCCAGAGGGGCCGTCGGTCTGAGAGGGTGAGGCCTCAGCATCGTCGGATCTTTGCACCTTGAGAGGCGTACCGGGAAGTGGAGAGGGTGAGAGGCGCTTCTTGCGGCCTTTGCCGACGAGGGTGAAGCCCTCGTTGTCGACACCGGGCGGGAGGTCTTCGTCGTCCGATTGGATCGGAGTACGGATGAGGGGTGATCTCGAGCGAGAGCCCGAGCGACCACGGGAACGAGGTCCCTTGAGGGACCGCTCTCTTGGGCGGAAGAGGAGGAGGAAGAGGGGCCAGCTGGGCGGGACGCCTTGGCGGGCTTCTTCTTCTTCATGGGAGAAGGAGGTGGGGGCGGGGGAGCGAAATCGGTAATTTCTGAAGGCTGCCCAGATGGCTCGGAGGAGACGCATCGAGAGAGGCAGCGAACTTAGCTAAAAGGCTGAGGCCGTTTGGATTGGCCTTCAGCTTCAAGAGAACCTCGGTGAAGGCCCTGTCAACCTCCATGCTGGAAGCAGGAGAGGACAGGGCGGAGAGAATGGCCGTGAGGCGGCCTAGGGCGGGTAAGGTTTTGAGACACCCTAACTAAACGTGGCATGGATAAGATGTTTGTGGACACAAGAAGGTAGGCTAATAAGGAAGTATATACGCGGGCACAGTAAATATCTAATACGGAATCTAACAAGGAATGCGCGGACACGAGAGATTTAATACGGAAGAATTTATACGGAGGTGTTCGTTTGGTCGTTCAGTGAATATAACAACAATGGCAAGATGACCGGCAACAGGCAGTGAAAGGAAAGAGTACGTACCGGGAAAAGGCGGCAGCTCAGCAACACGGGAAAGCACTGTCACAACACTATCCACGATATCACGAGAGTCCAACCACACTTCACTGGTACAGTCCTGATAGAGTCCACACTGAGTCCATACACAACACTGCAAGTCCTTTGGCACTAAGAGTCTATTGTCTGGCACGCACTGAATGGATCGGGGCGGCGGCGTCGGGTGGTGATGACGCACGACTTGACGGGGCTCTGAGCGCACTAGGCGGGCACGCGATACGGTACGGAGGCTAAGCTCGACTACGAACGGGGTGACGCACAGCGTAAGGGCGCTGTGAATCGGAGAGCGGTCGGCAGGTGCGACCGCGGCGGAGGATCGGAGCGAACTACTGTGTGACATAACAATTTTTGTTTCGGTCTATATTTATACCAAATCCGCGAAAGATGAACCAGGGCTCTGATTGGCGGGCCAATGGCAGCGCGAGAATAAACTATTGGCATCCCGCTCTGTGCGTCCCTCTCGCACACATAGAGGTACTGCGCTGCCTTACCTGAATGAGAGCCCCGGCCCACTTTTGATTTAATTTTACTCTAAAATACGGACAAACAAAACTTAATTAACAAAGTTAAAACTCATATCTTATAACTATATCTTCATTCCATAGCGCCGTCCTGCACACAAATATTAACCCTGCCATGCCTGTACATATTTGAAGTTGTGTTTTGTAAGGAATAACCCTCATTATTTTCCTCTATTGAGTGACAAAGTAAAACGTAACCGGCGTGATAAGTGTAGACTGCTCATAGACAAACGCAAAGAAAAAGATTATGAGTGACAGCATTTTTTGTATGGCTCCTCTTTTATATAATAAGCTGCCAAATGCCATAAAAGAACTTAACATAACAATGTTCAAAAGTAAACTAAAAAAATGCTGATACACAAATGCTATTATACTGTAACTGAATTTTTAAATGATAAGGAAATTAATTGGAATACTAATATTTTAGACATTGTTTAACATGAAATTTTTACAATCTTTAAACCTTATTCCATTAATATCTCAATAGATATTATTATTCCATTATGAAATTTGACATTCAACTAAACTAAACAAGACCAAATAATGATATATTGTATCATGATGAATTAGTTTGTACTGTATTACATTTTGACATTCTTTGCGTATTTACATGAATATTATAATTAACGACATTTTTGATTATATACGTTTATCACACTTTATACATTCTTTGACATTCCTCACATGGATGAACTGCAAGATCTACTAATGCAAGAAAGACCTTAGACCCTGGATGGACATATTGATCAAACTCAAAAACACAAGACAATATCCTGATGAAACACAAGACGTTGGCGAAATTGTGCTCACCAAACATTTATCTCACACAAATATATATCACAACCAAATAGAAGCCAGAAATTAATCTAAGATGAAGAATCAGATGACATAAATAAAAACCAGAAATTAATAGAAGATTAGGAAGAAGAAGACTTTAATCAGCTGACTATTATTTAATTTTGATGAAGACTAACAAATTGTCTTGCCAGACATATTGCATGCCTCTCGCAGAGGCCAGTTTGTATGGGGCAACTTTTAAAATGTTTTGTATCATCTTATCTTACCCACAAACAGCAATAAAGATTTTTGTATTTGTATTTGTATTATTTGATCTCGATGACTAATCGATGCCAGGTGATTGACTGTAGATTTTTTTACTACGAAAGCTTCGTATATGATCGCCATTTTGGCTGATGTTAAGTGACGATACGTTCTATGATGAGTTTGCTAATAAAAAAAAACATCTAATTGACCTATCGAGTTGAAAACATCGAGATTATATTCACCAAGAAATGCTCAATTCATTTATAATCAAGTGAGAATTTCTTTCAAATCATTTGAAAATTACGTTTCAGAGTGGTATACAACAATAGAAAAAATTTGCATCATTTTATAAATGACTTGTAATTTTTCAAAATACCTCATAGGAGCATATAGTGTCAAGCAGATTTATGAACATAAAATGTCGATATCATTCCCCAGCACTACACTGTGCTCGGTTGAGCTCTTGATTTCTCTTGAGCTCTCAAACACTTTAACTAGTGGTAGGACTCTTGGCAGAGTCCACCTGATGGTGAAGTATTGCACCTTTGCCAGCTATAATACCGCCAAGGAGTAATGTGCAAACATTACTGTGTTCCGGTTTGAAGGGCAATGTTTCCAGAGAAATTACAGGGCTTAGAGATATAAGATCTTAAATCTCTGGATGACGAGCGCAGCGCAGTGCTAGGTAATGATTTGGACTCTTCATGTTCCAATAGCTGCGTGTCACTGTGCTGTAATGTGGCAGGCATGTTGCTTACCATCAAGCACATGTCCTGCTTGTCTCGTCACTTTTTATTACAAAAAAAAAACTCATGGCTCTGCAATGCGAGGAATACGGATGTTTGGTATTTGTTTGAATGTTCTTATGTTTCATTTATATGTTTTTAAAATTTATTACATCAGGTATTTGGCACTAAAGTGAAAGCTCTGCCTAGTATGGAGATAGATGATATTGTTTAAAAAACGATGTTTTTTTTATTTTTACTTTATAAACATTGTAATCGTATTATTTTACAAAACTAGTTTTGTATTTTCTTTCCTTAATCTTTCATAACTGATCAACTTATCTGTTCTAGCGAAAAGATTAGACAATGGTCGAACCAAATCACCCTGAACTTTCATTTTCCATACGTTAACCTACCTCTTACTCATCCTCATACTGTACTCAAGCGTTCTTGATCCTTGACAAAATATTTCGAAAACTGGTATTCGGTTAGAAAACACTCTTCTTATAAAAAAGATTTCTTGTAGTGGTAGGACTCTTGGCAGAGTCCGCCTGGGGAAGTACCACTCCTTTGCCAGTTATTCTACCGCCAAGCAGTAATGTGCAAACATTACTGTGTTCCGGTTTGAAAGGCAATGTTTCCAGAGAAATTACAGGGCTTAGAGATATAAGATCTTAAATCTCTGGATGACGAGCGCAGCGCAGTGCTAGGTAATGATTTGGACTCTTCATGTTCCAATAGCTGCGTGTCACTGTGCTGGTTATGTGTCAGGCATGTTGCTTACCACCAGGCACATGCCCTGATCGTCTCGTCACTCTTTATAAAAAAGAGAAAAGAAAGCTGAAATAAATTGATTTCAGCACTAGAGTAAACTTAGTTGATGAGAATAGGTAATAAATGATTTAAATTTAAATTTTTGTTTGTAATGTATGTAGCTACAGGACTTAATCACGATTTAATTCATTGTTTAAATACCTTGACGTTTCGGCAGCTTTACAAACGCCGTGGTCACGAGAAGACTGAAGAAATTGCGGGTCGTCTCATTGCATAAACATTATGTACTCAGTTCAGCTGCCCATGCAGTTCGTCAAATTAAGAAAATATCTGACGTGGAAACAGCTAGACTTGTTTATTTTGGATACTTTCATAGTATTATGTCCTATGGGATTTTATTATGGGGATCGGCCGCGGATAGAAATTCAATTTTTATATTACAAAAGAGAGCAATCCGTGCTCTGTACAATCTGTCTGCTAGAAAATCATTACGGGAGATGTTTAAAACTATAAATATACTAACAGTCCCGTCGTTATACATTTATGAAAGTATAATGTATGTGCGAAAAAACCGTACTCGACTGCAGAAAATGTCTGATTTGAATCCAAAAGCACATCATAAACATAAAATTGTATTTCCTAAATGCAGACTACAGAAAACCATTAACTCTTTCAAATGTAATGGTATTCGCTTCTATAATTTAATACCTGCACAAGTGGAAGGTCTCAATGAAACTAGGTTTAAAACCGAAATAAAAACTACCTAATGAGCAAAGCATATTACACTGTAGATGATTTTGTAAAGGACAGCAATATTTGGAAAAGGAATATGTCAAAATCAGAACTATCGAGTAAAGTGGAATAATACTAAACATTAATGTAAATTTGTTTAAGTACCTACTGTATGTATTCATTGTTTGGATAATTTGTTTTTTTCACCATGACAAAGCCTTTTACAGCTGCACCTAAATGACAAGGCCCCTTTACAGCTGATTATTTTTATTTGACATTATTCTTTAGTATTATTTTATTACATACACAGATTATTTATGTATAATTTTATTGTAAGTGACGTTACCAAGTGTTCTTTTGAAATAATGGTTCGAATAAATGAATTGAATTGAATTGAATTGAAATATGCTATTATGTGTATCACTTTGTAAACATTATGTGTTCAAATCGCGAAAGTTTAAAAATAATATTAAAATTTTTGTTTTTGTCAAGACGATAATGCTTGCGCTTGATGATAATCAACAAGTTTGTCCATAACAGCGCAGTAATACGTAGCAATTTGAGCATGACGTTTCTAAATTATTGCCCAACTACACTGCACTACGCTTATCTTCTGGAGTTCATAAAATAATATCTCTTTGTCGTATTTTTGTAAGAAGTACCACACCTTTATTATTCAGTCAGTTATTCTACTGCCAGTAGTAATGTGTATATGGTTCAATGGGCAATGTTTACAGTGAAATTACAGAAAATCATAGTGATAAAACGTTTTACATCTCTGTGTGACGACCGTAATGCGCTAGGTAATGATTTGGACTCTTCATATTCCACTAGCGGCGTATCACTGTGCTGTTATAGGCAGATATGTTGCTTAGCATCAGGTACGTAGCTTGCTTGGCTCATCACTCTATTTAATAAAAAATATATATCTGAAAGCATTAATTCTCGACCCGAAACATATTGATATTGATGTTTGTACTTTATTGTGTGTTGGGCAGTAGAAAACCTGGCAAAGGTGTGTTATTTACACAACCGAACTCTGATTAGAGTTTACTAATAATCGACTACAATATTCAATTTTATTTGTGATACTGTGAGCCAGAAACGGAACTGATTTCGACAGCACGCGACTAACTAATCTAAAATCGACACCACAGTTAGATTAAAAAAAACAATGACATATTTATCTACAAATAACACGTATTGAAATGTAATAATTTTTTTCCATGCATTGCATTGCATTTTACATTGTCATGCTAAGTTTGGATTGTCATTAGTACCATTCCTATAACAGTCACTCTAGTACGGTGTGCATAAGTGAAAATTACAAGCAAAAAAGTAAGGGTGTGTGTGTGTGTAGTGTGGGTGTGTTCAAAATATGTGCAACCAAGAAGTTAAATTTTACATATCTTGAATTTTCAAGAAGTTTACGAAAGCTAGCGCGTAACTAATACTTCTTCTGCGATCGGCCAAAATTGACTAAGCAGTGGTGGCAACTTGAGGTCCACTGCCATAAAATTTTACAAACTTTTTCATTTAAAAAGAAGCAACTAACCTAGATTTGTAGAATTTGGGTATTGATGAGCATACGCATTGCATAAACAGTTTTCTAAATGATAGAAAATCTTCTTCCATAGTATAGGTATAGGCTATTAGTATTTACGATGATGGGTTGAAATAAATATTAATTTGTTTTAAATTATTATTTTGTTTTGTATTAGTACTATTAGTATTGTGAAATGTATCCCTTTCACTGTATATTTGAAGGTTGACATAATGTCAGTAGCTTTACTTTAATATTGTTTATCTGTTTTAACATAAATTTTATTGACTGTGAAAACTATTGTTTTATATTTTTCTTGCTTAAACAATGACAAGACTGATATGACTAATGTTTGTACATACATTTCGACACCTAATGGTGATCACCCATTTTCAGCTTTTCTTGTATTATTTTTACAGCTGGCACGTTGATATAGGGAAAATTGAATATATTCTTTTAAAGAGTATGTTTTTGTACCGTACTGGGCAAATGTTAAATTATGAATTTTTTTTATAAAATAAAACAATATTTTCCATATACTTTTCTGTTGAAGGTCGACCACTGACGATTATGCAATAAAACCGTTGATAACAACAATCAGTATAATTGTATAGGCTGTATACTTTTCTCATTTAAATAAAAATAATAAAAAGGCCCTTTTATTTCCAATCATCAGGAGTAATTTTACATAGATAATTATTACCTACTTATAAACAAAAAACAAAATTTCACTCTAATACCAAAATTCACTCTTTCTTCTTTGTTTTATCAATTTCCATTCTAAGCACTGTCGAAATTTTCTTCATTTTCATTGATTGGAACCCCTTCTCGGGTGTAGGCCTCCTCCAGCTTATTCCAGACCTCTCTATCCTTTGCTTTTGTTCTCCATTCGTTTCCTGCTAAAGCTAGTATTTTATCTATCCATCTTTTTCTAGGGCGTCCTTTTCTTGTTTTTCCTGACGGCCCTTCCCATAGCGTCGTTCTTAAAGTCCACCTTTTATCCTTATACCACGCCAAATGACCTGTCCACCGCCACTTCTGTTTTAATTTCTACTAATACTTTTCTCATTATTAGTTCTCCAAACACTCAAAAATTAGTCGTAGTCCCAACTTATGCATAAGAATTAATAAGCTCTGAATTCCATCACATTTTGAGATTATTTTTTTACAATTGTGACAAGTTTGACTTGACCACCATTTGCCTGATATTAGGCATGCGGTCTAGGCTTACCAAAACCAATGTGAATTACTCTCGATTTGAAACCCCTACGTTTGTATGCGTCGGGAAACCCCCATACAGGCAAAAAAAATACAATGCATGCCGGCTATGAAAGTTTTGTTGTATTGCAATGTCAGAATCGGATACAGAATTGAGGTCATTTTTTATAAACTCGATATCCGTATTCGAATTCTGTATCCGATTCTGGCACCACAAAGCAGCGCAGCGCACATTTCGGTATGCTGGCTGCTCCGCCACACTACAACGCTAAACTAGCATGTCGGTGATGCAAACCCGTTGAAAATGTAAACCCGAGTGGCGTATTATTGGAGAGGCCTATACTCAGGAGTGTACGAATGTTGGCAGATTATGATGAACCGAACCCAAAAAATTACTCCCACCAAAAAGTACTGAATACGGCTTAAAACATTTTCACTTTAAAATCCGATATTTTTCCAATAAAGTATCAAGTTCGTTTGATCGCCCATGATCCGCAGTTACGGACGGCTAACGTCTCATTGTTATACAACAAAACGACATAAATCTCTGGCGCCCGAAAATTTCTATGTTTATAGCAATTAACGGAGCCGAGTGTCACTCGCGCCCCGATATCATCACGGGGAAAGCGAGGAGCACATCATGGGTAGGTACTTTAAATTTCTCTCTTACATCATAGGTCTACCCTAGGACATATTTCTTCACTGATTGACTTGATGTTCCCTAATGATGTCCTCAAAGGGATAGGGAAAGATTAGCGGCATTCGAAATATGGTGTTGGAGGAGAATGGAGAGAATCAGCTGGAAGGAAATGAAGAGTAATGAAGAAGTTTTGAAGATGGTAGAGGAGAAAAGAACATTAATGGAAACAATAGAAAACTGAAGAGGGAAGATGTTGGGACATCTGATACGACACGACAACTTCATTAGAACAATAATGGACGGTAAATTAGAAGGGAGGAGGAAGAGAGGTAGACCTAGGAGAAGTTACATGAACCAAGTGAAGGAGAAGATAAATGTAGTGTCGTATCAGGAAGTCAAGGAGAAGGCGGAGTGTAGAAATATATGGAAGGAACTCCACTGACAAGAGCGGGGCTATTAAATTATGAATAAATGAATGATTTTTTATGGTCCGGACTCGTTTCACGGGAAAAGGGCACATGTTCATTAATGACAGGACGAGCAGTTCGTGTATCTGATAGTAAGCAACATGCCTGCCCATAACAATACAGTGTCACAAAACTATGAGAAGAGTTACCTATAAGAAAGTGGCGTTAACAAAGACAGGCTTACGCGTTCGAAAACGGGATGTAAATGATGATGATGAGTTTATAGTTTTATCTACAAACATAATTATACAAAATGAAAATGCGTCTCTTAAAATCAAATTAAAATAAATATGTATATATTTTTGATGAAACTAAAAATATCATTAGTAGTTTTTAGTAGTGCCATGTGTTCTTGTGTGTGTGTTTGTTTGTTTATGGTATTATGTATAGCTCCTGAACGAATTAGCTTATTTTTTAGTTTTGTTATCTGTTAGGTGAATTATCCGGGGGTGGTTCGTTGTGTTTCATTAAAATCGAGTTATAAGGAGTCATAAGAAGCATATTGGATATTTACTTTACTCTAAACGTACCTGTGGCATATTTGAATCAATAATTTTGTGTATATTCGATGTACATTTTATTGGAATAGTTCACCTAAAGATATGATGTAATTATATTAACAATTGGAGTAATATAACGTAAATAAAAAAAGGCAATTAATTAAAAAAAAAATAACCCTTAAAAACTAACATATTGTGTTGAAGTTTTAATTTTTTTGGTGTTCTTCAAACATGAAAAAGCTTCGTATATTATGCTCCCAGCTTAATCTAGTCACGCCTTAAAGTAAGGTTATTTATTGTTCTCGTAATTAACAAGTTTCGATGGCCGAACACACGACGCCTGCCGAGACGAAACTTCACTGTACTCGCTTTATTACGAAATATTGGACGACTCGTAACTGGGAAAAGAGAAACCATTTCACGGTTGAAGTTTTAAAGGCTACTTCACATTTGTTGTAGGATCATTTAAACTATAGGATGAGTTGGCTAAGGACCAGCTGGAGGCTTTAGTATCGAATTAGAGATAAAAACTCAGAGGGAAAGACACGGCTGTTCGAAATAGATTTCAAAATCTTAAAAATTGCTGTAAAATTACCGCACTAGTTTTATCGGATACGTTTCGAAAATATATCACTTATTTATTTAACTAGGCGTACAAAACAGATAAATTCTAATGTGATATTCTAAACTGTAATCCAAAGCATGCACACATCTTATTGAACTGCTCGTATCTCAACAAAGCGACATCGTTTCAAGGTTGACATTTCATAGACTTGAACGAAGAAATTTGGCTCTAATTCCACAATTAGATCATCTGTTCCGTGGAATGCGTTGTCTGTGTGGAATTTCCCCGATGGTGACAATCTTGATGTCTTAAATTTGAGAGTGAATCGGTTTTCCTTAGGTAGACACGCTTCATCGTAGACCACATCGACGATTGGTGTCAGACGAGACGGCCCTCAAGCACAACCCTAACTTCCTACTATAATTATTATAAATTATATCAATGTTTGGAAGTTTAGATGTCAAAGTCCACAACAACATCCTGCTGAAGCACAAGACGTTGGCGAAATTGTGCTCACCAAACATATCACACTTACATAGCATAACTGGATAGAAGCCAGAAATTAATAGACGATGAATCAGATGACATATAATATGATACAACCGATTAAAAGCTAAAAATGAAAAGAGAAAAAGAAGACTTTATCAGTTGACTATTATTATCATTGTATAAATTCAGACCAATGGCAACTCTGTTGCCAGACATATTGCATGTCTCTAGAAGAAGAGGCCAGTTTGTATGGGTCTACTATTAAAATGTTTTGTATCACTTTATCTTACCTGCAAACAGCAATAAGTATTTTTGTATTTGTATTTTGTATTTTGATGTTTGTTGCTCGTTCACGTCGTAGTTTTTATCACAGGAACGGGAACTACGCGGGTAAAAGTGCGGGGTACTGCTAGTTATGAATAAAAAAGTTTATGGCGTTATCTTTTCAACTGCAATCCCACAATGAACAGTTCTATTTCAACTTTGAAACACTAAAATCATTATGATAAAAGATTTATCAATTATATCCAACCAATATATTACGATCACGCCTCCAAACTATAATTTTCCAGGTCTAATCACTCGCGGTCCGAACTATTAATTACGAATATTTTGAATAAACATCTGTAGATGATATAAATTTGAATAAAAAGTGGCGCCTCGGGTAACGTCTGACTTCTATAGCGTAGCTAGGACGTGAGCAAGCATTGTGTGTGGCGGATCTATATAGAAATCTATGTATAAGGTATTAAAACATATTACAAAATATACAACTATAAATTTATTGTACTCTAAATTATACCGTCGCGATTTTTCAGTTTTGTATCGACATCCAAAAAGGAGGAGGTTGTCAATTTGACCCATATGCTTTTTTTACATATGTTTGTATGTTACCTTATTTCTCGAGAACGCCCGTCCCGAATTTTAATTTTCTTTTTATTTTCAGATGGGTTTGCTTCCCGAATGATCCCATATAAACTTTATCGAAATCGGTCAAGTGGTTTTTGAAATATGAACCTAAAATTTGCAAAAGTACAATTTTTCTAGATAATGTAATTGTAGATTTCACAAAAGTTATGAAATTCGAACCTGTCACTAAGAAATTGGGTAAATGCGTTAATAAAAACTTGTTTTGCACTAAAAAGGGTAAAATAAACTATTTTCGTATAAAAAATTAAACCGACTTCAAAACCACAAATAGGCACTCAAAAGCGAAAAATAAATTAATGTCATTATTACAAGTGCTACTCACTCATCTATTTGAAGTCGGTGCCAGTCAGGCCAAAAATACTATGTAGGCACGTGGTAGGTAGGCATATCCACTACTTGTTAGACTTGGCTAGCACCGACTTCAAATTGAGTAGCACTTGTAATTAATTATTTTTTTTTTTTGAGTGCCTATTTGTAAATTTTTGTTCGAAAATAGTTTATTAAACTATACGTTTGTAAGAAAAGAAAATAGCCAATGTGTGTTTAAGATTCCTTTTGTACGTAACACAAAAGCTGATAACTTTAGAAAATTCAAAATTGATGCATGCGTTTGTGAACTACTCGAATGCTACAGAAGACACACCAATACGTTAAACTTGTCTTATTCCGCCGTTTTTGCGTCGGGGGTTAAAATTATAATTTAAAAAAACATTCCTGTAATAAGGTAATGTTATGAATGATTGTTATTCCAACGGCGAATATATGCAAACTTCGGTTACATATGTAAACCGTTTGATGAGAAATTGCGCCTGCTATTGCCACTGCTAAATGCTTATGTAGTATGTCGATGAGGCTAAGCTGGAAAATTTCCTATATCTAATTATATAAGCCATTATCTAAATGTTAGTTAATAAACCTAATGTAAATGTAAGGTAAAGTCTACATAACATAGACATGAAACCATAAAAACAGCCACCACCAGCCATGCTCTGACCATAGAGACTCACAGCTCGTCATAAATCCTCCGCTGGGATACTCCTCGTCTATCCGCCCCTCCCATCACGGACGCTAATTTATAATCTGTACCTAAAATATTTATAATCTGTACATCGTTTTTACACCTGTGAACAGTGATGTGTGGTTTGTCTGTCCGTCTATTATATTGTAAGCCATTGCATACCGTAAGTAGCCCACTAAATGCTTCCACTACTGGGACTCGGGGCTTTCTCAATTTTTATAATCAAAACACTTATTTTTCAAATTACTCTCCATAAGTTTTCAACTGGTGTAAATTGTGCTCCAAAATTTAAATTTATTGGATAAATTCCCGTAGCTACTACGTGATATAGTAATAATACAAACTCAAAAGTGTAATGGTCATCTTGCTACAGATTTATATAGCATTACATTTTACTGATTTATTTGCTGTTTTTGAAATGTTGGCTAAAATGACGGGAGTGTTCCCAAAATTATTGTCTGCTGACAGAAATGTTAGACACAGTTACTTTCATTTGTAATATTAGTAGAATTCTAGATGTGCTGCATTTTACAGGCAGAATCAGCTACAGCAGCTAATCCAATCCGATAATATCTAAGGGTGCAACAAAACAACTGCGTATGCGCACGATAATCATAATGCCGGGCAACGATTAACTGTCGGTCGTTCGTTTCATTCGTTCGCTCCGATTGGGAGGGACGCGTTCGCCATGATTTGTGATTGATCATTTGTTTTTAGCATAGAGTTGCAATCAACTTTTATTGTAGAGAAATGTTTTTAAGCACATTGGGGATTTTTCGAGATGACTGGAGTTGACTGGCCTCGTGTCTTAGTGGGTAGTAGGTAACTCTGCTTGCCGAGCCGAGGGTCGTGGGATAGATTCCCACCCAGTGCAATGGGGTCAGATGGTGTTGTGTGTGAATTGTCCATCAATATTAATTATTACTCATTAATTTAATCATCATCTTATTACGAGTATTATTTTTCGAGATGAGAATAAACAGTTGAACTCGTCTCTCTGTTTTACCGGAACCTCTGAATTTATACATAAGCAACCCACTAAGTGTTCCCACTACTGAGACTTGGGGCCTTCTCTCGCAAGGAAATAGTCAAGGTCATAATCCACCACGCTGGCCCAGTGCGGGTTGGTGAATGACACATGACGTTGAGAGATTCTAAGATCTAATTTGAACGGAAATGTTTCCAGTGAAACTACAGGGCATAGAAATAAAGTACCTACTTATATCATTTTTTTTTTTTTAAATATAGAGTGACGAGACGATCAGGACATGTGCCTGATGGTAAGCAACATGCCTGACACATAACAGCACAGTGACACGCAGCTATTGGAACACGAAGAGTCCAAATAATTACCTAGCACTGCACTGCGCTCGTCACCCAGAGATCTAAGATCTCTGGGTTACGAGCGTAATACAGTACTAGGTAATTATTTGGACTCAAATAGCTGCTTGTCCCTATGTTGCTATGGGCGTGCATCTTGCTTACCATCAGGCAGTTCAGGCACATGACCTGCTGGTCTCATCACTCAATACTATAAAAAAAACATGAACCGGACCATCAGTAGTGCAACTGATGGTAAGCAATAATATGTCTGCCTATAACAGCACAGGATCACAAAGCTATTGGAAAAGCCCTTAGATAACGTTGTATACCTATTAAAGTTAAAAAAAAAAAATAAGTAAAAGAAAAGCTCTTTGGAAAAGCTTGCTTCACCGACTAACTGCCCGATCATTTAAATTACCTGAAGTTGACCGATCATCTGAAGCAAGACTTCTTCTACCTTTTCGTAAATAAATTTCAGAGGACCATCTCAGTAACTTTGCGGTAACATTAAACAAGGTAGGTAGATAACATAGGTATAACAACAAGGTAGGTAACAATAATTTATGTTAATACAAAAAACTTGATTTTTTTTACTATAATAGGCTCGCGCTTGACCTCCATCTCGCCTGATGCGATCTACGATGAAACGTGCTTACTTAGAAGAAACTGATTCACTCGACCCGATTTGAAGATATCGAGTAACTAAAAAAAATTACAGGTTTTTGGTGTTATAATTATTTTGACCCGTAAGTCACTTGGTGCTAACGGGAAACTGCTTATTAGTGTAGTAGCTTACTTCATTCCATTGAATGTTAATAGTAAAAATATTCTTTTTTAAAACCCATCATATATAAAGGTATATCCAAAAAGCAATACCCCAAAAGGTCAACTGCGTCTCAAAAAACAAAAATGCACATAAATATTCCCCGTATAGGAATTAAATAAATCACCAAAGACATAAAACGTCAGCGCAAGATGTGGTCTCATCAAAATTCAAACAACTCGGAGCGGGAGCCTCCGTCCGCGTGTCACTGCGACCTGCCGGTTCCACCTTCGTCTATGTAGCGTTATGTCTGTGTTCTTAGAACTTTGAGTAAGGTTTAGATCTGCGATTTTCCGGAGGTATGTTTTTCCTGTTTCTGTTAAATTAGGTATCTCTTATACTAGCAGTGACACGTGGTTTTACCCGTGTAGTTCCCGTTACTTTCCCGGGTTAAAAAGTAGCTAATGTGTTAATCTAGCTAATATTAAGTTGTAACACGGATAACTAGGTAGGACTCCCTAGCAGAGTCCGCCTGGGGAAGTACCACACCTTTGCCAGTTATTCTATCGCCAAACAGTAATGTGAAAACATTTCTGTGTTCCGGTTTGAAGGGCAATGTCTCCAGAGAAATTACAGGGCTTAGAGATATAACATCTTAGAGATCTGGGTGACGAGCGCAGTGCAGTGCTAGGTAATGATTTGGACTCTTCATGTTCCAATAGCTGTGTGTCACTGTGCTGTTATGTGGCAGGCATGTTGCTTACCATCAGGCACATATCCTGCTCGTCTCGTCACTTCTTATTTAAAAAAACTGTTATTATAATACAATTTTTATGGCTGACCTGTAAATGTATATTTATCAATAAATAACTTTGACTTTATTCCAGGGTGTAAGCTAACTACATACGTAATTTTATTAAAATCGCTTCAGCCAGCAAGTAGACACATATACACACTACACTCACACACTCACAAACTTGTGTCTTTATAATATTAGTATGATTAGGTGTAAGGACTAATCCAATCAAGATTTAGAGTTTGGAAAATTGTTTTATGTTATTAACTTATTAACGCTGCTCGCTGATTCTACTGCATTTCCAAATTTTTTTTTTACTGACCCTCATTATTTTTCTCAAGTAAGAGTAGCCTAAATTATGCATTAGAAAAACATTTACCATAGAGAAAGACTTATCGTAGTAATCGATTCAACCGTATCAGAAATTAGCCGGAACAAATAGACAAAACAAAATGTTCTCAAAACTAACATTCTGCGAAACAATCACCTGCAATTAAATTTCTCGGTTTATGAAATGCAGGCAAGGCAAACTTTTACATTTATTGTTTCAAGCGCGAAATTCCTGTTCTTGTATTTTTTTTTTAATAAAGAGTGACGAGACGATCAGGACATGTGCCTGATCGTAAGCAACATGCCTGACACATAACAGCAAAGTGACACTTTCGATGATTTTCGACTCACTCCACTTGGATCCAGACGTGGATCCACGGACACTTTTTCCTCTTGAATCCACTGGTGCATCCAAGGATACTTTGGTATTATCCGTGATAAAAAGTGTTTCACCTATGTGATACTCCCAGACTATAATAAAACTGTGTTCCTAATTTGAAACCAATCAATGCTGGCGTTTATTTGGCCCAACGCATAAGCATTTCCATTCAGCGTGGTAATGCCGCCAGCATGCTGGGTACGCTTCCGATTGGTAGTGGGCTTGAACATCTCGATTATCTGTAGACCTACATTGATCTATGGATAATTCAGGTGTGCTTAGTGTAAGTAGTTATGTAGGTTTGTAGTGTAGTGTAGTTCTCATTGTATTTTAGTTTTGTTAATAAAAGCTCTGCCCAGATAGAAAAAAAAATCTATTCAGCCATTTCTAAGTGATTGAGCTACAAATATCCAAACTTTTGCATTTACATCTAATATTACTCATACTAGGATTAGGTAATAAGATTTCGTTTAATTCTGCTAGGGAATTCCCTCATGGATGTTTCCTTATACTCGTAGACGGTATCTTCCTCGTTAGTTTCAACAAAGAACTAGCAGCAATGTTGCATTAGGAAAAAAGGCACAGTCTTTTTAGGATTCCGGACCTCTATAGGAAAAAACGTAACCCTTATAGTCTATGTCTATATCTACGAAAAGTGATTATTTAAGTTACAGAATCACTTTTTGTCCGTCCATCCATCCGTCCGTCTATCTGTCTGTTAAGATCCTTTTTCTCCGAAACGCGTGAAGATATCAAGCTAATTGAAGTTAAACACTCAAGTCTACTGTTCCCTAGAGCTGTGAGAATATCAAACTTCTAAGCTAAAGTTATTAAAAGATACAGCCGTTTATGCCACAATTTTCAGCAAATTTTCGGCACTCGCAAGGGAATCTAACCTAAACGGGTACATAGTTCCCGTAAACCCTCTTGCGAATGTCTTATAGCATAGTTGATGAGAAAATGGCGAAACCCGTAGATTTATAGTTATATCAAATTACTCGTATACTTAATAAAAATATTTTTTATAATTTACAACTTAAGATACGAGTACAATAACTTTTATTATATTTATTTGACTATATATTATTATTTTATTTTATTATATCAATTAAGTATATAAATAAAGATTAGTGTTACACAGCAAAGTAAATAATCTATCGATATTTGATCAAAGGGTAGATTTTCAGGTCGACCCAATACAAATGCTACTCATAAATAAATGCAAGTATAGCAATTAATGCCCTACCGATAGCACCACCCATCCGTCCCCCGCGGCCGCGCTGCGATCTAGAGACAGCTCGATATGAGAACCTTGCGGACTGATTTACTGCATAGGATCAAATGAATTGATACTTTGAGCTAGTTTTACAATAGCAGTGGTTAGGAAGAGACTCCGCCACTTCGATTGAACATAAATAAATACTTAGTTGTCTGTAAAGTCGGTTTACGGACGATAGTTTAACGTGACAATGTCATAACAAAACATTGCGTAATGGGTCAATGAGCTAACGGGACAATGATTCACCCTTTTTCGTGCATGCAGCCAGCATTCATCGATTTATTAGACGTCAAAAAATATTTCGTGTATTCTCACTTGCACAGTTTATTCTATTTTTCTCAAAACCCAAAACTCCGGCATTGATAGCCATTTGATCCGACGAGCGGCCATCAATGACGATTCGTATGGATCGATCCCTCAAGAAGCCCGATATCCACGCAATAAACCTAGAAGACAAACCAAATCCTGTCGAAAACCTTCGAGATAAGTATCCAGGGAGAATGACTCCAAGTGCTCCCCTGTTTTTTCAATAGTTTCACTCCAGATGTGAGTGACATACGCTAGAATGATGAATTCCCGGTGGGCCGGTTTCGGCGAATCCTATGTTGCCGATCACTGTCGTTACATTCTAGGTACTTCAAGAGCCTGTGGTTTAAGAGACGTTCGATAGTCTTGCAGAGTATGAACGTGCCTGAAATGGGCCTGTAGTTGGCAGGATCAGCACTACTACTTTTTTTGGGCACAGGTTGTACGTCAGTAATCTGTCATGACTTCGGTACTTGCCCAGTTTAGAGAGAGAGTCTAAAGAAGCGCATCAGTACAGAAATACAAACTCTAGCACACCAGCCTTCAACACTAGGGCAGGAATTCCGTCCGAGCCTGTATGTTATTTACATCTAAATTTTGTAGCATTTTAAGAACCTCCATTTGGGGAATATGTATTTCCAACATTACCATGGGACTGCCAGGTCCAGTAAGAGGTGTCGCGATAACTGCATCTATACGCGAAGATTCCGCAAACTGAGATGCAAATGATTTTGCCTTCTCTATTGTGGTATGAGCTAGCGCCTCATCAGGTTTCAGCACTAGAGGCAGTGAAGAGTGGCAAAAGTTCGATTTGACCGATTTAGCTGGGAAAGTTGCTTTGTTGCCCGCAGGGAACGAAACTTGTTTTTTTCCTTGTTCGACCAATATTGTTGAGACTAATGAGACTATTATTATGTATCTTGCCACTTAACATCTATAAATAGAATTAGTTTTTGTGTTGTAAAATTATATGTTAAGATTAAGTTATAGTTGAATTAATTTAATGATTACAAGTATCAAGTCTACTTGGTCTGAAGCCCCGCGTTCATAGCAGACCGAAAGCTCACATTACAACAAATCATTCACCGCCGTCTCACCGACAATTCCATTCTTCCATTGATTTATACCACATTATTATTAACTTTTATCATAAAAAACCCGAACGAGTTCTATTTATGCGTACACATCGCGTTTGATCTGATAACATCATATTTATTAGAGTTTCTTTTAATTTTTTTGATTGTCAGCTGTTTCATACTCAGTCCCATGAATGTAGACGTGCTAGTATCAAGATAGGTTATAAATTATGATAGTTTTGAACGTCTTATCAGGTAATCGTTGTGCATAGTTAAGTGTAATGTTTTAATTCAAAAGAGTTACACGTTTCCGCTTATTTGTAATGAATTCACTGAATTATTTGTCTTGATTTTTTTCATTTTAGTTTTTGGTATCTATAACGCTTTAGAAATAGTTAGTGCTGCATATAAATTTGTATTTGATAACCAATTAGATGATGATACAAAAAAAAATGGTGCTGTTGAAAGTGATTTGCGAGATAAGGCAAACATAAATGCTATTTATAGTTATCTATGTACCAGCGACCCGCCCGGCTTAGCACGGGTGCAATGCTGATACTAAATATTAGTACTGATAAAATGTTTATTGTGGGTTATTGCTAAGAGATAGATATAATATACTATCGTGGACTTTGTTGTAGACCTTTTGAAGGGGTACAATATTACAATATTGCTTTACATTATTTTGACCAAGCTCATAGGGTTTTTTTTTAACTATAATAGGTTCGCACTTGACCACCATCTCGCCTGATGTTAAGCGATGATGCGATGTACGATGGAGCGTGCTTACCTAGAAGAAGCCGGTTCAATCTCATCACAGCGTTTGCAGTGTAAGCACAAAAAGTATGTTTATTTATGACAAATTACCTTAGAAATCTTTAAAATTATCCATGTTTATTTGCTATTTTATGCACGTATTATACATATTTATAATTTTTTGTAGAATCACTCTATCTATTAAAAAACGCATTAATATCTGTTAGGTGGTTTTAAAGTTATAAGCACATATAGGGACGGACAGACGCGGAAAAAACTTTGTAATAAACTATGTAGTCACATATTTCATAAAATAAAGTAACAACGATGCCACAAAAGTGTTTTGCCACAGTTTTTATAAGAACATTAAAATAAGTGTAGGTTTTATGTAAACAAACGCAGTTACTTTTATTTATAGATTTTATATAAAACAAATACATTGACTTTATTTTGAAGCTCATTTCACACATGACATCGGAACAATCGTCGGTGAACGCCATTCACATACAAGTCGACACTTGAGTAATGTATTCGATCTACCTGAAGACAATTTTCAGGGCGCGATTCTAAACAGAGATCTCACCTACTGAATAAAACACACGTCTAAACAATATGTAGGTGTCACTGGTTGATAGGAGCTGTCTTTCAAACTATCTACTCTTACCTGCAATAAAATCTGTCCTATGAACCAGATAACATAATCAGAAAAATAAACCTTAACTTTCAACACATAAGTTTCGAAGTCATTTTTCACGTAAACTGTTTTTCAGACGTTTACCACTTCGATATCAACAAAAGCTCGGAATGCAAGCTCCTGAAACTCGTTTATTTCCCAACAAGCATCATACATTGCTGGTTTACAATCGAGAGTGATGTTAAACGCTTGTGCTGTAGTGGTAATGGTTGTGAAATATTGAAAGGAATCGATTGAGGACTCAATAATGATAGTAATACAGGTACGGCTTGACGTCCCAAGAGAGTCGAGCTAGGTGTTGAGGTTATCCTGGCCTGGGATAGATCAATGATATGTCAAAATCGTGTTATACTTGTGGGATTTATGCAGACTAGTTCGGTAAGCAATGGCGACAGTGATAGATTCAAGCGGAGGTGTGGAAATGTCCCAGGAGATCTGATGCAGGTTCGTTTTGTTTTGCTGCAGATTTCATCGGATTTCAATACTTGGTTATTACAGTTACTAACATTTCGACTGAGCAGTTATGTTTGCAAATGTTTTTGGGGTTTTCGGAAAATATTTTTGAACTAATACTTCTTTTCGCGACGTTATGCTCGCGCACACTGTCACGCAAAGTTTTCTAGTCAAAATTTTAGTAAACATTGTAGGTAAGTAACTAACTTCAGATCAATATTTCTTACGTCGAAGATATTATCTTTAGATAGATAGATCTTTTTATGGTTGAAATTAAACTGCTTTGCATGATGAATGGGTAAGAAGAAGAAGTATATTACTTCTTCTTCTTCTTCTTCTTCTTACCCATGAATTTACTGCTGATGAATTTCTTTGTGAAAAAACAAACAGATAAAAACTGTGATGATGTATCTGATTCATTATAACTTTTCACTACAAGACCCTTTGCCAACGTAATTATCAGGGCTATGATGATGGAATCGTAGTCTCAATTATTCTATCAGTAAAGTTTATCCTAGAGCAGAAATACCCTACCCACATTCCTTTCATCCTGGCCTAATCTTTAAGGTATGAGTCGAGGTCATTCATATCTAGTTTATAAGAGGTTAATATAAATACGCACCTTTGTATTTCCTTCTAACAACCTCTTGGTCTACATTTTCGTTACTCTATTCAAATCATCAGACATATATCTGAAATCGAATAAATTTCCAGCATTAAAATCCCACAAATCACGATCCCTATCGCCGATATCTTTCACCTTAACTACATATTACGAAACTCTTGTCAGAGCTTTCAAAACACCATTAAATTAAGTTTCATTGTCTCTGAACTTATATCGGATCGGATCGGCACAAAACACCGTACCTGAGTAACCCAATAATTGTGTATATAAATCATTTGAACGACTCCTGATAATTCGACCGAGAAGCGTCGCTTGGTGCGAGCGAGGAGCGATGGAATATGAACGCTAATTACTTTAGCTGGAATAACTTTTAAACTCTCGCGATTTGAAGTCAAATTGTAAGTGTTATAAAGGATTAGATCGTGATCTGATGTGTTTTGATTATCTTGACATTTTGATCACATTGAAACGGCTGTGATTTCAGAATAACTACAGACTAATATGATTAAATCATGAATAGAGGCTTCAAACCGGCTTTATAATAAATTCCATTAGTAACATGATTGTGAAAGTATGTATGGATGGATGTTGTTTACATTTTCAAGCACACCTCATGTGTTATGTGGGGATGGGGAAACAAAAAATATTGGTGGACATTCCTCACACTACAGCAACTAGCCCCATACTAAGCGAAGCTTGTACTGTGGCAACCAGGTAGCTCATGTAATCCATACTAATATCATAAACGCAAAATTTTGTGAGTGTGTTTGTTTCTACTTACACGCAACAAGTACTGTTATTGGATAATGATATGGATAACATTTATTACATATACATACAAATCATTGAAATATCTACCCATACACATTTTTTTTAGATTTGTATGAAAATGCGACTGTGGCATGTATGGACGATTTTAAGCAAACACTACTGCAGCATGTATAGATGACAATGACAATAACACATTGGGAAATACTTTGATCATTATTAATCATGCTTTTAAAGATGTAGGTGTTGAATTAAAACAAATCCATATTAACCGAAGGATTTAATTTTAAAACACAATATCTGATTCACACAAACATTTTTCTTAACGACTTTATAACTCATTTTCATTACTTCCTCGCTTAAAAAACCGCCATAACTCCACAATGGGCTTCCACGCTCAGTTCCTACGTCTCAACCGCCTCCATAACTCTCTCCAACGCAAGGGTTTGAACAGACGATAGGGAGATACGTGCGAAACGCGACTTTTCAACCTTTTGTGGCCAAAGACGCGATAATGTCCCTGATGTATGCGCTTTGTTGGGACATTTTTGCGTTTGTCATATTTATGTTTGATCTTTGAAATTTAATTTATGGCGCTCTTTATTTGGGGGTTAAATTTATCGGACTCCGGGAACCTTTGAGGAATTTTATCAAGAAAATGGGGTTTGGTGAATTTAGCTGCATTGAAATTATGAATAAGTATTATTTTACGTAAAACACATATATTATGTTCTGACCAAAAATAAGTTGGCAGCTTTAAAATTATATTTACTTAGCATCCATTAATTTCATTAATTTCAGCGAGCTATGGAAAGAGCTATGTTTGGGGTTTCTCTGAGGGATTGCATCCTCAATGAAGTTATTCGTCAGAGAACTAAAGTCACCGACATAGCTCAGCGTATCAGCAAACTGAAGTGGCAGTGGGCCGGTCACATCTGTCGCAGACCCGATAACCGTTGGGGTAGACGGGTTCTGCAGTGGAGACCACGAATCGGTAAACTTAGTGTAGGACGCCCTGAAACTAGATGGAGTGACGATATACGAAATACAGCTGGTGGCGGTTGGAAACGTAAGACCGAGGATCGGGCTGAGTGGCGTATTATAGGAGAGGCCTATGTCCAGCAGTGGACGAACACGGGCTGATGATGATGATGATAATTAATTTGGTATACATAAGTTGGCATATTTGACAAAAGAAAAAAATACTTATTTGGCTCAATATATTTTTGAGTGACTATTGCAATGTATTTCAGATTACTTACCTCTCCAGAATATCTTAATATCTCCAGAAATTTGGGATTGCGCAGACTGAATGCTATTAACTATAACAATATCTTGTCTGGTCTTGTCTTGTCTTCAGTGTCTGGGTGTTTCTATGTATAATAAGTATGTATTTAAAACTATATAAGTATTATATCAGCTATCTGGCTGCCATCACACAAGCTTTGCTTAGTTTGGGGTCAGATAGTGTTGTGTGTGAATTGTCCACCAATATTTTTTTTTTATTTATATTTATCTACCAGTCGCCAATATTTTTCCTACGTTCTGCTTGTATTGTTAAAGTCAAAAAATAATATATATAGGCTCAAATCTGTAATTTCAATGTAAAACCCCGATATCCGTGGTAAGCCCCAATACTAAAAAACCCAAACAAAACAGACAACAGGCGTCAACTCCCATTAAACTTCAAAAACAATAGAACACAACATTGTAAATCAAGCAGCACAGACATCATATTTATTCCCGCCCTCTAATAGATTCCTGCTAAGTGCTCTCTGAACAATTTTATGAAGAAAAAAAGAAGTTTTTGGGCAGACCGTCCTCTCCATTCATTAGAGCGCACGTAGGGCGACGTCACGTGATGATTTAAGGGTCCGCCCAGTAATGGTGCGATAAATAACGCGGTCACAACGCCAACACGCTTTAAGTAGAGGCGAAAATGGCGCCACTTAGCGGGCAGCGCCATCTAGCGGCGGCGGGAGTAGGTGGCGTAAATCATTCTCTGTTGCTTGATTGCTCTGTGTAATTTAAAGTTTGTTTGTGATACAAAATTAAAACAGGAAACTTGAAAAATCATTCATATTTCTTGTTTATTTTTGTGTGCATCAATGATCTTACTTAATTTAGTTTAATTTGACAGCTTAATCAATAGTAGATAATAAGATATACTTATTGTTAAAATGATGTGCATACAAGATATTTTGCCACGATTAAATTTGTAAGACAACTTACTATATTCCGATTAGCATTCCTGATATTTTTATTTATTATCATTGAATACTTATTTATTGCTATGTAATATTTATTGCGCCCGTATGAATTTAGGTTCGTTTTGAAGTTCAGTTGATCGTAAAAGTTCAGAGTTTTTTCGCAAGATGTCGCGTCGTAAATGGTCAACGACCATACTCAAGATGCGCGTGCGCAGAAAGAAACCTTTCACTTGATTTTATTCGTTGATCTTATATAGAAGTGCCGTAGTTTTTGACCAGATGTCTCTGGCAGTATCATCATATTAAACTATTTTTGTCAATTAGTACAATTTTTTTGTACATACACTGTAAGGATAAACAATCTCTTCACATTTTAATGACGAGGTTTCAAATATTTCTTAACTTCGTAATATGGAGTAATACAACATAATAGGCGTGACGACAGGTCCTGCAATTATATTAAATTATTTGATATAATGGCAGTATTTAAATATAATAAAATATAAGTATACCAATTTAAATTTTTGATATTTTTTTGTTGATCATTCAAAGCTGGATGGGCAAGTCCATTTTAAAAGTAAGTACGAAATTATTAGAATATGTATTTACTACTAGCTGTACCCTGCCACGCTTCACTGTGGCACATTGTGATGCAAAAATTAATCAAAAACAATCCTTGATGCGGATTATTATCATATAAAATTTCAGCTCAGTCGGTGCAGAACTTTTTGAGTTTTTGAAGCGTACACAAACCAACATAACATTTTTATACACAGAGATTGGATAATCCATTCAATTTCAAATGACTTTTGTAATGAAACCAGTTTCCTAAACGCAATATTTAATATAGCTAATATATAAATTTTACGCGCAACGCATATAAAATAGCGTTTTTAAGAAAGTCCAAAATTGTGATTTTAAAATCGTGATATCACGGGAAGTTTTAACTAAGGATAACTAAGTAATTCTTTCACCTTTGTTTCAGTTACTGAGTAGCCTTTTGATGGCTGAGTAGCCTTTTAAAACAAAAGTGAGTTGTCATGCCTATTGTCTAATAAATAATTTCAAGTGCAATAAAAGTTCATACATAACTAATTACTAGCTCCAAGGTGAAGAAAAATATGTATAGTGAATAATCTGTTGGGTTCCAAGAAAAGGGACAAGTGTTATCCACCAACCCACACTTGACCAACGTCCTATGCCATGTCCTAGCCTCTCTCCTTGTGAAAACAGGTCCCATAGAAGTGAAAACAAAATCTTCGATATGCAATCAAAAGCAAACCATTCAAAATTTCCACCTTTTTATCGCTTTAACTAAATTTCCTCATCAATTTTCATCAAACACTCTAACAACAGACGCCATAATCGCCAGCAGAGATCCGCCTCCGAAGCAAAGACCGAAATTGTTCTGTTATTAGATTTATCGGAGGAGCCAACAAAGGCACTGCCTCATCCCGCCGACAGGTTTATGACGCTCACAGTTTTTGCTAACAGCCACCTCCATCGCTTCACAATATTTATAGCTTAAGTTTTATTAATTAGTGATTTCGGACGGCGCCGGAGGTGTGTTCGAATCGAAGAGTTTGAGATTGATTGGACACGAAGCTATGAAATATTGTCAACAGCGCACTTACTACGTACCCCCTATTTTCATCATTTGAAAAGAAATGAAACGATTCTTTGTTTGTCAAAAATGTAGGCAGCGAGTTAAAAATATAGGCAGATTTCGGCCATGGAGTAAGATACTCTATAATTTGATTGTAAAGCTATAATGTGATATTTGAATTATATTTTTTTTATTTCTGTCGAATTAGTGCTTGTCTCGATTTTATAACTAATAATATAAAATCTTAATAAATAATGTTAACAATAATAATAATTTAATAAATAAGTTGGTGAATTTTCTTTTTCCTTCAATTATTTTATGTAAACCGCACTAAATACAAAAATGTTTGTGACCACTGTCAGTAGGTAATGAGGTCATTGTACGAAATTCTTCCTGCTCCGCGACTGGACTTTAATTTTAACACCAAATGGTAGGTATGTAAAATATTGGACGCATAACTTATCGCAGAATGAAATCTCATATTTTTATTCGCTAATTTACGCGTGCATTGATCAATAAAGTACTATGTGGTAATTACAGTGGTGCGACTCTATATTGTATCGTAACTTTAGAAGCTATTCTACTGCCAAGCAGTAAATGCACGCGTTACTGTATTCTAGTTGTAAGGGCTATGTTTTCAGACAAATTACAGGGCAAAGAAATACATAATCTTTGCCAAGAAACTTGACCACCATACTGCTTGATATTAAGCGACAATGCGGTCTATGATAGAGTTAATTTATTCAGATGAAACCGATTAGTAATAACTCTATGACGAAATGTTATTTTATTGCCTTTATAATAATTTACTATGTTATGACCTACGCAGCCAATGATATCAACATTGGTTGACACTACAACTTCCACTTCAAAAAACGGTCCACAAATTCAAAGTCACACAGCAAGCATTGGAGTTCTGAGGGATCGTACTCGGAACAAAGTAATCCGTTAGAGCTAAGGTTACCGACATAGCACAACGAATTAGCAAACTGAAGTGGCAATGTCTGATGCAAACCCGATAACCGTTGGTCGTAAACGTAGCGTTGGACCCCCTGCGATTAGATGGAGTCGCAGTTCAATTTAATTAATAAGAACACTTGGTAATAAGTAACATTTAAAAAAAGCCAAAGAATTTTGGTACATAATAATTAAGACAAAAAAATATTGTTGTCTGTAGAGTTGGTTTGTAGTAGGCTGTAGGCTGGTTTACGGACGATAGGTTAACGTGACAAAGTCATAACATAACATTGATGAAATTATTTGCATACAATATGCATAATACGGTGAGCATAACGGGACACGTAACGGGACACTTTTTCGTGCATGCAGCCGGCGTTCATCGACTTATTAGACGTTGTCACGTCAATAATGTCACATATTGATAAAGCAGCTGTAAAGAAGCCTCGTCAATTAGTTGCAGCTGTAAAAATATTTAAATGTATACAACTAGTATGCTCTTTCTTTTGTTTTTGTTTTTTATTAATTGACGTGTAAATTGTACATGTATGAATAAATTACTTTGACAGACTTTGGCTGTGAAAGTAGTACAGCTTTTTCATAGTCAACATATACTCGTACAGAAGAGAGCAGGGATAGAAGATGGAAACGTTAAGCTGAAGCTTGGCGATCCATATGGGATAGGAGAGGTCTATGTTCAGAAGTGGGCTAAGATAGGTTGATAATGATGATAATATTAGTAAGTATCTAAACACACGTAGTGTGGCCACACAGCCAAGTTCACAAGTTCATTCAAGTAAACTGGCGAGCCGCGCCGTGTGTAATATTACATAGATATTTCAACAACCGTAACGTTAAAATCTATACTGTCGTGTCGATATTCGTCTGAAACATCACAGCACGCTGCATGCCGTGGTCGATCGACTACACTCTGCCAAAGATTTGACGCCATGGTCGCGTAAATTACCATTATCTACAGACGCAGCGTAGTATTTATTATTTATGGGTGGCAACCCGCCCCGGGGTTGATACGGGCTTTTTCCCCATGGCGGGTGCAGCTAATGTAGCAGGTGCCTGTTTGTTTTGTGATCGTAACGTATGAAACTTTGACATCGATATTGGCAATTTTGCTTTTTTATGACATTTTTGTCGATGTTTGACCAATAGGTGATGGTGAGTGAGTGATTGTGTGGCTTAGGGTTTAATTGCGCAACGATATATTTTATTAGAAAGTTTGCAATTATTGTGATCTTGAAAATCGAAGTCTTGACATCGCCGCAAAATTGATAGCCTGTAGGGTTTTTATCGGACACATTTCGGAGAGTCTGCCACTGATCTGCATTATCTAAGCCCACCATGGCCTTTTTCTATCGGGCTGCTTGCAGCTCGGAAAATCGATTTCGTTTCATTGTTGATGTTCCAAAAATTAGTAAAACGAGATTTATCTCTACATTTGCGATAAGTCGTCTAGGCTGTGGAGGGGATTGCCTGAGTGGGTTTTTCCTGAGGGTTACAATCTTAGTGCCTTCAAATCGAGAGTTAAACGGCTGCTTCAAGGTAAGGCTAGACTTATGATAAACCAAATTTTCTAAATTAGCTACCTCAATGCGTAAAAGTCACTGTATTCCGGTGTCAACTACAATACAATACATCATCACAGAATAAAAATGAATTAGACTCTTCATGTTCCAATACCTGCGTGACATTCTGCTTTATTGGACAGACGTGTTGCTTGCTATCAGGTAAACGTCCAGCTCATACCATCATCCTACACAACCAAAAAAAAAATAACTATGTATTTATGAAAAGAATTTATATATCCAGGTCAAATTTATCAATGATGTATGAGCCCCATCAACTCCCTCATCTAAATTACTTGAATATCGGTCCTCATAATACCTCAGGTTCATCGATTACGCTAAATGCTGAAATACGAACCAGAGTTTGTCACCGGCGCGGATCGAATAAATTACCAAGATATATTATTATTAAAATTTGGTCGCTAACTTTGGGACATTAACTTCGAGATGGCAGTGGGACGAGGCACACTGAGGGAAGCATTTTCAGTGGAAGTGAACATAAGCAGCCTACTGTATCTTACACTGCTGAAATTCAGGGTCTTCTCTCACAAGGAGAGCATAGAGCATGGCCAAGTGCGGGTTGGTGGATATCACACGTCCTCGAAACGATGTCTGCTTAAAATGTTTACACTGATTTTGTGACTGGTTAGACGTCAGTGGCCAGATGCCTCCGCGAATAGATACTTGGCCCCCGCAACAGGTAATGTCTCTGGTTCCGCCAATTACCACTTTACAGTTGCAGAGGATAGAGGAAGACTCTTCTTCTCTCTCTCTTCCTCTACATCTCCACTGCGCGCAGCCGAGCTGCTCACACCCCAACATCGCGGACCACCTCAATTGCGTTGGTGCCAATACATCGCGTAACCTACATGGCTGTATCGTCGTCGGCTTGGAGGCAAAGCCTAGAAGAGTGAACCTCTACAGCTACTCGTACGACAGCTTCTTAAGCAGAAGAAATAAATTATCTCTGAGGAATCCAGTGCCCAAGTGGACAGCCATGCTTAAAATGTCAAAAGAAGTTTTTACTTCAAAATGCACACACGTGTTAGCTAGCTACTCGCGTTTTGTTATGGTAATAATAATTAGTATGTTTACCCAAATCTCTGAACTCGGTTCCGGGGTTGAGCTTAGATAGTATACATAAAGATCGTTGTTATATTTGTAATCATTGACTGTTATGAACAAGAACAAAATTAAAAAATTAATTAACCTCCGGCTTCCTCGGATTTGATATCTGTAAAACATTTTCCTAGTCAAGCCCTTTCAATTTGACACCCAAATTAAGGGAGTTGTGAAAAAAACGTATTATATAATCAATAAATATAGTCACCATTTTGTGGTAGCGGCCATCGTGGATTTGAAATTTCTTATAATGCAAAGTATTCTCCTAGTAAAGCTCTTTGGTTTGATAACCATATTGAGAAAGTAGTGAAAAAAATAATATAATTCGCCATTTTCTGGTGGCGGCCATCTTAGATTTGAAATTTGTAGTAACTACTAATCAAGCCCTTTCATTTGATACTCATATTGAGGTAGGTTGTGGAGGCGGCCATCTTGAATCGATATTAACCAAACATAGCTAAGAACATCCGCACGGAAATCAACCTTCAAATAAAAAAATCGCATCGAAATCGGCGCATCCGTTTGAGCTCTACGGGCCACAGACAGACAGACATGGACGTCAAACTTATAACACCCCTTTTTCGGTCGGTGGTTAAAAATGAATCACGTCAACTCTTGGTGTGCCCGCGCCGGTGAGGTACCGCACCGCGTTCTGACACTCGCACAAATTAACGAGTTGCGATCCAACGTGCGATCGCGGCGATAGCGGCCCTTCCGATACCGACCGACCCGATACCGACCTGCTACCACCCGGACAGGGCCTCAACTAGGAACTACGACAGGTGGGGGACACTAATTTCGTGTACAGCTCAAGTGGCTCCCCATTCGCTTTCGTCGGAATGCTCATATCCTTTATATATACTGCTTTGCTTTACAGTGTTCTATTTACTACGCCACGATATCTGAAAGACTGCTTTACATTCTGGAGTACACTCCGCGAGGTATAAGCTGAGCTTTGCATTAGTGTGAGTGATCACCAATCAGGCAGGAGCTTGAAATTTTGTCCTCGAGGTATAGGCTGAGCTTTGCATTAGTGTGAGTGATCACCAATCAGGCAGGAGCGCGGCGAGACAGAATGGCGCCGCGCCTAATGCCGGTTGTCACACCTACACTATCCATGTACACTCACACAAATGCAAAGCTCAGCTTATGCCTCGCGGAGTGTACCGCACATTCGCGTCATCTTAGATCTACCTATAATTTGTCCCTGCAAATGCCCTCTTTTGCATTTCAAGCAGTTCAGTTGTGGAATGCCTTGCCTGTGGAAATAAGACTAGCTCCGTCACTTTCCGTATTTAAGGTGCAAGTCAAAAAACATTATTTGTCGAAGGCCTGCTGAAGTCTAATGGAAGATGATATATGTGGATCTTTATTTAATAGTATTTTGGATTTAATGCATATGTATTAGTATATGTAATAAGGTTATTTATGTATTAGCATGTATTGTTATTAGAATGTATGTCTATTTTATTTAAGTCAATGATTATAAATAAATAAATAAATATTAGTGGACAATTCACACACAACACTATCTGACCCCAAACTAAGCAAAGCTTGTACTATGGCGGCCAGATAGCTGATATAATACATATATAGTTTTAAATACATACTTATTATACATAGAAACACCCAGACACAGTCCAAATATTTGAATTCATCACACAAACATTTGCACTGGGTGGGAATCGAACCCACGACCCTCGGCTTCGCAGGCAGAGTTACTACCCACTAAGCCATATTAGTATCTTAATGAACTTTTTTTTGTTTTTATATTAAGGTATCAAATAACTATTTATTTGATTAATCCCGTCTTTCTATACTTTAACTTCTTTTCAATCCCACGGTTGCCTGGAAGAGATCGCTTTTAGCGATAAGGTCGCCGCTACTACATTTTAAGATTGTTTTTTAAGTTGTTTGTTTTGTTAAGTGCAATAAAGATTTTATCCATCTATCTAATTTTAATGATAAGTACTGAACCTTGCTCGGTTTAAACTCTGATAAAATGAGTTTTTTTTAAAAGGAAACCTTACTACGAGCGTCATTTGAAAAGTTCTTAGCCTAACATACTTAATGAAACCACACGATTTTGAAATTATTTTTATTTTTAACATACTGTCATCCGAGCTCATAACACTTTTAAAAAAATAGCTCTGACCTGACTTACGGTATCACGTGTAAACGAACAATGTGTTACAGTGAGTAAATTAAACTGTGCATACTTATTGCTAAATAATGTAACTACAAAATGAGGGTAGTGATAAAAAAAACAATGACATTAACCATGTTAGGCTAAGACTTTTCAAATTACCCTCGTAGATTACTTGCAAAACTTCATGAAAATCGTTGAAGCCATTTCCGAGTGTCAGATTATCTAAACAATAAATGTATAATTATAAATATATAAGAAGATAAGAAGGTAAGACTCTTGCTAGAGTCCGCCTAGGGAAGTATCACAACTTTCCCAGTTATTCCACCGCCAAGCAGTAATGTACAAACATTACTATGTTCCGGTTCAAAGGGCAATGTTTCCAGAGAAATTATTATATTAGGGTGCGAACACAGTGCAGTACTAAGATATGATGTTCCAATAGCCGAGTGTCACAGTGTAGTGATGTGGCAGGCATATGCAGGCACATAGGCACATGTTTCTATATCTGCGTATGCAGTGCTGTAATGTTGTGTCCTGCTCGTCTTGTCACACTTTATTAAAAAGAAGCCGTAAACAGACACACACAAACGACGAACATATTATTATATAAGTATAACACCCGATAAATGGTTGACATAAACTGTCGAGTGGTACATCAATATATAAGATTTGTACGGATATTGTTACTGGAGGTAATCACAAAGTAAGTCCCTAGATCCAGCCCTGTCGGTGCCATCATCTGCAATCAGGGCGATACCGGAGCGGAATTGCGTAAATCATCGCTTCTTAACTCGAGAGTACGCAGATCGATTACGATTGCGGTGAATTATGGCTGATGACCGCTTTGGGTGATGTTTGTGCTACGCTCAAATAAAGCTTCCTTAAGGCGCTGAATATCGCCAACTAGCACTTTTTAAACACACATTTAACAACATGTATATGGTTTGAGGCTTTTAGTAAAATATATGTTATTCTTGAACATGTTTATTAGGTAACCTATTGTATCAAAACACGATTTGAAAAAAAAACTCGATAAGAAAAATCCTAAACTTACCTCTAAAATAAGTTTTAGATGTAAATATCTGTGTCATTAATAAACATACATTATTCAAATTTTATAGGTAAACGTATCATTTTTTACTAAGGGGGATGGAAGATTTTGTATTTTGGATTATGAAGTTTAATTCGTATTAATTAATTGTCTTTTGAAAAGCTAACTCGACCGAGCCGGCCCGTGTCTTGCTTCTCGCTTACTACTATGAAGTCCAGCAGAAAGCGCTGATGCGCCTTGCTAAAAGGACCTGTGTCGCTTTGTCGTCCGACGCTCGCAATTCAAAAAATAAAAATAAACAATTCTCACAAATTCATGCAGCAACATCTATAAAGTTCATGTGGTTTGAAAATTCGACACTACAGACATCTGTAGATTTGGCGCAATGTTTAAAGCGGCAGATGAAGTCGTTACGATTTACGATCCTGAGTTCGAATCTCAGCACTACGAAATCTTTTTGCGTGTTTTTTGATATTGTTTTTGTTAGATATTTTCTCCGTTGTTTTCAAGGTTTTATTTCTTTAGTTCTGTCTGTTCTGAGACACAGATTAGAAAATAGTTCCTAAGTAACCAGAGGCTTTTCATCAAATCTTAAAATTAAATCTACTTCCCAGTTCCTGATTGAAGTTATAGAAGTTTTACAAACGGTAATAAAGTTCATATGATGTGAAATTTTGGACCCTACTGTAACTTGTCAGTTTGGCTCGGTGGTACAACCGCGTTCAAGTTCTCGAGTTCATATCTCATCACTGTGTAATCATTTTGCATGTTTTTTTGATATCGTTGTTGTTGGATATTTTGTCCGTTGTTTTTCAAGCTTGTATTTAGTTTTCGAGACACAGATTAGAAAATAGTTCCTATAGAACCCGAGGCTTATCATCAAATAATCTACTTCCCAGATAGATTTGTAACTTCGGTCGGTATGGTCGGTAACTTCAGTTACCGACTGAAGTTATAGATACCAGTTGAAATTGTGTTCCGGTTTGAAGGGCAATGTTTCCAGATAAATTACTGCCCTTAGAGATATAACATCTTAGATCTCTGGGTAACGAGCGCAGTGCAGTGCTAGGTAATGATTTGGACTTCTAATATTCTAATAGCTGTGTGTCATTGAGCTGTTATGTGGCAGGCATGTGGCTTACCATCAGGCACATGTCCTGTTCGTCTCGTCACTTTTATTTTAAAAATAATAATTGTATAGTTGAATATTACGATATTTTAACGTGGAGCAGTAATTGAAACAGCCGAGTGACACAACGACATTTATTGGTTTACCCACAAGTATAGTATTAATCTCTAGCCTACCTACATCACACTACCTACATTGCAAGACAATGCTCAGTAACAGAATAAATATTAGTACCTACAAGGCTCAGTAATTAAACAAACTAGCTTTGAATCACCGAGGTGTTCGGACGTAGGTGTACAAAAGAGTCCTTGCATAAAATCTTAGCTATGTTTGGTTAATATCGACTCAAGATGGCCGCCTCCACAAAATGGTGGACAAAATATTTCTTCACAACCTACCTCAATATGGGTATCAAATGAAAGGGCTTTACTAGTAGAATATTATTATACGTTGAAACAAATTTTAAATCCAAGATGGCCGCCACCACAACATTGCGAATCAAATATTTTTTTTCACTACTACCCCAATATGTGTATCAAACGAAAGGGCTTGACTAGTGGAATACTATGCAATATGACAAATTTGAAATCCAAGATGGCCGCTACCGCAGAATATCGAAATACATTTCTTTTTTCGAAACTCTCTCAATATGGGTTTCAAATGAAAGGGCTTGACCAGTAGAATGTTTTATAGAAAACAAATCCGAGGTAGTCGAACCAATGTTTTTAATTTTGTTCTTGTTCGATTGAGCGATGAATTAAAATTACCTAAATCGGTGCTTTAAAACTAAAAAGCCACAACTCAAAATCATTTTATCTTTGTTTTCAACTATTTTTCTATTTCTGATGTTTTCTATCATTCTCTGTGTATGTTAATTAGCTACAACTTGATTATTTTAGGTATATGATTATTTCAACATCTTCTATATATATATATATATAAAACTCAAAGGTGACTGACTGACTGACTGACTGACTGACTGACATAGTGATCTATCAACACACAGCCCAAACCACTGGAGGGATCAGGCTGAAATTTGGCACACAAGTAGAGGTTATGACGTAGGCATCCGCTAAGAAAGGATTTTGATAAATTCTACCCTCAAGGGGTGAAATAGTGGATGAAAGATTGTATGAAAATTTTTATTCCTTTGGCATATTTGCATGAACTTTCATATAAATTGAGTTCGGCTAAAATCATGGGGTACGTATTACAGCGTTTATCAAAATTCAACCCTCAAAGGGGTGAAATAAGGGATGAAAGTTTGTATAGAAACGTTTTATTTCTTGGGCATATTTACATGAAATTTCATATAAATTGAGTTTGGCTAAAATCATGAGGTACGTATTACAGCTTTTATCGAAATTAAACCCTCAAAGGGGTGAAATAAGGGATGAAAGTTTGTATAGAAACTTTTTATTAATTGGGGATATTTGCATGAAATTTCATATAAGGTGAGTTCAGTTAAAATCATGAGGTACGTATTACAGCGTTTATCGAAATTCAACCCTCAAAGGGGAGAAATAAGGGATGAAATTTTGTATCGAAACGTTTTATTCCTTGAACATATTTAGTGTGGCCAAAATAAAGAGTTATGTATCACATTTTTTCAAAATTTAACCCTAAAACGAGTTAAATAGGGGATGAACGTTTTATTAATATTAACGCACCGGACATACCCTTAGGACATTCTTAAAATATTTCACACACGTATTATTTTTATAACGTAGGCAGCCACCAAGGTAGTATTTCTCAAAATTCATCCCCTAAAGAGATGAAATAGGGGATGAAAGTTTGTATGAAACTTTTTATTCCTTGGACATATTAGCATCAAATTTTGTAAGAGTTGAGTACGGCCATAATAATGACTTACGTAGTACATTTTTTATCAATTCATCCTCTAGATTTTAAAATAGGGGATGAAAGTTTTATGATAACACACAGGACGTACCCTTAAGACATACTTAAAATTTCACACACGTATTCTTTTTATGACGTAGGCATCGACCAAGGGAAGGTTTTCCAAAATTCGTATGAATTGATTTCAGCTAGCATCACGAGGTACATATTGCAACATTTATCAAAATTCAACCCTCAAGGGGTGACATAAGGGTAAAGTATCATAGTTTATAGAAATCTATGATAGTTTTGTACATATTTGCATCAAATTTTGTAGAAATTGAGTACGGCCTAAATAATGAGTTATGAGTACATTTATTTCCAAAATGTAACCCTAAGAGGGTAATATGACATTCTTAAATTGCCACACACGTATTCTTTTTATGACGTAGACATATTCACTAAGGACGGATTTCTCAAAATTCAACGCTTAAAGAAAATATGTATGAAAGTGTGTATTATGAAACTTTTATTCCTTGGACATATTTGAATGAAATTTCGTATAAATTGAGTACGGCTAATGTGTGTAATGAGTTATGTGTTTTTTCTTCAAAATACAGCGTCTAATGTAGTAAAGTAAGGGAAAAAAGTTTGTGTGAACATTTTTATTTCTTGTGACATATTTGCTTTAAACTTTGTAGGATATGAGTACGGAAAAATAAAGAGCTTTATAAAACAGAGTTTTCCTAAATTTAATCCTAAAGAAAGTGTATGAAAAGAGGGTATGAAAATTTTATATATTATAAATAACTAGATGCCCGCCCCGGCTTCGCCCGTGGTATATTATATAGCACTCATCGGGATCCCGTACATATCCAACGGTGAAAGAATGACTGAAATCGGTTCACTCATTCCTGAGAATATCGATTTCAAACAAAAACCTCTTCAGCAACCTGCTACGCCACCTGTCGGAAATTGGTCGTACCAACTCAGATTTAGAAAAAAAAATAGCAAAGGTTTATATTCAATGCACAGATTACTGAAATTCAATGACGCAATCTTTGACACATGCTGTCATGTGTCATGTCAAAGCACGAAACGTACGAAAACTCTCAAAATGGGAATATTTTTTCCCGATTTTGTTACATTCTTATTTCATGCTCCGCTTCAATTAATAGTATAGTTATTTTCTATAGCCTAAAGCCTTCCTCGATAAATGGACTATCCAATAGAAAAAGAATCTTTCAATTCGGACCAGTACTTCCCGAGATCCTAGCGTTCAAGCAAACAAACAAACAAACAAACAAACAAACTCTTCAGCTTTATAATATTAGTATAGATATTACGCACAGGAGATACTTACATATTTTATGAAGCAAACAAGAAAGAAGGATATTTTTCTAATTCATACTAGGTACGTAATAGTGGATAAAATTTTGTACGGACTTTTACCCTTGGACATGTTCTAAAGATTATAACGAAAAGCTTTGACGGACTACTTTTGTTACAATAACGCTTAGGCTGTGAAAAACGTTCACAGACTAACGTTTTCTAACGTAACTCTAAGACGTTGACTGAATGGATTTTTCATGATGATTACAACGCTGGTGTATCCAAATTGAGACTGAATCGGTTTCTTCTAGGATAGCAAGCTCTACCGTGGACCACATAATCACTTAACTTTAAGCGACATTGCGGTCAAGAGTAAACCTATAGCAGTTAAAACATTTATTTGCATGAACATTAAAAATAATGAGCGTATTAGTTTTCCAAAATTCAACCCCTGAGATGGTAAAATAGGGAATTAAAATACATAATAACGCATAAACTACCCTTAGACCTATTATAGACGAGCATTAGTTATGTTATTATTTGACGCTCATGCTATCAAAGTAGGAATCTACAATAAAAAAACTTAGTGAACGCGAGCGAAGCCGCGGGTTAAAGCTAGTTGTGTTAAATATAACCAAAATAATTCAGGACATTTTTTTTTACTTTCAAAGGTTTACACTTGACCGCCATCTCGCCTGATGTTAAACAACAATGTGGTACAAATACAAAAATCTTTATTGCTGTTTGCAGGTAAGATAAGGTGATACAAAACATTTTAATAATTGACCCATACAAACTGGCCTCTTCTTCTAGAGGCATGCAATATGTTTGCCTACGATATGGAGCGTGTTTACCTAGAAAAAACCGACTCACTTTGGATTTGAAGACACAAAGATTGTAATTATCGGGGAAAACTCACTCAGGCAACGTATTCCACAGCGTAGACAAAAAACAAAAAAAAAGAGTCAAATCTCTTTGTTCGTGCCTTTGGAACATCCACCATGAAACGATGTCGCTTTTTCGAGATGGGAGCAGTAGCCCTGAGTAGATAGCCAAGCCGAGACCTTTTTCTTGCACTCATAATGTTGACGTATCTATGATGTCCAACTCTTTGTCAATAGGTTGGTAAAGGTATGGTCCAGTAAAGGAAAATGCACCCTGGCCAAAACCGGTTCTTGTTTTAGGTATTGCCCAAGTGTTATGTCTCTTTTGACCTTTCCGCCAACACATTTCAAAGTTGTGATGGGAGACTTCAACGCAAAACTGAGCAAACGTAGATGAGTGAGAGTGGGGATTTCGGATATGGGCAGCGGAACCCAAGAGGGCAACGTCTAGCGGATTTCTTGGAAAGGAGAGCATCTTTATGATGAACTCCTTTTCAAGAAACAACCACAAAGAAATTGAACCTGGATTAGCCCAGACGATTCCACAAAAATGAGATCGACTTCATTATGACGACTAAACGGCAAATATTCAGCGATGTCTCTGTGATCAGCAAGGTTAAGACCGGCAGTGATCACCGTATTGTAAGAGGCACGCACAGGCTAGTGGAAACTGTTCATGCGGTTGGCAGAAAATTTTATAAGAGCCGACGCCAAAACAGAACCGAAAGCTCTCCGATCAAACTCTAGATCTTATGGCGGTCAGACAAGATATGCGACGTATGCTGCTTCAATACTTCGAGTATTGAAGAAGCAATCAAGCAGAACAAAGGCTCGAAAGTGTTCGCAAGAAATCAGTCTCTTGGGCAAACTCAGCTGACCAAACTGAAGACCGATAGTGGTAGCATCGTCTTATCGAAACCCGAGATTTTGGAGGAGATTGAGAGGTTCTATGGACAGTTATACACCTCTACGCAAGCACAACCTGTCGTTAGCATGGCAAAAGACCCCAGAGCCAAGCTGACCTGACACTTTAAGATGTCATATCTCCGAAACTGTTCACTGCCCGCTGGAAGATGTTTTCAAGCTACTGGACTGGAACGGATATGGCATCAATATCAACGGCGAATGCATCACTCACCTTCGGTTTGCCGACGACATAGTCATTGTGGCGGAGTCGTTGGAGGACCTCCGTGCTATGCTCAGGGACCTCAGTAGAGTATCCCACCAGGTAGGTTTGAGGATGAATATGGACAAGACGAAAGTCATATCAAATGTTCATGTCTCACCTGTACCGGTCATTGTTGGGAATACCACACTCGAAGTTGTTGACGAATTATACGTCTACCTGGGTCAAAAGATCCAATTAGGTAGATCCAACTTCGACAAAGAGGTCCAGCGAAGGATCCAATTCGGATGGGCAGCGTTCGGGAAACTTCGGCACATCTTTGAGTCCAGAATACCCCAATGCCTAAAGGCGAAAGTCTTTAACTAGTGCGTGTTGCCAGTGATGGCTTATGGAACTGAGACGTGGTCCTTAACTGTGGGCCTCATAACAAAGCTCAAAGTCACACAGCGAGCTATGGAGAGGGCTATGCTCGGAGTCTCTTTGCGCGACAGAATCCGTAATGAGGATAATCGCAAAAGAACGAAAGTATCCGACATAGCTCAAAGAGTAAGCAAGCTGAAGTGGCAATGGGCAGGCCACATCGCTCACAGAACTGACAACCGATGGGAAAAAGATTCTCGAGTGGCGACCACGAACCGGAAGACGCAGTGTTGGACGGCCTCCCACTAGATGGACAGATGACCTCATAAAGGTCGCTAGAAACCGATGGTTGCAGGTTGCGCAGGACCGTTCGTTGTGGAAATCTAGGGGGAGGCCTATGTTCAGCAGTTGACGTCTTGCGGCTGATGATTATGATGATGTGACATTGTTTAAAATAATAACTAAAATATTTACAAGTTTAATAACTAAAATATTTACAAGTTACGCTCATTTATACTGCTCTACGGGATTATTTATTTTTATTTATTTAGTATTAGTAGATGAATTTGCTTTTCGTGGAGTTGTGAACGAAAGCAGGTGCGATGAAAACCATAACACAAAAAGTCTATCTCCATTGTTGCTGAAAATATAACTTAAAACCGATATTAGTTGTTTACTTCACGCATAAATGTAAAATGTGACTTTTGTATCAATTTAAAGCTTAAATTGAAAAAAATCGATATTATTTAAAGGTTATAAACTGGCAATAATATAATTGGTTGAGGGGCGGAAATAATGATTCATCATCATGATCATCTTCCTAAACGAACGAGAAGAAACACAGCGCTGCTCTAGTGTCAAGGAAAACATAGAAATATATTATTGTATGCTGTAGGTACCCCATATGGAACAGTACTGAAAAATGAATATCTACAAAATCAATGCATTTCATTTGTTACTAGATGTCCGCCTCGGTTTCGCCTGTGGTATATTAAATAGCATTCATCAGGATCCCGTACATATCCAACGGTGAAAGAAAAACTGAAATCGGTTCAGTCATTCTTGAGAATATCGCTTTCAAATAAAATACCTCTTCAGCTGCCTGTTACGCCACCTGTCGGAAATTGGTCGTACCAACTCGGAGATTAGCAAAGGTTTTATATTCAAGAGGATTAATCTGTGATATTCAATGACGCAATCTTAGACACATGCTGTCATGTGTCATGTCACAGCACGAAACGTGCGAAAACTCTCAAAAGGAATATTTTTCCTGATTTTGTTACATTCTTGATCAGTGCTCCGCTTCTATTAATAGTAGCGTTATGTTTTATGATCTATAGCCTTCCTCGATAAATGGACTACCCAATAGAAAACAATCTTTCAATTCGGACCAGCACTTCCCGAGATACTAGCGTTCAAACAAACAAACAAACTCTTCAGCTTTGTAATATTAGTATAGATTATTTTCACTTATGTCTAGACACTATATAGAACTACATATATATTTTTACTCGATTTAATAAAATCATGTATTGTATTTTAAGACATATTCACTTACGAAAATAAAAAGAATTAGGAAAATTTGGTTATCCATATCGAGGTAGAAGTGAAAAAATATAATTCGGGATTTTATGGTGGCACCCATCTTAAATTTTATATTGGTCATAGTGTGTAATGTTTTACTAGTCAAGTTGCCAGCTATTCCACCGCCAAGCAGTAGTGTGACAAGAACAAAATTAAAAATTTTAAGTAACCCCGACTACCTCGGATTTGCTATCTGTAAAACATTCTACTAGTCAAGACCTTTCATTTGAAACCCATATTGAGGAGTTGCGAAAAAAAGCAATGTAAGTCGCCATTTTCGGTAGCGGCCATCTTGGATTTTAAATTTGTCATATTGCATAGTATTCTACTAGTCAAGCCCTTTCGTTTAATACCCATATTGGGGTAGTAGTGAAAAAATGTAATTCGCCATTTTGTGGTGGCGGCCATCTTGGATTTGTTATAATGTATAATATTTTACTAGGCAAACCCATATTGTTCTTATTGTTCATTTGATACCCATATTGAGGCAGGTTGTGAACAAATATTTTGTCCGCCAGTTTGTGGAGGCGGCCATCTAGAATCGATATCAACCAACCATAGCTAAGAACAGCACAGATATTTACCTTCAACTAAAAAAACCGCATCGAAATCGGCCCATCCGTTTGAGCTCTACCGTGCCACAGATGGACACACACATAGACTGACAGACAGATAGACAGATAGACAGACAGACATCAATGTCAAACTTATAACACCCTTTTTGGTCGGGGTTAAAACATCACAGTTTTTCGGTTTAAAGGAAAAAATACAGTATGATTACAGGGCTTTGATATGAAATCCTACTAATATTTTAAATGTTCAATATATGGATAAAAATATATTGAAAAATATGGATGTTTGGATACTTGGATGTTTATTGCTTAATCACGTCGTAACGTTGGGTCGGGCAGAAATTTAGAACACATGTAGATAATAGTCGTGGCGAGCGCAGTATAATGCAACGTAATGATTAGGATTCTTTATTTTCCAATACCTGCGTGTCACTGCGCTATTATAGGCATGTGACTTACCATCAGGCACATATACTTACTGCTCATCCCGTCACAACAAAAAATACTTTTATCACTTGTTAATAAAAAGAATGCCCTAACTAAAATGATATAAAAGTGATTTTGGTTTTGTTTTGTTTGTGGACCTTTCGTTACAAAGCAGCGAAATGGCGTCGCTGTATTATTATTAAAAACTTGTTTTCCGAGTTGTAGTATGCAATAATGGTGGATTATTTACTCGTAGCCTCGTCTAATGATAATGATGATTATATTATGTACTATTAGTATCCAATCCTACTAATATTGTAAATGTCAATGTTTGGATGTTTTTTGCTCAGTCACGACAAACATCAAGTCACGTACCTATAAACGGATCGGGCTGATATTTGGAAAACACGTAAGATTATAGTCTGGAATAACACACAGGCTACTTTTTATCCTGAAAAATAACGGAACGGGAACAGTGAAGGTAAACTCGCAGGGTGCTGCTAGTCAGCCCCGGACCTTCAATATTTTTTAGGCGGGGCAAAATCTGAAAAATGCCGCCGGGCCGCCACTAACATCTAAATATATTCAGTGTTTAAACCGAGAAAAGCTCGGTCACCCAGGTACTTACACATGTACTTCACTAATAGTGAATGTTTTTCTTCAAAATTCGTACAATAATTTTAAAGAAATGGATTACTTAATATCTAGTGATTCATCTTCCTGGCTTAGCTAATTTATGCAATTTGTTTTTTTATTTAATATACAAAAGGACTTTACTTAGTCCGTTAGAAAAAATAAGAGAATCAGACGAAAAAAATTTGTAAACAGCAAAAGACGTGCATTTCTAATTAATAAAAATTTTGAAAAGCGCCATCTATGAGCATGAGCATGGAAGCCTTTTGTTTCCATCAATGCAAATAATTTTACTGAGTGCACGCAACTTCGTGTGGCGCTGTCTTATCGGAGTTGTAAAGGGGCGGAGCTTAATTTTGCATTCGTGAATTTCACTCAGGTCTTCCCAGCGCCTTAAGATACTCTAATATTTATTTTATTTTAAGCTATCAAAGTTCTAATGCTGCTCTAATATTATAAAATAATATTGAAAATACTACACCGGACTTCAACCTAATCTAAATGATTAGATATTGAGTTGTCTCGACGTTTTCTTCATGGATGTTCTAGTCAGGAGAAAGGCGGGATGCGTGGCTCCGTCCACGTGTTGCACCCTGGGCATCACACATCAATTTGCCCGGTGGAATCTTGTTGTGTGATGGCAAATCCAGGCCTGGGCTGGGAACTTCTCCACGCGCTCATCATCCCTTTGAGCAGTGCGTGTAGAAGTTGGAGACTTGGGGGATTGGAGAACTTGGGAAGGTTACTCTGCTGATATACTCGTAGTTTAAAATTCTTAAGTCTAAAGTCTAAATTATAAATAACGAGCTTCCTCCAGGAGCACTCTGAGCAGAGTGTTCAATGGAAGGACAAGGGCCGATGCGGCCATAGAGGCGGAACCGCGACTATCCCTAACGGCGAAGGTGGTGAAGGGGCACATCTCGCTACTGACGATCTTCACCGTGGTACTGGACAATGAGAGGTCGTGTGAGCTAGAGGAGCGAGAGTCGGAACCTCTCGCTCCTTCACTGAGGCGGAAGCGGACAAAGGGGGCGAGCCTGAATACTATTCAGGCTCACACCCCATGCATACGAAAATATACTTCGCCCACATAAAAAAAATCAGGAGAACGGCAACCGCAGACCCGGAGTCCCTGGCAGCGTGGTGGATTTTACGCCTTTGACCATCTCCTTGCGAGATCAGCTGTGGAATCATACAGGGCTGCTTACGCTTCTACGACGCCTTCGGTAGCGTTACAGGAGCCATGATCTCAGTCTTCTCGTAACCAGTTCAAATTACGGAAGTTCAAAAACTATATATAAATTTGTGATCTTTTCAGAATAGAATCATATCTGTCATATATAGTTCTCAATTTCGGAAGAAAAAGCATCAATGTGACATTTTGTTTATTAAAAAAATTTGCCAATTATATGAACTGCCGTTAGAAGTGAAAACTTATAACTCAGAATAAATATGTTAGCTTACTTTGGAAACTTCGCGTGTGAACCCGGTGGGCGTGGCCATGAGCATGGTCATTGGTTTACCCGAAGATTTCTTGTCATTCCCGAGCATGACGTTAAAATTCAATTCATAGCCCACGAAAAATCTGTCTGTGGCCCAATAGAAGTTTTCACTTCACAAATAGAGAAATAAATTTTCGAAACGGGTCATTAGCACCACCTAACTATGAGCTTACTATCTTTGACAGGCATATTTTCATCCAGAAAAATATCACATTGCGCGAAATTAACCTTGGTTATGTGGTGAATCGCTTCACTATAAAACCACTGTGGTGATGGTAGAGCGATCCAACCATATAACCACGAATAATATCTGAATAGCAATATAAAATGAAAACTGACTTACCTTTACGAATGGATAATTTGGCTAAATTAAATCACCAGACGAACTTTTTTCTGATTTTTATTATTTATTTACCTTCCGGATTTCCTTGCGTAGTTCCCGTTCCCATGACTTTTTTACGATCAAAAGTAGCCTATGTATTATTTCCGACTCTAAACTAATCTGTGTTCTAAACGATCGGTTCGTTGTTGCTACGTGACGTATAGTTTTTAACAGCATCTTTGTGTTAGTAGTATAATTTGTGTCTCCATCATTTAAAAATGAATGATTAATGTAATAATAGCATTGAGGTATACTTTTTCCAGCCTACATTATTTTGAACATGCCATGCAATTGAGGTTTTAATTATTATTGCAAATTTATCATATCATAGAAGAGAAATCATACATAAAATGTTGTTACTTTTAATGTCCTTTTTAGCGTTCGCCTACGAGTAGTCTGCATTTATGACGCCGGTTATGTTCCAGTCTATCGCTCAACAGTGAGAAATAGTTACAAAATTGTGTAACAGCGAAGATTAATGAGTTGTCGAATTTGCTTTTTCAGAATCGAGAAGCTGATGTGTTGGCTAATCGTTCCACACTTTACGGCCGTGACGCGAACATACCCAAACTTCCTCGTTCCAGAAACTATCCACTACTCCCATTGATTACGATCAAAATAATTCACTACATCAACGAAAACAAACACCTACGTTCACGTGAGAAAATTCGGTATAATGTTATTACAAACATCAAGTGGCGTATAAAACGATCAACAGGTCGATATATCTGTCAGCGAGTGCTGCCATCTATCACGGAGGGCGAGCAACGGCAAGGTGTAATGTACGTCGGTGATTGACAGATGGCGCTGCGCTGTTAGTGTTTGGCGCGCGGGGAAAACAGTGTTTTCCGATTTGATTTAAGTCTTGTTTACCTTTTTACCTGATTTGTTACGTAGTAAGGTGAAAATAGTATTTATAATGCAGGATTTATTTTCAGACGGGATGTTTTGAATTATTTTTAGAGGTTCTGTTTTATATTATGACTAGCTGCGCTGCGCGGTGTAACCCGCGACTAACCAACTTTTCACAATCATTAATTTTCGTCAAATACTTTTATGGTGAATTTTTATAAACGTTGAATGCCATATTTATTGATATCTAGTCAAAAGTCTAAACAATCAGTTTCAGGCTTCTTGCTTCAAAAGTGACGAAACCTCTATAAAAACTTTCATCCCCTATTTCAACCCTAACCTTATGCTATTTTTTTGCATCAAAAAAGAAAAGACAGACAAGGTTTTCTCAGGCTTAGACTCTAGAGTTATCTGGTGGAAAAGTGAGAAAGGACTATAAAGGACATTGCTCTCAAATCGGTTCAGATTAGGCGAGAAAGCATAACAGATAGACAGACAACAACTACTTTCGCATTTATAATATTAATAGGGATTCTCAACGCAATGGGATAAATTAATTAAATGGCCGTTTGCGCGTGTTAGCTACGCTGTTAGCACATGTCGGAAATTCTTTATAAATAAATAAATAAATAAGCTACTTTGTCTAACCTACCAGCACATTGTTTTTGTACCTAATAACTAATATCTTGAATAACTTCTGGTGTGATAAGGCTGTCTCTCTTGTACCGGTTATTGTTGGGAATAATAACACACTTGAAGTTATTGGAGAATACGTCTACCTGGGTCAAAAGATCTAAGATCTAGGAGGAATGTGGAAATCTAGGAGGGGAGTCCTATATTTAGCAGAGGACGTCTTGTGGCTGATGATGATGATGTGATAGGGCATTATACGAGTATTAAATTTTAATATAGAGGTGCTCCGTCATTTGCTTGTGAAAAATATTGCTCCCGTAATTCCAAACTATTAGACATGTTTAAAATTTCAACCCAATCAGTTCATCCATAATATAATACATAATATTTGTAGTAATTGGTAGTAGTACGATTATTATAAAATATTTTAAAGATAAAAAGACAAATAATTGTTTAAAATATGTATCTCAGATTATTGTTTTAATTTACGATTAAAGACTCAGACTAAAAGATTTGAATCCATATTTGTAAAATGAAAGTCATGGTTGCACACTGTCTGAGTGGTTTTTTCCGTAGAATAATAATCCTGCTGTCTTGGTATTTTTGCTTTTCGTTTTCGGATTGTAACCTATCTAACAGACACTGTGTTGTTATAGCACACTCACTATCAGGCATATGTCCAAAGACTAGATCAAAAAGGTTTGTCTATACTTTTCTAATAAGTACGTCTAGGCTATAAAATGCCTTGTCTGAGTGGATTTTCCCTGTTTATACAATCTTGATGTCTTCAAGTCGAGAGCTAATCGATTTACTCTAGGAAACGAACCATCGTGGACCATAAACCATAATTATAATATCGTCGTAGAACATCAGGCGAGATGGTTGTCAAAACCTATGATTGTACAAAAAATATACGTGTACATGTTTTGTTCGTTCATTATAATTTAACTATTGAACCGTCCTGGCTTCTCCCGCTGTACATAATAATATATCATACAATGCACTAAGGGATCACATACATAATCTGACGGTTTAAGATTTTTTAAATCGATTAGCCCCTGAAATTAGCGCGTTTAAACAAACAAATGTTTGGTATAAAGACGAAATGTTTATACTAATAACAATGTAATTTTTTAAATAAAAAGCGACGAGACGAGCAGTACATGTGCCAGATTGTAAGCAACATGCCTGCCACATAACAGCACACTGACACGCAGCTTTTAGAACTTGAAGAGTCCGAATCATCACTTAGTACGACACTGCGGTCGTCATCTTAGATGTTATATCTCTAAGCCCTGCAACTTTTCTGGAAACATTGCCCGTCAAACCGGAACACAGTAATGTTTGCACATTAAATGTCACATCAAAATGTATACAATAACTCGTCCTGATCTGTATTATTAGGTCATAATTATTGAGCTTCATACGTTTCTAAATTTATTTAAAAAATACCAGCATTTCAGTTTCGCTACTTCACCACAACTACTACTTTACTAGTAACATCAATCCACAGAACCCCGCCATAAACCATCTTGCGAGCAATCTCCACTAATTCTTCTGCACATAACATTTTTCAAGGCATAAATCAGAGATCGGCCGTCAGCGATCAATATCTGGCATGATGTAGTGATCGCTTCTATATTTCACTCTACTTACACCCTCTTGAAAATTATCGGGGCTTTGCTTGGCCAGAGTAGCCAAGGAGAGGACGGGAAGCTGCTCTACAATGCTTTATTAACAAAACTAATATAAAAGAACTAATTATGACTGTAGCCGCTTGCTTCACTTTCGGCGACTAACGTTTACAATTTTGGCGGGAAAATGGGTGTCAGGTTACCTAAGTGTGTTTGTTAACGCTGCGAAGTGCTGCGTTACTTGTACCTGTTTAAGCCCATTATTCTCTTAATTAATATCTTATTATTATTACGCTTCTGGCGGTATCATTTGTTTAAATTAATGTGCTTGAAATGTAAACTAAAATTTTTACACTTTTGTCGGATTTTTTTCGAGTTCTCAAGTGTTCAAGAGCTTCAAGAGATTACATCTTAAATTATTAGAAAGACATAGTGATTTTATATTTTAAATTAATTGTATACGATATAACACACACGAAAAAAACAAAACAACTGCACTAGATAGCATAAATTGGATTTATCTTAAATTTTTCAATACCTGGGACCATTTTTCCGCCAATTTTTTTTAATTTACCATTTTTATTTATGAACGAACTATATATAATTTTACCGTGTTTTTTTAAAAAAAGACCGGTTCAAGCAGACGCCAGTAAAACCAAATTAGTGGGTATACCATCTCAAAAATTCTCGCCAAAAGCCCGACCACAAAGTTAATTTTGTAAATTTGCGTCATTCGGTGTAATATAGTTACCAAAGTGTATCAAGTGGGTAGACAGATGTACATAGTGTTAATAGTTAGTTAGGTATCTAATAAAACTATTAACACTAAGTTCATCTGCATTCGATGAGAAATATTTCTAGTGAAATTACAGGACATTGAGATAGGATATCTTATATCTCTGGGTGTTCACGAACGTTGTTCAGTGCTAAGTATTGATTTGGACTCTTCGTGTACCAATAGCTGCGTGTCGCTGTACCGTTGTGCGTAGTCATGTTGCTTACCATCAGGCACATGACCTGCTTGTCTCGGCAGTCTATACTATATTTTTTTTTGACGTGACAACGTCTTATAAATTGGTTTGCCGGGTGACACTTCAAGAAACTGCGTTACGCTCCGCTCACGTTATGCGCTCACAACGAGAGCGAGTGAGAGGCACGCGTCCCTTCCACTCGGGCATGGTTAGCCCGCCTAAGAGCGAGAGAAAAAGACATAAAAAGTGAAAGGCACGCGTCCCTTCCGTAAAATTATTTTACCACTCAAAGTCGTTGTCACGTAAAACTTTCGCCCGTATACCGACTTTACAGGCAACCAATTTTTTTTTAAATAAGAAGTGACGAGACGAGCAGGACATATGCCTGATGGTAAGCAACATGGCTGCCACATAACAGCAAAGTGACACGCAGCTATTAATCATACACGAATTAAGGTCTAACGATAATCAATAAATACGAGCAAGTCGACTAACAGTCATAAGCATGTGCAGCGTGCCATCGGCATTGCCACGCTGAATGGCAATGCTATAAGCGTGCCATTCCAGGCTAGGGCCAAATAAACAACAACATTGTGGTCTCTCATCGCGTCGACTACACGCTTAGAAAGGTTTTTGTGGCGGTGGCCATCTAGAATCGCTTTTCATTAAATAAATTAAGAAAACTGCTGACTATTTCACATTGCAAACAAAAAAAATAGAACATTCATCCGTTTGGTAGCTACGATGCCACTTCATCATCATCGTCATCAGCTCGTGTTCGCTGGACATAGGCCTCTCTTATAATACGCCACTCCGCCTGATCCTCGTTCTTATGCTTCCAACCGTCACCAGCCGTCTTTCGTATATCGTCACTCCATCTAGGCTCAGGGCGTCCTACACTACGTTTACCGATTCGCGATTACGGTTACGATGCCACTTACAGGCACACATTTATCGATACCCTTGTGGCTTAGTGGGTAGTAATTATACCTGCGAAGTCAAGGGTCGGGGATTCGATTCCCACCCAGTGCAAATATTTGTGTGATGAATTCAAATACTTGTACTTTTTATGGATGTATCTATGTATAATAAGTATGATAAAACAATAAAATGTGTGCCTGCCACACGCCAGATTTACCATATTATTACAAATACAACTTTGATCAAATATAATAGGTATAATTGGTCGAAGAAATACAAATACAGGTGATACAAAATATTTTAATAATTGACCCATACAAACTGGCCTCTTCTTCTAGAGGCATGCAATATGTATGGCAACACAGTTTCCATTGGTCTGAATTTATACAATGATAATATAATAGTCAGCTGATAAAGTCTTCTTTTTCCTTTTTCATTTTAATTATAATTTACATTATACCTATTCATAAATTATGATTGCCAATTCAGTTTTCACGTCTAAATTTCGTTACAATAAGCCAATACAGACTAGCCAACTTGGTAGAGCATCTTACCGTTCAGTGCTGCAGCGAGTAGCCAATCTCGTCCATAGACAATTTATTAGTTCACATCACGAGAGGGTTACCGCAGCCGAGTGTAATCTGTACCGCTTCTAACTGCGGGCGACGGTCTGTCAGCCGGAGAGTGTCTTGTATGGGTCAAGGAACACATAACTCAAAGGCATACCTACTACTAAAATACTACTACAACAAAAGAGGCGCGAATTTGAGAAACACACACAATATACTTGTGTAGGAGCACGTACGTGTAGGTACGTGCCAGATAAGGTTGTAGGAGCACGTACGGTACGTGACTGATGTAGTACATAAGTGGAGGACAGCGGAGAGCGAGCTAGTCTCTCGCCCCGCGTCACTTGTACAGAAGATCAATATAAGCAGCAGTTTATACAGTGACGTGGTTTCATTCCATCTCCAATACCAGCAACACCTACAGTGGTGACCCCGACGTGATCTGCAGAGGGTCCACAGTGGTGACCCCAAACAGAAATTGAACAGAAAATTGAACAGTGAAGATTCAGAACAAATTTTTTGGTGTTGCTGCGTAATTTTTGTATACTTCCAACAATGTTTCCGCAAACGATGTCAGTAAGTGGGCAAGCGGGTCAGCAAGGCAAAAATGATGAGCGGACACATTCCGATGATTTGACCCTGGCCGCTATAGGTGTGTCAACGAGTCTTCCTGATTTTTGGTTTGACATGCCGCGGTTATGGTTTTCCCAGTTTGAAGCAGTAATGACACCGCGGAAACAAGGAGATGAGACAAGATTTAACATCTAAAAAATGGGGAGAGACTCAATTCGACAGGTGAATGACCTGTTGACAGCGCCGCCGGAAAACAACAAGTATACGGCGCTGAAGGACCGGTTGCTGCAAGTTTACGAGGAGAGTGCTGAGCGACAGTTCCAGAAGCTCATGTCAGAGCTAGAACTGGGTTCGCAGAAGCCTACGCATCTGCTCCGGCGTATGAGAGAGTTGGGACGAACAGCGCAGGTTTCAGAGCAGACGATAAAAAGCTTGTGGCTATCCAGGATGCCAGCCTCCGTCAGAACAGTTATTGCGATATTTCAAGACCAGACGCTGAACAGTTTGGCAAGTATGGTGGACATGATTGTAGAGAACACCTCCGCCTACGACATTGCTGCTGTATTCGGGAGCGTCGAGAATGAAGACCAGATGAAGAAACTCGCTTTAGAAGTGGCCTCATTAAGCACCGAGTATCAAGGCCGAGAGCGCGGGAGAAGCAGGAGCCGGCAGAGATGGAACGGGAACAGGTCTGGTTCGTGGAAGAGAAGAGCTCCAGGTGATTCAGATTGGCTGTGCAGGTTCCATTTCCAGTTCAAGGAAAATACTACGCGTTGCGAGCAGCCATGTGCGTAGAGCAAGAAGCAAGCGGAAAACTAGGAGCAGTTTCAAATCTATAAAATGGCAATGAATATAGGAAATTGTGTTTGAGAAAATTAAAATAGAGTTTTTTTAGGTTACGAGGTCTCAGAAAATGGATTAAGTCCTTTACCTGATAAAGTCAAGGTTATTCAGGACTATCCAAAACCGAAGACGGTAGAGCGGTTACGCAGGTTTTTGGGTATGTTAAAGTTTTGTAGAGCGCCCATAGCAAACGCTGCACAAGTGCAAGAAATCTTAGATAAGTATTTACATGGTGAAAAAAAAGGATAAGAGTAGAATAGTATGGACTGAAGAGGCAATTAGAGCATTTGAAAGGAGTAAAGAAAACTTACAAAATGCTGCCACGTTATCGCACCCGAGTCCAGGGGCAGAGTTAACTCTTATGACAGACGCGTCAGACTTTAGTATAGGCGCGGTGTTGCAACAGAAGGAAAATGGAGGATGGAGACCACTAGGTTATTTTTCAAAGAAGCTCACGGAATCCCAGAAAAAGTACTGTACATACGACAAGGAACTTTTGGCGATTTATTCGGGTATTATTTATTTTCGAGATTGGATTGAAGGTAGAGATTTTGCGGTTTATACAGACCACAAACCGCTCACATATGCGTTTTCAAACATAGGATCGAATAAGGAATTACCGAGACGTGCCCGACAGTTATTGTTTATTAGTGAATTTACAAGTGACATACGTCACGTAATTGGAGCACATAACGCCGTCGCTGATGCGTTATCACGTATAGAATCGATCACAGTTACATCCGCGTTGCAATATACGGAAATTGCAAAAGAGCAAGCGACGGACGCAGAGTTGGCAAATTTATTAAGATCAGGGTCAAACAGCAACATACAATTGAAACGCATGAGTTTAGATGATACAGATGAACAGATTTATTGTGAGACTTCTGGTAAACACGTTAGACCTTACATTCCAGGGCTATACAGAAAAGCTATATTTGAAAAGTTTCACGGATTGGCGCATCCGGGAGTTAGGGCGTCACGTGCTTTGCTGTGTAAAAAAGTTTTTTGGCCAGGAATGAATAAAGACGTAGGTAAGTGGGTCAAGACGTGTATTCGTTGTCAGAAGAGTAAGATAGTCCGACATACGGTATCTAGACTAGGCAGTTTCGAGGAAGGAGACCGTTTTGAACATTTACATGTAGATTTAATAGGACCACTACCCGTGACGGAACAAGGTTATCGGTACTGCGTGACGATGATAGATCGGCGCACGAGATGGATAGAGATTTGTCCGGTAGGGAATATGACAGCAGGAACGGTCGCAGAGGCGGTTTATGAGACTTGGATTTGTCGGTTCGGTTGCCCCAAGAAGATCACGACGGATCAAGGGAGGCAATTCGAAAGTGAATTATTTACAGATCTCATGAAAATCCTAGGTATACAGAAGACGCGAACTACCCGTATCACCCTCAATGCAATGGTAAAGTCGAAAGATGGCATAGGTCATTAAAAACTGCATTGATGGCTAGATTAGATAACAACCAAGACTGGCTAAGGGAATTGCCTACTGTTATGTTAGGGTTGAGAGCTGCGTGTCAAGTGGATAACGATTTCACAAGCGCAGCGGAATTCACGTTAGGACATTGTTTGCGTTTGCCTGGAGAGTTTTGTGGTGATAATAGCATTAAAATAAGCGATCCACCAGCATACATAATGAGATTAAGAGACACCTTGGATAAGATTAGACCTAAGGATAGGAAATTAAGAACGGGTAAAATATATTTGTACATGCGGATCTGAGTTCTTGTTCGCACGTATTTTTGAGAATCGACGCGGTTAGAAGACCGCTCTGTCCTCCATATTCAGGGCCATATAAAGTCATATCGCGAAAAGGAAAAGTTTTCCAAATTTTGATTAACGATAGAATTAGTACTGTGTCAATAGATCGTTTAAAACCGGCATACATTTTAGACGACGACGTTAACACCGATGTTCAGAACGAAAATCAGACTCGCATAGTGTAGTTAATATGCGCACACCTAAAGTAACACGATCTGGCAGAATTGTAAAAATGCCAGTTCGCTTTAAGCTATAAGTCAGCAGGTCAAGCTAGAACGCTGAGTGAGCAAAACGGTTCGAAGTCAATGTGCCAAGGTTAGCAGGAAACATATGTTCATGTGACAGGTTTATCGTAATTTTATAATGTAAACAAGTTGTGATTTAATAATGTTTTTTTGGATTGTTGTAATTATGTTTTTTTCTCCTTTTTTTTTAAGAAGGGGGTGTATGTAGGAGCACGTACGTGTAGGTACGTGCCAGATAAGGTTGTAGGAGCACGTACGGTACGTGACTGATGTAGTACATAAGTGGAGGACAGCGGAGAGCGAGCTAGTCTCTCGCCCCGCGTCACTTGTACAGAAGATCAATATAAGCAGCAGTTTATACAGTGACGTGGTTTCATTCCATCTCCAATACCAGCAACACCTACACTTGTATACATAATATCATCGATATAAACCAATAGATGTACCCTGAGCACCTTGAAATTGTTAAAAACTGCGTTTCTGTGTACTGCGTGAGTGGTTTACAACTGCCAATCTACTTGACCCCTAGAATCACTAGCGGCGAGGTATGTTGCGGTTCTGCTTATGTTGGTTGTTGACAACGAATAGCGATAGCTATAAACGTCCAGAGTTCACCGCTTCCTACCATCGACTAAAACGGAAAGAGTGAGCTCACTCTTCCCAACGATAACATAATTCCGTGCGCTTGAAGTTTGTGAGGGCACATCCGTTGATTTATATCTATGCCTAATATATTTTTCTACTAGCAACACCTTGCGGTTTTAGATGAATAGTTCCTGTTCCCGGTTTTTCCTAAAATAAAGTAGCCTTTGTCCTACGCTAGACCAATCTACATTCGAAAATTTAATACAATCCGTCCAGGCGTTCCGATATGAACATCTAAACATAGACATTTATAATACAATTATTTATTTTGTAATAATACATTATTTTGTAGTGGTAGGACTCTTAGCAGAGTCCGCCTGGGGAAGTACCACTCCTTTGCCAGTTATTCTACCGCCAAGCAGTAGTAATGTGCAAACATTACTGTGTTCCGGTTTGAAGGGCAATGTTACCAGAGCAATTACAGGGCTTAGAGATATAATATCTTAGATCTCTGGGTGACGAGCGCAGTGCAGTGCTAGGTAATTATTTGGACTGTTCATGTTCCAATAGCTGCGTGTCGCTTTGCTGTTATGTGGCAGGCATGTTGCTTACCATCAGGCACATGTCCAGCTCGTCTCTCGTCACACTAAATTATAAAAAGAGAGAAAAAAAAATACAAAAATCTGCTCTTTTTATTCTCATTAGTTTTATTTTATAAAATATTTTGTAAAAGCTTAATGGCTAAAATATACCGACATGGTTACCTCTATACAGCCAACACTATGCTCCTTGATCTCGGCTACGAGTGAGTGATCCAGGCGCGCCCTGGGGAGCCCTTCATCAGGACGGAACACTCTCTAGCTAGCGGCGGATTTAATGTAGGTGGATTTTAAGTTGATTAGCTGGAACTCGTCTAAGTTATTAATAATAAAATACTCGTATTGTGAATACGTTAATAAGATAACAGCTTGCAGTGCTTTCCGGTTTTATAAGCGCAACTACCGTTATTTTCAATCATCTTCAAACAAGAACAGAATTAAAAAAATAAAAGTGGTCAAGTGCGAGTCGGACTTGCCCATGAAGGCTTCCGTAGCAGCAAGTAAGATAATATACAAGTTTTTGTATGTATGTAGTTCGTTGTTACTTTAATCAGTGTTTTAACAATAGTCAATTTATGACATATTAAAATAAAACTACTTATTAGATGTCATTCAATTTCATTCAAAAATAGTGTGTAATGTACTTATACATTACATGTATAGGTACATTACACACTATTTTTTTACATTACATGTATTTATTACATTACATGTATAAGTACATTACACACTATTTTTTATTTTTGTCATTCTCTTATTTTAGACTCTCTTACTTTACTCTCTTATTTTACTCTCTCATTCTCTATTCAGTTGAGAAAAAAAGTATGATAGAAACCTCAATATCATTTTTGATGACCTATCCATAGATAACCCACGCGCATGGGTTGGATCAAAAATATTTTTTGAGTTTCAGTTCTAAGTATATTACAGTAAGTATAGTAAAGGACACCTCTAAAAAAATTTTTTTTTTTCTATTTTTGGTATCAAAATTTTAATGTGGTTCACAGATTACATCTACTTACCAAGTTTCAATAAGCTATACTATTGAAATTTGGCTTATGGTTTCGGAGAAAAGTGGCTGTGACCTACGGACGGACAGACAGACAGACAGACATGACGAATCTATAAGGGTCCCGTATTTTGCCATTTGGCTACGGAACCCTAAAAATCACTTACCCCCGACTACCTCGGATTTGTAGTTTGTCAAACACTCTACTAGTCAAGCCTATTCATTTGATACCCATATTGAGGGAGAAATGAAAAAAGAAAAAAATGTAACTCGTAATTGTAGGTTGTGGCGGCCATCTTGGGTTTGAAATTTGTCATAGTGTAGCCTACTAGTCAAGCCGTTTCATTTGATACCCATAAGTCATTTTAAAATTAATTTAGAACTTAAAAAATTTATAACGTCTTAGACCTCTGGTTGATGAGCGCATTGCAGTGCTAGGTAATGATTTGGACTCTTCATGTTCCAATAGCTGCGTGTCACTGTGCTGTTATGTGGCAGGCATGTTACTTACCATCAGGCACATGTCCTGCTCGTCTCGTCACTTCTTATTGAAAAAAAAACTTCATCTCTATTTGACCCAAAATACCTAAAATTTTACTAAAACTCAAGGCAACGAGATTATTCACTTAAAATCGTTCCTTGCCATAAAAATCATACAAAACCTCCGGCGGAACTGCAGAATGTATTTTCGCCGCCATAAATAGCGGAAACATTGTCGTTAATTATGAAACTAAGACAATGGCAAGTGGAAACTCAAAAAACTAATGGCGCTATCCATCACCAGATGTCGCCGCTCTGGGGAAGCAGCGAGCTTATACCAAACTATGACATTAAATTTATATTTAACACATTTTTTGGATTGAATTTTTTATATCTTTATTATTTTTTGTAGTGGTAGGACTCCTAGCAGAGTTCGCCTGGAGAACTACCACACCTTTGCCAGTTATTCTACCGCCAAACAGTGATATGAAAAGATTACTGCGTTCCGGTTTGAATTTGATATAACATCTTAGATCTCTGGGTGATGAGCGCAGTGCAGTGCTAGGTAATGATTTTGACTCTTCATGTTCCAATAGCTGCGTGTCACTCTGTTGTTATATGGCAGGCATGTTGCTTACCATCAGGCACATGTCCTGGTCGACTCGTCACTTCTTATTTTAAAAAAAACCAGCGGCAGCACCTCACTCATACACTAACTTATTTATCTATTTTTTTGCCGACTTCAAAAAAGGAGGAAGTTCTCAATTCGGTTGTAATTTTTGTGTATGTTACGCGTTAGCTCCGCTAGTTGTGCATCAATATTGATGGCTTTTTTTTGTGTAACAGATCATAGTTCAGTGGGGCCATATAAGTCTTATCGAAATCAGTGTAGTGGTTTTTGAAATATGAACAAAAAACTAAAATTCACATTCATTAATCTATCTAACCTAGTGATGATTTCTTTTGAAATTTGGCCTAGTGTCTAAATTTAATTTTAATTAATGTCAATGAGGAAATTTATTTGTTGTTTCGGAGAAACAAATCAATAAACAAACAAAAAATATTACAAACCAATATCAATTTACTCTTTGTTTGATATCTTCAGTCTTTCTATGGTATAAACTCATAAGTTTGTTTTGTTAAGAGCAATGAAGAGTTGGTCTATCTAAGTGTCTATACCTCTATACTGACAGAGATGTATAAAAGATACCCTATACAAAGTATCTGTATAATACTGTATTTATAGAACGGTGACAAATAGTATAACGATACATGAGTTATCTAGGGTAGTATAGTATAGATAATGTTGGGGACTAGGCGACCTTCCGACCTGTCCGTTTCATCACGGCCCGCTCGTGTTTTCATTAGCCGAGTTTAACGTATGACGCGGCGGGGGACTAAATCTTCATTTTTGACGTCCCACGGGTATGGACTGGGATCTATAGAGGATGGAAGTGGCTTTTGGCCGGGGCTTTCAGCTACTGATGTAAAACGGACGGTATAGATAGATAGATATACACTTTATTGACACACCAAAAGAATGGAATACACAATTTACAATAAACCTTAAAAACTAGTGCGACAAGTTGGCGGCCTTATTGCTAAAAGCGATCTCTGCCAGGCAACCTTAGGATGGAAAGTAATGTTTGAACAATGAAAAAAGAACTATTACATCGGTATTGTTAAGTTTTACGAATTTGTGTGTTTGATATTTTTGAAGTGAAAACTTTTTTTGGCGCACCAGAAACACATTTTTTGTGGGCTGTGAATTGAGATCAAGCGTCACGCTCGTAAATAAAAGATATTTGCGGGTGAACTCGACGCCATGGCCATCTAGTCTAGATGGGCATGCTTAGAAGACAATGCTTTGAAGTCTTTATTTCAGAGTAGCAGCGCCCTCCAGATTCACCCGCGTAGTGTTCAAAGTGACCTATAAAATATTGGGTTATAAGTTTTCACTTCTATCGGCAGTCTCTATAAACGTCAATCTTTTACTAGTGGCCAACTAAGCCAGAATTTCACAAAGCCAGTCCATTAATCACATAAGATTGAATAGTAAATTATTTATATTTATTAACAAAATGTACATTCATTTATTCTACAAGACCGGTGCCAGCAGGAATCGTGCTCAAAATGCTAGCCCCATTGCCACGTTGAAAGGCGATACTTATTCGCTGAGCAAAAAAAAGGCCAGCACTTTGGTCCATTAATTAATTTGCTATAATAAAAATATCGTGATTTTTTTATCGATTTAAAAAAGGAGGAAGTTATGTTAGAATTAGGTTTTATGTTTATTTGTAAGTAAGTATGTTATGCGATAGCTGAGACAATCGTGGATCAATTTTGATGATATTTTTTTTTTGTTCGTTCCATCAAACTTCAGAGATGGTCCCATATAAATTTTATCGAAATTGGTGTAGCGTGTTACGAAACATCAACAAAACCCTAAATTCTGTATTCGTCCTACCTCGCTGTTGCATGGGATCAGTGAGTTTCACAAGTTTCACAGAAATTATCAAATTTAGTCAAGTTTCTATATTTACTTTTGAATTTAAGTCTGTTTTTCTTTAAAGAAACTTAAACTATTCTATGTTATTTATTCGAAGTCACTTCCTGTAATCTGTATCTTTGTTCACATGTCTGGTCCTCAACGCGGGGACAGGCCTAATGTAGATATATCGTCGGGAGTTCGGACGGACAGCAGTACCGAGATGTTAAATAATAAGGTTCTGCCTTATTTATAGGAGCCTGGGGGCTTCAGCTTTTTGTGCTGCTTCGCTAACGAGTCCGGTGGCTTTGTCTTATGTACTTGTCTTGTTAAAAATTCAAACATATCCATTTAGAAGGTTTGCTTTAAGTTATTGGACTGACTGAGTGTGCAGAGGCGATGAGGCGATGTTGGAAAAACTGATTGTCGTTGGGAACACCGAAGCAAACGTAACGAAAACGAACGTATGGAAACGATCGCATGGTCGTTCACCAACCCAATTAGTTTAAGATTCGAATGAAGGTTTGAGTCTTGAAGTTATCTGAAAGCCCCGAGGAAGAAAAGAGGTGGAACTCAGACTCTACTCTTGTAAAAAAGTCTTCTAGGCTTTGGAATGTGTTGCCTGAGTGGACATTTCCTGATGATTATATTCTTGGTGTCTTCTAATTTAGCCTTCACCGGTGGTGTATGCATGACAGATTGATGTCACCCCGACGCTGACCACGATCCTCAGACATGAGGAACCGACTATTGAAAGAGATTATTGGTACGTCGTGGCTCAGTTAGTTGTAAGTCTGCCCACGGAGCGTGAGGTCGTGGCTTCGATTTCCACCCTGGACAAAAATATAAGTAATCAGTACAAATCCGGAATAATTGTTAATCTGTACTATTACTTTATTTTATTAGTAGGTACTATTTTTGAACCCATTGGAACACTCAAATAAATGTATCGGTTTAGGAGATATTTAATTACAAATATACACACAAAAGTATGTACAAAGGTAATATTATCACAAAATAAAGACGTCGTAAAATATTTGCCAAATACTTTCGAATGTAACTTGAACCGAAACTGAAACAAACAATAAATTATTAATTAATTAAATGCTTTTAAAAAATACATGTATAAATTGTTTGCCACCTTCTCAGATTATTTCAAAAGGGGCCATTTATTTATTGAAAACCATAGCCTTATTAATATAGATAACATATTTGCTAATATTAAGATTACCAAGAGAAAATCAGTCTATCGTTATTCAGTCCTTTGTTTACCTTTACTACAAACAAGTGGCCAAGAATTAGTTTCCCAATCGTGCCCAAAACTATCTCCACATTTTTCCCTATCTTCCTTCATAAACAGGGATCAGGAGCCTTACCCTTTCGCTATAAATCTGGCGGTGACCCCCCTGCCTCTCTACCCTGCTCTACCCTCCGTCTCCCTTCGCACACTACAGGGTATGCAGTATGGAATCGAGGAATTTGTAGATCATACCAATATTATAAACGCGAGAGTTTGTAAGTATGGATGGATGTTTGTTACTCTTTCACGTAAAACCTACTTAACAGATCGGGCTGAAATTTGGAACATAGATTATAGTCTGGAAAAATACATGAGCTACTTTTAATCCCTAAAAAATGAGTATAACGGGAACGGGGACTAAGTGGGTAAAACCGAGGAGCACTGTTTGTTCTTCTTAAGTGCGAAATTTTGTGAGCCTATGGATGGATACTTTTTACTCTTTAATGTTGAAAGTATTGAAGGGAGCTTGGGGAAATTTGGTAAATCGATAGATAATAATTTGGAATATCTTAGGTTAGTTTGTGTCCTGGGGTAATAGCGTGATTGAAAACTACGCGAATCTGCAGCACTGCTGATTTATCGCACAGTCAAGAGCGTTGATAGATAAACGCTTTAAAATCGGAAATAAATGCTCTAACTAATATTTTTTCCTAAAATTTTTTAAAGTTGAATGAATTTCATATATTGTAGGTAGATATTATAAATACTATTTCGTTTAATTTTTCTAATTATTTTGGCAAAAAATCTATTTGGAAGATTTTTTGTAACAATTAAAAAAAATATCAAACGCAATTTTAAATAAGTAATGTTTTGAACTTGTGAGAATTGCGAGAAATAAATAAGCTATCGAGGCAAAACAACGTCTTTGAATAAAACAGATCTGGCCCTGGGTATATTAAAAAAAAACTTGAGAGGTGTCAAGGGACACCCGGATGGAACGAAGTTCCTTTCGATTAATTAGTGAAGGAATTATTATTATTATTTTTTATTATTTACAAAAAACCTGTATACACTCAACAAAAATAATCGTCGCGACACCACACTGCTCAATGCGAAATAGAAATGAAAATATCTGGCTTGCTTTCTATAAGAGAGAGAGAGACAGACAGAGAAACATGCGACGCCGCACAGCTTACAACAGCAAAAAGTGTCGTGACAACTTTTCGTAAGAATTTTTTCCGTCTAGCCCCCTTTCACAACGCGCGATAAGGAACTTCGTTAAAATAATTTGTAAAACGATACGAGGTGTAAACCACCAAAACATTACAAGCTAATATCGATCAAAAAATGTCAAAAAGTCATGAATACGAAATGCCGTAAGGAGATTTTTTCCATTTGACTTCCAAGTGGTAAGTGAGTCGATCTTACTGCTACTAGGGCGAGGCGCACTGGCAGCCGCGAGGTGGTTTTGAATGGAGATTGAACCAATTAAAGTAATCGCCGTAGCAGTCGGCGCTGCCTTGGATTAGTTCTGTGGCGAACGGAGGCGTGGAGACGCTTCGTACTCTATCTTTTTAAAATAAGTAGTTTGGCTAGATAAGCTATTGGAACTAAAATCCCGGCCTAAAGGTAAACTTTTTAAGGTATGAGGAACTATAGTATCTTTTTGGTAGGTCTTAGGTAGGCACCTAAGCTTCGACCACATGTTGTTTACCTTTGAACGAATTGATGGTTTAAACGTAGCCTTTTATGCGACAAACGAAATAGATATGTATGTACATCTCATCAGAAATGTTCTCTTTTGTCTCTCTTCTCTTGTCTCACAGTATCAAACTAAGTAAAGCTTTAAATAGTTAGGTAAAAAGCACTAACAAGTTTGTTAATTTTATTTGAATAGTTATATTCAGCAAATTTTTCGTTTCGTTCGTTCGTTATACTTTTTTTTAACCCGCTCTACTTTCTACTCTTTTGTTCTACTGGTATCAACTTTTGCACGTCAAAGTTGTTTCCTGTTTTTGAGATTAAAAGTAAATTTTTGCTACTGCAAGCGGTCTTTTTGCCAAAATACGAGTACATTCAAATTTGGTTGTGATGAAAATGAATGTAAGAAATACGACTATTTTTTAAAATACTTCGTTGAATTTTTGAGATGTTTAAATATTTATCCATACTAATATTATAAATGCGAAAGTAACTCTGTCTGTCTGTCTGTCTGTCTGTCTGTCTGTCCGTCTTTACCGCCTAAACCAACCAACAGATTGTGATGAAATTTGATACATAGATAAAATAGATCCCGAGAAAGGACATAGGCTACTTTTTGTTCCGAAAAAAGGGTTGAAAGGGTTAAAATAAGGGATGAAATTTTATATGGAAAACTTCGTCATTTTTGAAGAACTATGAAACTTTACGTCTAGATATTTAACACGAAACCATAAAATGTGTGTTTTAGCAGTTTTGTAGTTTCGAATTGTACCTACGGGGGTGGAATTGGGGTTTTCTTTTTTATTATTTATGATTATTTATTCTTGGGTCAAATTTAGTAATTCAAATTTCACCCTCTTCCTGTCAACCGATTAATCTGAAATTTTGTATACACTTTGGATTTTGGTGACAATACAATTATGTTTATTCATTATCATTATAAATTCAAGATGGCTGCCGCTACAAAATGGCGGATAATTTATGTTTTATTAATCCCATCAATATGGGTATCAAATGAAAGGGCTCAACAAGCAGAATACAATATACTATAAAAAATTTAAATCCAAGATGGCGGCCGCTACAAAATGGCGGATAACGTAGGTTTTATCAATCCCATCAACATGGGTATCAAATGAAAGGGCTCAACAAGCAGAATACAATATACTATAAAAAATTGAAATCTAAGATGGCGGCCGCTACACAATGGCGGATAACGTAGGTTTTATCAATCCCATCAATATGGGTATCAAATGAAAGTGCTCAACCAGTAGAATGCAATCCATACTAATATTATAAATGCGAAAGTAACTCTGTCTGTCTGTCTGTCTGTCTGTCTGTCCGTCCGTCTTTACCGCCTAAACCAACCAACAGATTTTGATGAAATTTTATACATAGATATAATAGATCCCGAGAAAGGACATAGGCTACTTTTTGTTCCGAAAAAAGGGTTGAAAGGGTTAAAATAAGGGATGAAAGTTTATATGGAAAACTTCGTCATTGTTGAAGGACTATGAAACTTTACGTCTAGATATTTAACACGAAACCATAAAATGTATGTTTTAGCAGTTTTGTAGTTTCGAACTGTACCTACGGGGGTGGAATTGGGGGTGAAAGTCTGCAAGTTCAATATTATTGAAGATAAAACCATGAAACTTTGTATCTAGACACTTGAAATGGAGTCGATAAACGTTTGTTCTAGCAATTTTATAATTTCTAACTATACGGGGATACTTATATAACCGCTTGATACACTGGCCGCTTTTCGCGTTTTACATATTTGGCGGGAAAACGGGTGTCAGGTTACATAAGTGCGGTGTTTATGTTTCGGCATATGAAGTGCTACCTTACTTTTACCCGTTTGAGCCATTTACTCTCAAGAGCGTTTCAAGACGCTTCTAGCGGTATCATTTATTTATAAATTTAAAATGGCCGCCGCTACAAAATGGCGGATAACGTAGGTTTTATCAATCCCATCAACATGGGTATCAAATGAAAGGGCTCAACAAGCAGAATACAATATCCCCTTCGTATGGCAGCGTCCCGGTCCGGTCAGCTATATTATCTGGCGGCCGCCATAATGGAAAAAAACCCTTGTCTGGCAGAGGTCTATCTTCCCCCTTAATTCTAGAAGATACTTTTTAGAAAAACTGTAATTAAACTGCTTTATTGTTCAAAACCAGTGCATTATGCTATAGGTTTAGAATCACAAAGAACCAAGCTATTAGATTTTATACTAATAATAACTGCAAAGGTGTGAAAAAAGAAAATTAATTTGAGTCTAATATGCAGATTTAGATTTTGTTCCAATTTTAGGTATAAATACTAACAGAAATCTATATATATAAAACTCAAAGGTGACTGACTGACTGACTGACTGACTGACTGACATAGTGATCTATCAACGCACAGCCCAAACCACTAAAGGGATCGGGCTGAAATTTGGCACACAAGTAGATTTTATGACGTAGGCATCCGCTAAGAAAGGATTTTGATAAACTCTACCCCCAAGGGGATGAAATAGGGGGATGAACGGTTGTATGAAACTTTTTATTCCTTGGGCATATTTGCATGAAATTTCATATTAATTGAGTTCGGCTAAAATAATGAGGTAAATATTAAAGCGTTTATCGAAATTTAACTCTCAAAGGGGTGAAATAAGGGATGAAAGTTTGTATAGAAACTTTTTATTTCTTGGGCATATTTGCGTGACATGTCATATAAATAGAGTTTGGCTAAAATCATGAGGTAAATATTAAAGCGTTTATCGAAATTCAACCCTCAAAGGAGTGAAATAAGGGATGAAAGTTTGTATAGAAACTTTTTATTTCTTGGGCATATTTGCATGACATTTCATATAAGGTAAGTTCAGTTAAAATCATGAGATACATTTACAGCGTTTCTTGAAATTCAATCCTCAAAGGGTGAAATAAGGGATGAAAATTTGTAGATAAACTTTTTATTCCTTGGACATATTTACACCAAATTTCGTAGGTATTAGTGTAGTATTAGTGTGACCAAAATAATGAGTTATGGATCACATTTTTTTCAAAATTCATCCTCTAAAACGGGTTAAATAGGGGATGAACGTTTTATAAATATCAGCGCACCGGACAAACCCTTTACTTTTACTTTACTTTTTATTCCCTGGACAGTTTTGTATAAAATTTCGTATTAATTGAGCTCGGCTAAAACTATGAGGTACGTATCGCAGCGTTTATCAAAATTCAAGCTTCAAAGGGGTGAAATTAGGGAGGAAAGTTTGTGTGAATATTCTTATTCGTTGGACTTATTTCAATAAAATTTCGTATAAATTGAGTACGGCTAATATGTATAATGAGTTATATGTTTCAGTGTTTTTTTTTAATACAGCGTCTAATGGAGTCAACTAAGGGAAGAAAGTTTGCGTGAACAGTTTTATTTCTTGCGACATATTTGCTTTAAACTTTGTAGGATATGAGTACGGGGAAAATAATGAGCTACGTAACAATAATGAGCTACGTACGTACAGAGTTTTCCTAAATTTAATCCCGAAGAAAGTATAATAGGGGATGAAAATATTATATTAACGCACAGAAGATACTTACATTTTTGCACATGTATTTATTTTATGAAGCAAGCAAGAAAGAAGGATATTTTTAAATTCATACTACGTAATAGTGGATACATTTGTACGAATTTTATACCCCTTGGACATGTTCTAAAGACTATAACGAAGAGCTTTGACGGACTACTTTTGTTATAACAACGTCTAGGCTGAGCAAGGCGTTCACAGACTAAGTGGAGAGATACCCTAAGGCGTTGCTTGAATGGATTTTTCATGATGATTACAACGCTGGTGTATACAAATTGAGACTAAATCGGTTTCTTCTAGGATATCAAGCTCTACCGTATACCGCATCAAAACTTAACTTCAGGCGACATTGCGGTCAAAACATTTATTTGCATGAAAATTTAATTAAATAACTATGGCAAAAATAATGAGCTTATTAGTTTTCCACAATTACATATTACGCACACGCTTTAAAAATAAACTTACTGAACGCGAGCGAAGCCGCGGGTTAATGCTAGTATTTAATAAAACAAGTAAGCGATCATATTTGTATTTAATTTGCTTTGACAAACACTACTTCAAAACATAATCCTAAGAATTGCACATCATTCTATACAAAAAAATATCAGTAAAACGTTTACAAAACATCGGCTGCAGTGGTAGATCTTGCGCCGGATGTTGAAAATAGCTCATGTTACAAGCTTAGTTCTGAAAAATATATTGATCGAGTGAGTTGAAATGTGTGTTAATATTGATGTTTGGTTCATAATCTCAATTGTGTTAAATATATACGTCTGAAATATGTAAGATTATAAAGATATTAAGATTCAAATAAAACCTGTGTAAACTAAGAAAAATTAGGTGTATTCAAACAATGATCTGTACTGTAGTATCTAATTATTTTTATGAGTTAATAATGTATTTTCCTAAAACATGAATAAATTTGCAAAAGGCTTGTAAGATATAAAAAGATGTTTTCATAGAACATTTATTAGAAAATGATGAAATAAAACAACAATTATTTACTAAGATAGCACGCGAAAACGGCTGTCTTAACATGGATGCGACTTTTTTACCCTCCGTCTGGCGAACGACCGGATCCGGTCAGTTACTGTATTTATATGGTTTCTGTTGTTTCAGAATATTATTTATTTGTTCTTAGAAAAAATATATATAAAAAAGTTTTTTTTCAGTTTATTTTAAAAATATATACATTGCCGGTGATGGCGAAATCGCATCGCAGCTGAAGACAAAATTACTGGGATGTCCTCTCCGTCAGGTTCATAATTTCGGCTGAAAATAATAATGTACTATAATATTGACAGTTAGCTAAATGATGATGGTGATAAAGTTGGCAAATGAAATAAAAATAAATTGGGTGAGGGTTGATACTTACGGGTTCCATGAACGCTTACTTCGCTCCGTCAATGCCTGTTCTATCGGTTCCCCAGCGGGCAAATCCTCAATTGCAATAAGGTTAAATCTGTAAATACAATCACATTTATAGGCTTTAGGAGAAGCTTTTCTAGCAGTGGATTCAGGCTAATTATGATGATGAAATCAATGCACCTTTACTCATGAAATGCAGTGTCACTACATAAATATAAAAAACCGGCCAAGTGCGTGTCAGCCTCGCACACGAAGGGTTCCGTACCATTATTATTAATATCGAGCAAAAAATAGCAAAAATATCACCTTTGTTGTATGGGAGCCCCCCTTAAATAACTATTTATTTTATTTTGTTTTAATATTGCGGCCACAAAAATACAAAGCAAAGCAAACCAAACACCATATAAAAGTAGATTCAATAGTCTTATCCATAATATGATAGCGAGTGAACAAAATGGCCGCGATGCCCGAAATAACCTAACTGTCATCGTCCCGGTCCGGTCAGTGGAGGGACGCGTGTTATTTTTTCGATATTTCTAATTAATGAAAGATTTGAATAAATTTACAATTTGGAAAAGATTAATGGATGAGTAATTATTTCATTGTTTCCATAAATTCCACAAATCTACCAATATTTGGTGATAAATGAATGGTTTGTTTCGCCGACATGAGCGTGTGCTAAGCCTGAGTAGGTGTTAGATATCAATGTTTTACCACGAAAAGCGTATCACAACACGCACAAAAACAAAGAAATAGGCTGATTACATACCTTTCCATCGCTTTTTCAAAACTTTATCTCGTTATACTGTCGTCAACCACTTAAAAACACTTGAAAATAGACGCACAAACACTTCCAACCACTCGGCGTTAGCAAGTCCGGAATCAACGAGTTTTTTTTTTAAAAACATATGTAAGTCTACCTAAGAAAGCGTCTATATTCTGTCTTTGTTTAACGTTCTAGCAGTTGTATGCGTTAGAATAGTGCATACCGTGTTTTAAAGTGCGCTTTTCGAATAAAAACAGCGGCATCAAATTACTGACCGTTCCGGTCGCCTGCCAGCTGGGCGTTTATTTTATCACGACCGGAACGGGAGGCTGCCACCATGGCACATTTTTTTCCGATGGCGTCTGCCATAGGAAGGGATATACTATAAAAAAAAAAAATCCAAGATGGCGGCCTCTACACAATGGCGGATAACTTAGGTTTTATCAATCCCATCAACATGGGTATCAAATGAAAGGGCTCAACAAGCAGAATACAATATACTATAAAAAATTGAAATCCAAGATGGCGGCCGCTACAAAATGGCGGATAACGTAGGTTTTATCAATCCCATCAACATGGGTATCAAATGAAAGGGCTCAACAAGCAGAATACAACATACTATAAAAAATCGAAATCCAAGATGGCGGCCTCTACACAATGGCGGATAACTTAGGTTTTATCAATCCCATCAACATGGGTATCAAATAAAAGGGCTTGACAAGAAGAATACAGTGCACTATACAACCTCAATATTTAAGATGGGCGCAGCCACTAAATGGCGTATCAGACAGAAATTTTGATAGTCGAGGAGATTTCCATGGTGTCTTATCAAATGTTATGCATGATGGACGCTCGATTAAGGCAAATTAAGAACTGCAAAATGAGTTTTTGAGGAGTAAACGTATTACTTTTCGGTAATCTTTTACAACTGCCTCCTATAAAATGATCAAGAACACCTGTTTTCAATTCTAATACGAAATTATATATATGAAAGTAACTCTCTCTGTCCGTTACCGCCTAACGCCTAAGCCACTTAAAGAGTTTGTTACAATTTGGTGCACAGATAGACTAGACTTAGGAAAGGACAACGGCGACTTTTATCACAGAAAAGAGTTGAAAAGAGTGGAAATAAGGAGTAAAAGTGTGCATGGAAGGATCTTTGCACTCTTTGTATGCTATTTTTAACCGACTTCAAAAAAGGAGGAGGTTAACAATCCAGTTGTATTTCCAATTGTGAATCAATTTAGATGGTTATTTTTTTGGTTGGTAGATTATAGTTCAGAGGTGGTCATATAAATTTTATCGAAATCAGTGGGGCGGTTTTTGAAATATGAGCAACACCTAAAATTTGCGTTCATGTAATCAGACGATATATCTACTAATATCTACTAATAGACTCTAATAAAATTTGGTGGACCGTCCCAATATGATTTTAAATTAAAGTCTGTTTTTGATTAATTTTTTGAGAACATAGTTTTTTTTGTAATTTGCCGTGTAAATTGTAAATTTATTAATAAATATAAAACTTTGACTTAGACCGATTTTGATTAAGAAACGTGAATTTGTATGGTAGTAGACATACGAGTAGGTACTGCCTCAATTACTTTAATAAATATGTGGCGCGGACGAAGTCGCGGGTAAAAGCTAGTCTTTTATATAATACGTGGTACCAAAATATTTTCTAGAATAGTGACGTACGTACGTTTGAGTACAGTGATAAGTTCTAGAAATGTACGTCATTTAGCCAATTTGTTTTAGTTTATTTGATGCTTAAAATGTCAAACATTCAACACGTACTTGGCTTTACTATAATACTAGACAGCTTTTCAGGTCACAAGAGTTAAAAGAAAATGATTGGGCTAAGGTGGCTATTTTGATTACATAAGAAAATATATTATTCAAAGGATTTTAATATTGGTATTGGCATTAGCTAACATCTTATACCTTTAAACGAGCAATTCTTGTATATATATATAGAATCTGAATCTCGGAAACGGCTCGAACGATTTTCATGAAATTATGTATACAGGGGGTTTCGGGGACGATAAATTGATCTAGCTAGGTTTTACTTTTTAAAAACATCATTTTACGCGTGTTTTTAGACAATGAAAAACTCCTACAATGTCATTAGAATACGATAACTTATTTCGCCGCTGTTCTTGAAGTCTAAATGGCTCAGACGGAATATGCTCGCCCTCGGAGACAACAGGCCCCGGTTCGAATCCTGGTAGTTACTTTTCTTTTTGTTCTATTTTTTGCTCGCCCTCGGAGTCAACAGGCTCCGGTTAGAATCCTGGTGGTCCTTTTCTTTTTTTTCTGAGAAAATCTTATACTTAGCGCCTTTTAGTAGGTCTAAGTAAGTCCTCACTTCGTAATTCGTACCTGCCTAAATATAATTTAAAAAAACCGAGCAAAGCTCGGTCAACCAGGTACTTTATATTAAAAGCAAAAAATAACTTCGAACTCAAATGTTATATTGTGTATAATTAATTTAAAACTATAGCGAAAATATTTTTAGTCCAAACATCGACTCCACAGCACTCCTCCCTCAGGATTAGTATCATACAATACAAGCAACGAATGAATCCTTTTATTTATTGCTATTTATTATTATTGCATTCCGTATTTCTCTAATATTGTCTTGTGTAAATTCCGCTTAGCGTTTCGGGGCGTTTGTTTTAAATATTACTGTTAATTAGCTTTTAGCTGACGAAATTTTTTGTAGACTTTTTGGCAATCGGAAGAATGCATGATAGTAAATTGTGCAGAAACAGTTTTTCATCTTCAAAGTAAAAAAAAAGACAATACATATGTGCTATGAGGTATAAGTCTTTGTCGCAATGTGTGGTTTTGGTGGGTGGGGTATGATACCTAAGTAGGTACTTAAATGTTAAAATATTTTGACCTCCAAGGAAGATGTGTCACGGACATTGGAAAAATGTCAACACTTAACTGAGACTAGTAAAAGATCGATTCTTCTACAAAATTGTTCATGGAATTGCATTGAATGATATCAGAAAGAACGTAGAATGCTATAGTAATATTGTATCAGGCGATTAACTCCTAGCAATAGGTGATATTCTGACAGAAAGAGTACATACTTGCTATTAAAATAAAGGTGAAACCTAAGTAATACTTGACGAATTTATAGTTAGATAATTATTTGAAATCTGCCATATATTATTTTACGTTGTTCATACATTCGGATGATAGCGATTCATCATTAGGATGATAGCGATTCGTTTATACTTTACTCATGGTTAAAAATAAAACAAGTGGGAAGGTATATAGCAAAACTATGTATTGCTTGAGTGAAAATTACCTCAGGTTCATAATTTAAGCGTCTTCAAGTCCAGAGCGAATTTATTTCAGTTAAAATGTTTCCAGATAAATTATTGGGCTAAGAGATAAAACACCTTACCTACATCTCCTGGTGTCGTGTTCAGTGCGGTGCTAAGTAGGTAATGATTTTGACTCTTCATGTTCTGTACAGCTGCGTAACATTGTGATGTTATTGTTTACCCCCAGGCACATGTCTTGCTCGTCTTGTCACTCTAAGCATACCTACTATATTAATAAAAAAACTTGGTGCGCGCTCTATCGTGGACCGCATCTTCGCTTAGCATCAGGTGAGATGGCTTTCAAGCGCAAACCTTTTGACAAAAAAAAAATTTGTTATATCCTTTATCTTTGTAATCTTTGTTTTAAATTATGATAGTCTAAGAAAATTTCTAGACGTGAAGTGCCTATTTTATATTAATAGCATTTTACATTCGAGCAACACAAGTCATTGCAATCTTAAGAATTTTTGCAATTTGATGTTATACTGTAATGACAAAGTTTCACCCCCCAATTAAGTTGAGTGTTCTCATTTAGATTTTTTAAAACAAATTACAAAGGTACAGTTTTAGGTGTTTGGTGTTTACAGAGTGCGTATGGTTAAAATGTATTATTTTGTAATTGGTATCAAATCAAATTCACGCTTCAATGCAGCAATCGTTCCCGTATATCCAGAAGGGCGGTCTTAAAGACGATGTAATTCTAGATTTTAAGCAGTTTTTAGGGGTGGCAATAGAGAAAGGTGATTGGGGACGCAAACTGGGGACAGTAAAAAGTTTGCAGATACGAATTATTTGGTAGTTAGGTACACTGATTGTATTTCACTGATTCACAAACGAAACGAAAACAAAGGACTACACTGCACCGAAACTGTTATATCGCATCATTATGCCAGCCATAGTAGCCTATTTGAAGCTGTGATGGCCTAGATAATGCTATGATTGTCCAGTTGATGACGTGGTGGTAACTTAAGGCGTGAGGAAAACGGCATTGGAAAAACATCTCTCGGGGGCATGCGTCATCCCCCACTTGGCTAACATGGTGCATTGGGACATTGACTCACTCCTTGTGAGAGAAGGTATCTATACACAAAAGCCAGCGGGAACATATTTTGCATCTTCAGCGCTATCTAATAGTTGGGCCAACGTTAGAGGCCACTTGAGGCAACTCCCATAAGTCCCTTAAAAGTTGAAAATTATACTGAGCTTATACTTGAGCAACTTTGGATACTGAACCCTAGCATACTGAAAAAAAAAAACATGTTCTAGTCATACAAGTTTGCTGTTTTTTTATTTACAATTCCTGGCGTTTTTTAATTGATGATGATGATGATTGAATGAACTTCTAGCTTCGCTGAGAAATTTTTGGTGGGAGAAAATTTTAGGAGCGAGTGGTGAATTCATTTGTTTTTTCCCATTTCAAAAACTTCCCAACGTACCTAAAGAAGTTTTTATTTCAAGAATGCAACATCACAAGACGCAAAAGGCGAATTAATCAATTACCCACATGATCGGCCGGGAAGCTGACGCGTCGTCGGTTAATAACGGAGTTTTAACCTGACACTCACGGCGACTCACTCATTTTCTCGGGTTCAAGTAGTAAATACGTAATTATGCATTTCGTATGGACAGTTCGTGCCAAACTTAAAATCTTAAAGACACTTAACATAGTGAATATTTATTTATTAAGAGTCTATTGAGTCTCAACGGTAGGTACAGGCAAAGGTAAAGCCCTTCCCACAATACAACATAATTATTTAGTAGTAATGTGCAAAGATCACTATGTTCCGGTTTGAACGGCAACATTTCCGGAAATATTACAGGGCACACATATAGTATAATATCTTTGGGTAAAAAATGCAATGTGATCTAGGTAGTAATTTGGCTCTTCATGTGCTAATACCTGCGTAATACTGTGCTGTTATTGGCAGGCGTATTGCTTACGATCAGGCACATGCCCTGCTCGTTCTGTCATTCTATATTATAAAAAATCATTCATCCGTCAGTTTTGAATCAAAATGGCCCAGTTTTAAGACGTTTGTTGAGATTTTCCCGTCATCGCTTTTCGGGTCTGCCGTATACGAGTATAAATTACATCGAAATTGGTTCAGCGGTTTTGGGAAAGTTAACAAAAACAAAATACACGTGTGTTTTTGGTTTGCTCCTCGGTTTGCAGATAAATATTATTATCTTCTACCATACAGTTTGTCACGAACTGTACGTAGTTTCCATGTAATACGTTTTACTGGCAAATTGAATTGGTGTTGTTTTTTGTAAATTCCACGTCTACTCAATTATTGAGGAAGGACAATGCTGCCCGAAAATAGTTGTATTTTGTATTCAATGAAAGGTTATCGTGTTACGTAATGAATCACTTTTCTTTCAATTGCGGTTTAATTTAATGTTAATATTAGCATTTCACTGTATCATTGCTGCAAGGAAAAAGGCTAGGTCATAATGGACAATGTGTTAAAGTTCGGGTTGGTATAATTTCGTACTTTCAGTAAGAGAAGGGCTTAAAGGGCATTGTTAAACACCCTTATACGTTATTCATTTACGGAGTTTCACTTCTAAAAGAATAAAGCTTGATTATTTTTTACACAAAAAGGAAAAACATAATAAGAAAAACACGATATTATTCTGGAAAACAGCTCAAAATATCTACTGAAACAAAACAATACCTGAAATTGTTCCCTAGTCTCACCGAAGCTGCAAGACGAGCAGGACATGTGATTGATGGTAAGCAACATGGCTGTCCATAACAACACAGTAACACGCAGCTATTGAACATGAAGAATCCAAATAATTACTAAGCAACGCACTGCGCTCGTTACCCGGAGAAATTTGATGTTTTATCGCTTTGCCTAGTAATTTTTCTGGGAACGTTGCCATTCAAACCAGAACACAGTAATGTTTGTTACTGCTTGGCGGCAAACTAACGGGTTAAATAAAAATATAATAATAAAGGACTGTTAAAACCAATTACAAAACAAGTGAATGCAAGTGTGAATAATACCTGCTCATGTGCACATTCTAGTCCGGTAGTCGTGCAAGTTCAATCGCGGATTGTGCAATATGAAAGTGAATGTGTGCCCGGCAGAGACTGCAGGTCGGTGTGTAGCGGTCATCACAGACTCGTATCTGATGGCTGACCTGAACTGACCCTAGTACGAATCAACGTTTCTGAAACAAAATATTTCGAGCTAAAACAAGGGACACAAGATATGAGTAAGGCGGTCAAGGAGGTTTGATGCCACGTTTGTGTTAAGAACATCTAGGCTGTGGAGTGCGTCGCCTGAGAGGACTTTTCACAATGGTTGCAATCTTGGTGTCTTTGATGACACCAAAATTCACCCTTGACTTGAGTCAAGGGTTAATCAGTTTATTCTAGGTAACGCTTCATCGTATTCGCGTCGTCGCAAGATGGCGGACACTGCAACTGGACAATATAAACTTATCATAGAAAAAACCTATATATGGTCGAATTGAGAAACTTTTCCTTTTTTGAAGTCGGTTAAAAAATAACAGAATCGAATCAATAATTTATACAAGGTGTTGCAGAAAGGTGCAACAATATTTATGGTAGTTATCTACATTAAAGTTTTGAATGGAAGTGAAAATTAGATATGAATTCAAAATTTTTTTTTCCAAAAAAAAAAGAAATGTTTTTTGTTTGTTATTTTATTTGACATACCCCTAATGACTAGATCTCGGCACGGATTTTTGTACGACATCGCGGCGTCGCCGGCAAGGTCGTTTGTCAGCTATACATGAGTTAGAGTTGAAGGTGGTGATTTGGTGGGAATTTTACTTCAAACTTTGACTCAAATTATCTTGTCATCTACCGTGCTGATGGGAAAGAGACCTTGGGTGATGAAGTCTACATCAGTGTTAGAATGGACTGTTAAAATATTGTTGGGGGTAAATCCACCACGTAGTATAAATAAATAAATAAATAAATAAATATTGGTGGACAATTCACACACAACACCATCTGACCCCAAACTAAGCAAAGCTTGTGTGATGGCAGCCAGATAGCTGATATAATACTTATATAGTTTTAAATACATACTTATTATACATAGAAACACCCAGACACAGTGCAAACATTTGAATTCATCACACAAACATTTGCACTGGGTGGGGATCGAACCCACGACCCCCACCACGACGACATTTAAAGATTGCATGGATGGCGGAATGTCAGAACGGATCGAGTTGAAATGGCGCGTTTTCAAGAAGCAAAAATACCTGTCAAAAGCAGTTCCCGATTTCCCCGTTGGTGGCGCCATTGTTTTATTTTGTTAGAAAAATTTCACAAAAACCAACAGTGGTGCCATACTTGGTAATGTTTTGAACTATCTTTGACAAGTATTTTGCGTCTGGAAAGCGCCTCGTTGTGTTGAAATTTGGAACTCAGATTATACATAGTCTGGAATAGCACATAGGCTACATTTTATCATGGGAAAATAAAGGGAAGGTGACTGCATGAGTAAATCCATGGAGCGTTGCTAGTCAAAAAACATACACTTCATTGCTTACCAATAACAAAGTCGGTATCTCATAGGCTTCAAAAAATTTGCCAGCTGGCGTAAACCGGCCGGTGTGTATTACTATAATTTTGATTAATAATGATATCATCATCAGCAGCCGGAAGACGTCCATTGCTGAACATAGGCCTCCCCCCTAGATTTCCACAACGAACGGTCCTGCGCAACCTGCAACCAGCGGTTTCCAGCGACCTTAATGAGGTCGTCTGTCCATCTAGTGGGAGGCCGTCCAACACTGCGTCTTCCGGTTCGTCGTCGCCACTCGAGAACCTTTCTTCCCTATCGGTTGTCAGTTCTGCGAGCGATGTGGCCTGCCTATTGCCACTTCAGCTTGCTTACTCTTTAAGCTATGTCGACCACTTTCGTTTTTTTGCGAATATCCTCATTACGGATTCTGTCGCGCAAAGAAACTCCGAGCATAGCTCCATAGCTCGCTGTGTGACTTTGAGCTTCGTTATGAGGCCCACAGTTAAGGCCATATATTAACGTCATAAAAATACGATTATCTATTACAATAACGTTACTATTATCTATTATAAAGCTTAATATCCAATTAAAAGTAATTTAGTCAGTTACTTTCATTCTAAAATCACTGATCTCTGTGGCTTTACGCAATATCAATAGAAACTTTACTACTGTTTATGAATGAATTTAGCATTCATTAGAGCTACTACCAAGTATGACTGGCAAATATACATCTTCAAAACGATATTCTCGGCCAAGAGATATTTCATCTCGATTGCATATGATTCACTAAATTTAACGTAAGATTGAGGGAAAGAGAAACAGTATCGAGTGGATGAGAATCACTTATGATGTCGAGAGGAAACGTCATTTGAAGCCACGTGCTTTCTGTTCCGGTTTCCTGAATTGAGAAATTGTTTTAACCACAAATCGTGCGATTTCTATTTGCTCATCAATATACGTACATTTTATTTACTTAGTACCGAGTTGTTATATAACTGGATTGGAGTGAATATCAGTTTTGAAAACGTTATTTATGAGTTTCGTAGGTTATCTCCGGGTACTTATTATTGGTTATTTTGTCACAAAAAAAATTATGTTTAAATTTACCTATCCTATCTTTTTTTTTATTTACTTATCCTATCTTTGTTTTTTTAATTTGCCTATCCTACCTTTTTTTAAAGTAAAGAGTGACGAGACGAACAGGTCATGTGCCTGATGGTAAACAACATGCATGCCACATAACAGCACAGTGACATGCAGCTATTGGAACATCAAGAGTCAAAATCATTACCTAGCACTGCACTGCACTCGTCACCCTGATATCTAAGATGTTATATCTCTACGCTCTGTAATTTCTCTGGAAACATTGCCCTTCAAACCGGAACACAGTAATGTTCTCACATTACTGCTTGGCGGTAGAATAACTGGCAAAGGTGTGGTCTTTCCCCAGGTGGACTCTGCCAAGAGTCCTACAACTACTAATAACCTAACCTATTTCTCTGATAAATCCTTGTTCATTCATTTTTATAAATTATACTGTGCTTGTATGTATGCTTACCACATTATTATTTGCATTAAGACAATATAAAAATCAAATAAAAAAGTAATTTATTTTTCATGATCAAGATTCAAATGATGTAACCTAAGATGAACGAGTACATAAAAAACACATCGCAGAATCTATTTTGTTAGTATTGTAGCGAAATAGGTCGAAGTTATTGTCATTTACTGAAGTTCCACTGTGTACTCAATTGTCAAGGGGTCACAAAATATGGTACATACTCGTATCACCACAAGAACGGTACTTTCACAGAATAAAATTTTGCTCGTACTGCAAAAAAGTAAAATGCTCTACATTTGCCGGTACTTCCTGAAAAAATAAATTTCACAGATATACAAAACTAGAGTAAATAAGGTCGTCTTTTAGCATGGTCTTGGTAAAATATGACCTTCTTGTTCATTATAAGCTATAGTACTGGGCTACTAGCATTGCTATCCTAAAGTTGTCTGGAAGAGATCGGTTTTAACGATTAGCCCACAAGTTGTAACACTTATTTTTTATTGATTTTTCTTCTTCTGTTATCATGTTTTGTTAGGGTTCCGTAGCCAAATAGCAAAATACGGGAAAATAGAAAAAAAACAAATTTTTTTAGGGGTGTCCCATACATAGAACTGAAACTCAAAATTTTTTTTTACTAATACCATACGTGTGGGGTTTCTATGGATAGGTCATCAAAAATGGTATTGAGGTTTCTAACATTTTTTTTTTATACTGAATAGTTTGCGCGAGGGGCTCTTCCAAAGTGGTTAAAAAATGTCTCCCCCCCCCCCCGTAACTTTTAAAATAAGACAATAACAAAAATAAAAAAGTGCATGATGTACGTTACCATGTAAACTATCAACGGAAATTGGTTTGAATGATATCTAGCAAGTAGTTTTATTTTAATACGTCATAAATTGACTATTGTTATAACACTGATTAAAGTAACAACGAACTACATGGATATATTGATCAAACTCAAAAACACAAGACAATATCCTGATGAAACACAAGATGTTGGCGAAATTGTGCTCACCAAACATTTATCTCACACAAATATATATCACAACCAAATAGAAGCCAGAAATTAATCTAAGATGAAGAATCAGATGACATAAATAAAAACCAGAAATTAATAGAAGATGAGGAAGAAGAAGACTTTAATCAGCTGACTATTATTTAATTAATTTTTATTTATAAATTACTAACAAATTGTCTTGCCAGACATATTGCATGCCTCGCAGAGGCCAGTTTGTATGGGGCAACTTTTAAAATGTTTTGTATCATCTTATCTCACCTACAAACAGCAATAAAGATTTTTGTATTTGTATTTGTACAAAAACTTTTATGGTATGTTACTTGCTGCTACGGAAGCCTTCATGGGCGAGCCCGACTCGCACTTGACCACTTTTATTTTTGATGGGTACGATAAAGATCCATAATTTATTACTACTACGCCTCATAGTGAAAGCTTGACATCTATTTATATAAAAAAATTATGTGTGTCTGTATGCTGTTTATAGATCATAAAGTATGCCTTTGATTTGTGATACTCTTTAGCACATTTGTTGGCAAAGAAGTTTTCTGTGTTGGAGGCGAGGCAACGCGTGGAAGGTACTGCTAGTATTTTATAATTACATTGCCCTCCTTCAGATGTCACAAACCCCGTATTTGCACGCCGCGACCACCGGCGCGTGACCCTGCCTCGGTTTCGTCATCTAAGTACGCAAGTGCTATAAAAGGCGATACTTAAATGCCATAAATATGTTATTATGCACCGCACATGGAAGGTAATAGCTTTTACTACTGTTACTACTGTTGCGTATGATTTTATTTACTGCCCTACGTTTTATTATGTATAATGACTTCATATTGGTTTTATTAGGTTATGACGTACTCCATACGTAGCTAGCTAGTCTTCTAGTCTATTCGTCTTTAGTTTTCAGCAACTTTAATCTATTTTTTCTACATCCTACTTTCTATTGGGTTATTATCGATTCGCTACAAAAGTTAATTCGCTACACAAGAACAAAATTAAAAATGTTGACTAAGTTGTGAAAAAAGAAATGTATTTTGCCATTTTTTGGTAGCGGCCATCTTGGATTTAAAATTTGTCATAGTGCAAAGTATTCTACTAGTCAATCCCTTTCGGTTGATACCCATATTGAGGAAGTAGTGAAAAAAAAAATTCGCCATTTTGTGGTGGCGGCCATCTTGGATTTGATTTTTTAAAGTAAATTTATAGTATTCTACTAGACAAGTCCTTTCATTTGATACCCATATTGAGGTAAGTTGTGAAGAAATACTTTGTCCGCCATTTTGTGGAGGCGGCCATTTTGAATCGATATTAACCAAACATAGCTAAGAACACCCGCACGGATATTAACTTTCAAATAAAAAAAACCGCAACAAAATCGGCCCATCCGTCTTATGGTGCCACAGACAGACACACACAGAGACAGACAGACAGACAGACAGACAGACAGACAGACATCGACGTCAAACTTATAACACCCCTTTTTTTGGTCGGGGGTGTTAAAAAACAAGTCACATTTTAATGTTAATGTTTGGATGGTTGATTAGTTGGATGTTATATTTATTGCTCAATAACGTCGTAACGTCTGTACAAATTAGGCTCAAATTTGGAACACAGATAAATTACAGTCTGGAAGAACACATAAGCTACTATTTATCTCGATAAAATAACAGACACGAAAGGAACGGCAACTACGCATGTAAAACTGCGCGGGGCATTGTTAGTATACAAATAAAGCTGAACAATCTGGCTCTAATTACAAATTAACAGCTTTTCAGTACTAAGATAGTTTATCCGCCACTTATATAAAAAATATTTGAAAGATTTTTTTTGAAGTTACCACATTAATGTGTTTAATTGAAAAAATTTATTAAATTTGCATTTCACTTCCATTGCAAAAAAGTTTTTGTTGTATTATACTCGTATAGTACTCGCATTACTGTTTTACTTTAGTTTTCACTTCTGCCATGCGGTCTTAAGCGCACACATTTTTTTTTATTATATCTGTCTGTCCGTTTATTCAGGATAATCTCTAAGTCGGAGATACTTTACATGGACTTACGAGAGCAACCCGTTGAACTCTTTTGAATGGGCCATGAAGCGTCGTTACGTGGCAGTTACGATTCGACACAAATAGGTAGTTATTTCAAATACAAAACGGATATAGTTTATTACATAAAAAAGCAGTATAAAACATTTAGGCCATAACAGGGGAAATCTTTTCGCAATAAGTTGGCAACTTTGTAGCCACGTTCAAGACTTTGAACATCCTTTATACTCACTACTCAATACTCAATCATTTTATTGCTAACATTATGGTACATTTGTTGGTCTTATTTAAATATACAGTATGCAGTAGTTTTCCATAATGACCCTAATTGGGTGTGGCAATATATGTAGTTAATGTCATGCGGAGCGGATCGACTTATTCGATAATTGATTTGTCTGTAAGGTATTCTTCTATTGTGTAGTAAGCTTTTACAAGTAGTATATTTTAACGCTTTGATAAACTTGTCATCAGAATTAATTTCTTTTATTTTATAAGGCCATTTGTTATATATTTTAACTGACATTGAGTTTGGACCCGAGCTATGCAAAGTTAATTTTGAACACGGCAAATTTAGATTGTGTTTGTGGTTTGTGTGGTGTTTGTTATATTATCTTTGACTCAATTTTTTAATAAATATACATTATTTCAATCATGTAACACAATCATTTAGTAATACATATTGCAAATTAATCACGTGGGTGATACCCACAAAACAAATTAACATATTTTAATATGTATGTTACTAAATAATCCATCGGCATTTTCCTCACATATTAACAAATAATAATTACATATTATTGCGAGGTTTTTAGAAAGTTGAGTTATAAATAGCTGTATTTGGGCGTTTTAGAATTTGCGTCTCTATCGTCTTAGCTCACGCAGTTCAAATAGACAGATCAAAAGTGCTCTTGACGTGTTTCGATGAGTGAAACTTTCTATTGATATAGACTATGAAATGAGCGGAGGTTTGTTTTTAAGTCATTAACATAAGAAGCCCACTAAATGTTCCCACAGTTGGTACTCGGGGCCTATTCTAGCATAAAAGATACCATAATCATAAACAGGGTTGAACAGGGAGATTGATCAAGAGACATGACAGGAGGCTCATAGACAACGAAACTCTAGTTCGAAAAAAAATCTCACATATCGGATACACTGTGAAGAGTGTGTCAATACACACTCTTCTCAATCTGCGTGATCTAATACCACGTTGTTTTTTTCTATCAGACTGCTCTTAGCTCGAAATGGTGACATCTTTCATGGCTGACTGTCCATAGACTTGAACAAAGAGGTTTGGCTATACTTTTGTGAAAATAATCCGTTGTTTTCCTGAAAGTGATTTCAAATGGAGAGTGAATCAATTTCTTATAAGTAAGCACGGTCTATCGTAAACCGCATCGTCGCTTATCAGGTGAGATGACGGTCAAGTGTAAACCTATAACAGTAAAAACCTTAGAATATAACATCCATCAAGAAATATCCACTCAGCCTACGCATTACACAGATAAGAGGCTCCTTTTATTTTGTGTTTTAAATTAGTGAACGTATGACACAATACAACAGGAAGCATTACTCGGAGTAAGCGGTACATTCCTCGATTAGCGTAACATCTAGATGGCCGCTGATGACTCACAGATGTACGAGGCCGATATCATGCGCACACGCACCAAATGTTAACTCGGTGAGGTGTTGCTGTGCGGTGGATTTAATACAAAGAAACTATCCATTATCGATGGTTTCAGGAATCGAAATTTGTCAAATTTTTTGACTAAGTCAAATTAGTGGACATTTTTGATGTTGATTGATGTGTACTTACTCAAGCGGACGGAACTGAGTTTCAGTCAGGTTTAACAATACTTAATTCGAAACTTGTCAAACGTTTGAGTAAAGCCTACAACTATGTAGTTGTATGGAGTTCGCGCAATGTAGTATATGTATACTACATTGCGCGAACTCCATACGCCACATCTCAATAAGCTCTATAAATATAAATAATACACTAAGCTCATATAAATTACCCAAAGACCAATGAAGGTCTAAGTATCAAGCTTATTAAAGTGCCCAGTATGCTGGCTACGCTGAATGACAATACTTAAACGTTAAAATGTGTAACTACTTGTAATGGTTTGCATATTTGCGCCATTTAGGACGTTCGTCAATACACTAAGTAGCAAAACCATATATGTCCGTCGAGTATGAAGTATGTAAAAGTTAAGTACCTCATCCAAATTCTCTCCTCGATTTCATTCAGCGAATCTTACAAAAGATAGCTAACAACCGGTTCGAACTAGTTAATTGCCATGTAACGCCTGGGCCGTGTCTAGGATCCATTTATTCTAAGATCTATGTTATTAAACGACTAGGGACCATGTCACAGTAATTGTCAACATTGTTTCGTATGCCAATCACTTGTTTAAAGCTTAACAAATCCTGTAAATTTTTAAGCAAAATTTTTAAATCGAGAAATTTTTGCCGTTATTACTATTAAACAAACTCAAAATAAACAAAATTGAACATAATTTGAGTTCTTTAAAAAGTTTGGAAAACTTAATAAAACTTTAGTTTTTTTTAAATATTGTTACTTTTATTTTTATACCTTCTATTGGAAGGAAGTAGAAACACCTTGAAGTCAATATTTCTTGAAAAAAAAAAACACTCTTCTGTTTTACTCAACTTCACAGAAAACTTTTAACTTCTAAACGCAAAAAACTATTTTAGAATGACATAGTCCTTAAGCTGATACAGATGTTTTAAGATAGGATTAGTTGACCATGGTTACGTGAGCTCATCTTTAGTTCTCACATGTTTACTATCTTGAACTTTAAAGTTAAAGCATAAGGTACAGAATGTGTTGTTGAATCGATACGATACAATGCAAGGTATGTTTAGACCATGACTAGACTGACCAGCACACTTTCCATCTTGAGAACTTGGGCAGTGCAACAAATACACTGAGGATTTAGAGGATTAAGACCTTAAATAGCATGCAGGAATAAGACCTAATCTATACTAATATTATAAAGCTGAAGAGTTTGTTTGTTTGTTGGAACGCTCGGATCTCGGGAAGTACTGGTCCGAATTGAAAGATCCTTTTTCTATTGGATAGTCCATTTATCGAGGAAGGCTTTAAGCTATAGAAAATAACTCGACTATTAATTGAAGCGGAGCATGAAACAAGAATGTAACAAAATCGGGAAAAATATTCCCCTTTTGAGAGTTTTCGTACGTTTCGTGCTTTGACATGACCCATGACAGCATGTGTCGAAGATTGCGTCATTGAATATCAGTAATCTGTGCATTGAATATAAACCTTTGCTAATTTTTTTTTTCTAAATCTGAGTTGGTACGACCAATTTCCGACAGGTGGCGTAGCAGGTAGCTGAAGAGGTTTTTTGTTTGAAATCGATATTCTCAGGAATGAGCGAACCGATTTCAGTCATTCTTTCACCGTTGGATATGTACGGGATCCCGATGAGTGCTATATAATATACCACGGGCGATACCGGGGCGGGCATCTAGTTTAGTATATCGAAATAATAATAACTGTCGTGTAGCAAATAAGTAATGATTTGGTTTTTGACTCAGCAGATCTCCCTGGCCATACAGAGGGGGAACGCAGCGAGTGTTCTGGACACGTTCGGGCAGGGGTCAGCTCTCTTTGACCTAATTTGATGTGTATTTTTTTGATTTGGACATTGACCCAAAAGTCACGTGGAAGGGGAAAGTTCGCGCATATGCTCTTACACCAAAATACCCTAAAAACGTTTCTGTTAAACGTTCAGTTAACTTCATTGGTTTAACTTGTTACTACAACAATATACTTTTAGTGAATACATCGGGACTTAATTTTAAGTCTGCCTGCAAACCAGACGAAGAGAAGAGAACGCAGAGAAGGAAGTCGTGGATTCGATTCCTACCCAGAAGAAATATTTGTGTAATTCATGAAAATATTATTTACTAAGTATTTGTCTACAATTGTACAAGTATATTATTAGCTCTCTGGTTCTCATTAGCAACCTTAGTGTGGGGCTAGTTAGTGGAGTACGACGAATGTCCAATTATATTTCTTTAAAAACTCGATATAAGTAGGTAATGTACTTTTATGGTCGTAGGACCCTTTGCAAAGTGTATCTGGAGAAATAATATTCCTTTGCTAGTTATTCTACCGCCAAGGAGCAATGTGCAATCATTACTGTGATCTGGGTTGAACGGCAATGGTTCTAATTCTAAGAGAAAAAAACAAATATTTAAATTAACTAATATGAATGAATGTTAATTCTTTATTGTTCACGCCAATAAATAGAGATTTTAAATATAGGAAAATAACAGTAATTCTAGTGAAACAACTGGCACCCTATCTTTGAAAGCGATTTTTGCCAGGCCACCTTGTAATTGACAAAAAAATTGAAAAATTCCAAATTCCATGCATATTATGCATACGAATACAAAAAAATTACACAAAATCAAAATACACATTAAACTATGAAATTATGTTGCATCTCTAGGTTATGAGAACACCGCAGTAGGTAGGCAGACATTTGGACTCTTATGATGAAATAGTTGCATGATTCATTGCTGTAATAAACAGTGGTATTGTTTACCATCAAACCTATTTCTTGATGTCGTTCATATTATAAACAAAGCAATGATAATGTGGCACAAAGTTTGATGATGTCATCAGATAAAATAGACATTTCTGCGACGCAATAATATACATCAATAAAGATGATAACATAATAACACAAAGATATAACTTTCACTATAAAATTATCTTAGATGATGCTTAGTTCACTGACGCAACTTGAAAGCCCCATGCAAGAAACCGGAATAACTTAATGCTTAATTGACAAGTGCGAATTATACGTCTATGTTTAAATTGATTGGTAATAAAAGTGTTCGTTTAGTTTAGATTAATTAAAACTTATGCTTAGGTATTATTACTTCGCGTATCAAATGCAATGACAGGGCGAGAATGATGCGCATCTACTCGAATGGGGCATCTTTATTAGCAAAATAAAACAACATACCTAGCAAAAAAATAGAATAAGTAAATAAATTAACCTTTCTTCCCCATCGGTTGTCAGTTCTGCGAGCGATGTGGCCTGCCCATTGCCAATTCAGCTTGCTTACTCTTTGAGCTATGTCGGCCACTTTCGTTCTTTTGCGAATATCCTCATTACGGATTCTGTCGCGCAAAGAGACTCCCAGCATAGCCCTCTCCATAGCTCGCTGTGTGACTTTGAGCTTCGTTATGAGACCCATAGTTAAGGACCACGTCTCAGTTCCATAAACCATCACTGGCAACACGCACTGGTTAAAGACTTTCGTTTTTAGGCATTGGGGTATTTTGGACTCAAAGATGTGCCGAAGTTTCCCGAACGCTGCCCATCCGAGTTGTATCCTTCGCTGGACCTGACCTTGCCGAAGTTGGATCTACCTAATTGGATCTTTTGACCTACATCTTTTCGCTGGTTGCAGGTTGCGTAGGACCGTTTGTTGTGGAAATCTAGGGAGGCCTATGTTCAACAGTGGACGTCTTGCGGCTGTTAAAAATAAATTAATTAAAAACCGTTTGTTATAGAACTGGATAATATACTTAATAAATCTGAGTAAAAATACTACTCTCTGGACCACGCTGTCCCAGTGTGGGTTGGTAGATAATGGATGACCTCGAAAGATTCTTGAAACTTGCTAGTTTTCGCACGCTGTTTTCCTTCATCGTTTTTCACATGGCGGCATTACGCACATGAGTTTGAAAATACATGTGTTGCGCGTGGGATTTGAACCAGGGGTTTCAGATCGGCAGTTGCCGTTCTCCCGACTAGACCAACCGTAACTCATCAGTTATTTAGTAGTTTCGTCGTAAGTTATCAGAAAAATCTTGACTAAATGATTCAACACACTGTTCATGCAATAATACATCATAATCATTACTACGATGTATAATTCAAGTCATAAGATTAGTGTAACGGCAAAAGTACCACGCCTCAAGCATCGTACAATGACACGGCAAATTTAATTTAAAACTGCCTCACAAAGACTGAGGTTGAGCCACTGTGACGGCGGCAAGCGGAGCTGTAGCGGGAGTGGAAGAGTTTTCATATGTCTTTTCTGTAGTATTTGAGGTATATAGGTATTTGAGACAAACGAAAAACGTTTCACATATTTGTCCTATTAATCCCCAACACAGATATAGAAGCATGGCGTATAGGGGCGGCCCTAAACCTTCGTGATAGGAGTCCCAATGCTCTACAAGCATAGTCCTTGTAGTAGTACGCATAGCCTTTTTGCGACCCACCTTACGAAAGAGAGTCAGGAAAAACCTTGAACGATAAATAGAAACGTATTTTTGGGCACTAGCGCCACTAAGACCGCGTAGAGTGTGAGTACCTTAGCTCAGGCAAATAGGTACACGGATCAGTGAATAGTATGTAATTCTGGTGGAAATTCCCAGATATCCCCTTGATCCTCCCGAAGCTAGGTGGAATTCATTAAGTATTTTCTTTGGGAAAAAATATGTTTGTTCTAGTATTATAAACATTACCCATTAGTACTAGAACCATAACCCTGTTAGAAAGAAATATATGGGCGTGGAAACCTCGCCCCCGCTCCTGTTCTTCAATCGCTCATCGCTTCAAACATAGCCACAACACCACAATGACGTCTAATGACATAATCAGAGAAAAATAACATGATGCCTTCCGACACAATGATCGGCCGCGTGTGAATGAATCTTGGACAGTCTTTATTTATCTTATCTATCACGTATGAGCCTGTGAGATTCGCGTGTGAATGTGAAAAGAGTGTCTGTTTCTGCGCTTTTTATATCAATTATGTGACAGAGGCGCTTTCATGACAAAATAATTGATGTAGGTAGCTCTTGATGTCGTGATGAAAAAGGAAATTTGGCTTAACGAAGTAATAATATAAGGTTAGGTATTATTGTTATTGTTGACGTGCTCAGTTGGTACAGAGTCGGCTAACTGATCGCTGGTTTGATTCCCACCTTAAAGAAACATTTATGTGTACTGTATGTGGTATATGTTTATTCTGTGTCTGGTATTATTAAAGTGCATCAGAACATCGGTAACTCAATTCACCATTTATTAACCACAGTAAATGTTCGGTAATTTATAACACCTTCCGGTTTGAAGGGCAATGTTTCCAGGGAAATTACAGGGCTTAGAGATATGATATCTTAGATCTCTGGGTGACGAGCGCAGTTCAGTGCTAGGTAATGATTTGGACTCTTTATGCTCCGATAGCTGCGTGTCACTGTGTTGTTATGTGGCAGGCATGTTGCTTAGGAACATGTCATGATTGTCTCATTACTCTATACTGTAAAAAAACCTAGAGTAGTGAATTAACACGACGCGACGGCGTAAAATAGATAATGTTTGTGTTTGTTTATGTTTTTATGTATGACCTCGAATTTTATGAGTTTTGTGCGTATACGTAACTTTTAAAAAAGCAAACGATTTTTACAAATATTTGTGACTTAAAATAATGAATATTTTCCTGTGGTAGATGTAAAAGGTGTAGTGAAGTAATACTTTCTTACATAAATATTTGAGAGAGATAAAGGAATTAAAATTGGAAAGTGGCCAAAACATCTCCATTGCATTTCACCGCCCGTTCCTTAAACATTATGTGAGTTGCGCCCGCGCAAGATTGATCGTTCACCTTTCCTGAGGCGTAGAGTTGCAATTGTGATAGAAGTGACTGAATGCTAGAAATGGATTAAATAATAGTAAGCTGCTTTCAGTAAGTAAGTAATTTCTCACATCCTTAACACATGAGTCATCTGCTCCAGTTTCAGTTGTATTATTAGTCTTCATTATTAGCATTATATAGAATTTTATTCACTCTCGATTTAAAGATAACCAATATTACAACCATTCAAGTAACTACTTTGTTAGGTTAGGATGATGCGCGCTATGCGCTCCATCTTTGACCACACCATCAGGCGAGTTGTTCGTCAAACGCGAGCCTACAGGCGACAAAAATAAAACTCACTCCGGCAACGTAAGTATTAAATAATGATTATAAGCTGCGTAGTGGGTGTAACACCATTTTTTGTAGTATTAGAGGTAAGTATTTTCGTTTTCGTAGTATCGGACTTCTCGTTCCACAAAAGGGCGACGTCGTTTCATGGTTGATATTCCAAAAACGCGAACGAATAGATTTGACTCCACGTTTGTGATAAGAACGTCTAGGTTGTGGAATGTGTTGCCTGAGTGGGTTGTCACTGATGGTTACAATTTTGGTGTCTTCAAATCGAGAGTGAATTGGTTTTTTCTAGGTAAGCACGCTCCATCGTAGATCTCATCATCGCTTAACATCAGGCGAGATGGTGGTCAAGTGCTAACCTATTATAGTTAAAAAAAAAAAAGCTGAGAAAGCCAATTCTAGTGATTCCAAGCTCTGTATTTATAGTAGGAAGCGCGCGCATGTCACAGTGAAGGTAGCCGGCGCAGTCACCTCACTGCGCGATTAGCCATTACGCGCTCCACTCATGCGCAGTCGTAACACACGAGGTATCTGCTCCAGTTTAACTTGTATTCATCGTCATCGTCAGCCCATGTGCGTCCACAGCTGGACATAAGACTTTCCAATATTGTGATAAAAGCCTTTCCAAATCCGGTTCTCGGCTCTCCGCATCCATCCACTTCCCGCCACTCTTCAGGCCGTCGGTCCACCGAGCGGGAGGCCATCCCACGGGACTGCACACTAACTTGTACTACATTGTGTTATTACGTTTTTACTGTTATTGTATATTTTTAAAACTATTAGTATTAGTTTACACTTGATATCATACACTCGCCTGATGTTAAGGTACGATGCAGTCTACACAGGTGACTACGGCATAATTAGCAATGTTTCGACTGCTGGGAATCGGGGCCTTTTCTCACAAGACGAAAGTGAGGGCCATAAACCACCACGCTCTCCTAGTTAGGTTGGTGGATGATGCATGACCTTGATATATTTCTAGGTGCATGTCGGTTACATCACGGTCGTTTATTGACCGTTTTTAAGTTTAGCTGCATTACGCACATGACTTCCAAAAGACAATGGTGCGCGTGGGATACGAATCAGGGGTGCCGGATCGGCGGTCGTTTTTCTCCCAACTAGAACAGCCGTAACTTTAAAAGCGTGCGTACTGAGAAATAAATAATTCACTCACTACTTGAAGAAACCGAGGTAGTAACCATCTTGAAAAACATTCCAGACGCATTCCACAGCCCAGACGTTCGTATCTAAAGCGGAATCAAAGCTTTACGTTTGAGTCTCTGCAATGTCAACCATGAAACAATCTCACTTTTAAACAGACTTCAAAAAAGGAAGAGGTTTTCTATTCTGACCTATGTTTTTTTTTGTATATATATTTCGCCTACGAGTATGTGTATTTCGCGACAGCGCCGCAAATTGTGGATTAATTTTTATGATTGTTTTTTATTTGATAGTTTGGGATATCCCGTATAAATTTTATCGAAATCAGTTTGTCAGCCATTCATGTATATAGACGATAAATATTGTGATAAATTCAAATGAAATTTGATCGAGTATCCGAATATAATCGTAATTTACATGCCGTAAAGTTGATTATGGAGTTCTCAATGTAAACATTTAAGATCTTATTGTTATTACCCATTATCGCAAATAAAGATATTTATTTAAAGAAATGTATATTTATTTGTATTTGCTTCTTCGGAGAAAATAAATTATTCTATCCAATCTTAGACGATCACAACTGGACACTTTACATAACGTACACCTGCTTAGTTCGACCTGATGACGTAATAAGGGCCGACATGGAATTGTCGAGCACTCATCCCACGTACGTAATATTCCACTCCAACCAGAAATCAAGTCGAGCTAAGTAATGGTGAAGTAACAATAATACGCAAAAAGCAAGCGAGAGTTGCGTCTGGTTAAATGATAAGACATTTTTTTTTCTTATAGTATGGTGAGACGAGCAGGCATATCCCAGATGGTAAACAACATGCCTGCCCATAACAGCACAGGTGCACCTAGCACTGCACTGCACTCCTTCACTCAGAGATATGTATAGGTATCTTTTTGTATCTCAATGCCCTGTACAGTGATGTCACTGGCCAAGTTGTGGTACTTCCCCAGATGGACTGAAAGAGTCCTATCATTAAAAAAGTAGGTACAATGAAATATTTGATAAAATTGAAAGAATAACTTATTAAAATAAAGTGCGTAATTACGTATATAGGGCAACGTACATAGACACCTGGGTATCTGTAAAAGTAATCACGATGTTTTTATTTTTTAAGTAAAAATGAAATCTCTTTTTTAATTGAAAAATTATTTATTAATTGGCCACGATGCGCTTATTTTAGTAGGTCACAGCGAAGCGTCGGAGCGGAATGTGCGCTACAGATTTCTTTTGGATGGGTGAAATCTTATTACTCGCGTCACTGACACGTGTAATAGCAGTATATCTCTAGCTATAAAGGTGACGTATGATACAACTCGGAATTAAAATTTACCTTTAAATGACGTGACTAGTGATACAGAGATACTCCTATATCATCATCTAACCAGTGCTACTTCCCAACACGCGATAAACTACAGTATGTGTGCCTCACTCCATACCATCACTCACTTAAATCTAATTTTGGCACCACTGTCGATTTCTATAACATGAAATAAAAGATATTAAATCAATAATTAGTCTAACAAATTTGCCTCTCAAATAACTGTACAGATGGCACGGTGTCTATGTAAATAAGTTGTACGTAAAGTCAATCAATCCGTAAATGTCATAAAGTAATATTTTAAGAATGTCAATTGTGGCATCATCTTGCGGCACAATAGGTATTCAAAACTTAGGCGTCTATGAAATAAAAGGCGGAAGTCTCCCCAGAAAGACAGCCTGACAATGCAGACCTGAATTTATGCTAATTACATGCAAAGGTAATAAAATGAGAATTACATGGCAACACGGACGCAGGCAAATTAAAGCGAGATGGTCAACTTAAAGTATAAATTGTTTTTTTTTTTTGTAATCTCAACACTTCGGCATTTTATTATATTTTACTTCTTTTCTATGTAAATTTAAATAAAAAAACTTAAATTTTAATGTTGTTAATGTCAAAGTAAAGATCGGTTCAAGTAAACACCATTAAACACAAAAGTGGGGGTACTTATACCTTCCTAAATAAAAATAGGGGTTTGTCACGCTAAAATCCCGACCGCAAATTTAAGTTTGTTGGTTTTCGTCATTTGGTGTAATATATGCCAAAGTTGTAGAAACAGGAGTTTGAAGCATTTATAGTATACTAGCGGCCCGTCCCGGCTTTGCTCGGATAGTAACCAAAATATCAAGTGCAGTGCCATCTGCCAGGCTGATTTGTGAATGTAAGCTTTCCAGGGCCCTACCCAAGCGTATACAAAAAATTCTTTCAAATCGGTCGAGCCGTTTAGGAGTTCACTTACAACGAAAAGTGGCATTGATTTTTATATATATATAGATTAAAAAATAAGGGTTGATCGTAGAAAGGTGAAAATTGAGGATTGTATGTATTTTTGTATGTTGTATCATAAAAAAATAGAAATTAAAATTTTGTCTAATAAATAAAAATAAAATTTAGGGGTGGTCTACCCCTAACATTTAGGGGGATGAAAAATAGATGTTGGCCGATTCTCATAGATACCGGATAAGCACAAAAAATTTCATCAAAATCGGTCAAGCTGTTTCGGAGGAGTATGGCAACGAAAACTGTGACACGAGAATTTTATATATTAGATTAATGAATAAACTTGTTTTTTTGTCGTACCGCAGAAGTTGTCCTTCTGTCTTAATCCACGTCTCAACGTTGCGTAATGATGCATTCTGCATAATATCTCAGTAGAATTAATTCGATGGTATTCTTTAATACGCTGGCGCCTTCTTGAGAGGACTTTTTCTGAGTTTCGACATTTTGTTTATATCTCAGAGGCTGATGGACGATTATTTCGAGGCCATTATCCTTAATTTATAAATTGAATTCTCACGACTAAAGAATTATTCACCAATGGACAGAGGTGAGAGTTTAAAGTGTAAAGTGGATTCAAGAATTTTTCAATTCTTTTTTAAGAAACTTTTAGGCACTACGGCACCATTTTATTTTAAAGAGGTATAGAGAGTTTTACCAGCTTATTTCAAACAAAATGTGTCAAAGAATGAGGGATATCATTAGGAAAAATAGCCTACGGTTTGTTCTCTACCTACAGTTTGAAATCGGGTTCTTTGTCGCATGGAGAAATTCAAATTCCTAATCCACCACACTGACCAATTATGGATTGGAGGGTGCCCCAAGATCTTGAATGATGTCTTTCTTGTATTAAGTATATGGGATATCCGGAATTACCCAATGATGATAACAAAGTTGTACTTATACTGTATATCTACGCTTTGGGGATAAAATCTTGATTCCCGACAGAGCGACACATAAAGTGGACTACAGTTATACGGCACATTGCAGCATTTATTTAATGTAAAAATTAATATTGTGGTTGAAAATTAATATTGGCTCAAGGTACTATTTTATAGTACCTTGAGATTCAACAAAATGACGATATATTCAAATTAGCAGACGCTAAACTGAGTTATGCTCTTGTGGAATGTCATGGAAGAGGTTAAAGTTAAGTTTTTCAAATCGATACGAGGTTGTTTCGTATTTTTCAAATAATTTATTTTCGAGAAAACTACAAAGAGTTTTAGACTAAAATAGCCTAGAAATTTCATTATTGTACAGCCTACTACTAAGTTCCACAAAGTTTACGCTCATATCCTGGCAAACTGAAAATGTAAAACCATCCATCCATTTCACCCGATAATTTCGGATTATCAAATTTCTTTTTTGTATATAGACGAACTTAAATTAATCATCAGGTTAATTATAATACCTCATCAATCAAATATACCTAGCGTTCCTATACACCCACACACACACCCCCTAACCCTCACACCCTATCTCTCTCTCACGCTCACACACCCTCTCACACACATACACACATCCTCTCACACACACATTTAAGTAGATATTCTAAAAATCAGTAACTTGTTTCTTTTTAAAATGTATGTACTAACATTTCGAATTCGATTTTGAGGAAATTCGAATCAGATGAAGATGCAGATCATGATGTTGTTTCGGTGATGTTATTGAAGCAATGCACATTAGAATTAGATGATAACAGTAAGGTGATGATTTTAATGCGAAGTAAATTAGAATGAGGTAATGATGACGGAAAGTTATTATTGTAAAGTGAATAAAACCAGAACGAGATGATGATGATGATAAAGTGGTGATATTATTGAATCCACGTGAACTAAAATCTAAATGGCAAATCGAAGTAAATTAGAATCAGATGAAGATGTAGATGATGATGTTGTTTCGATGATGTTATTAACGCTATGCCAAGTAGGATTAGATGATAACAGTGAGGTGATGATATTAATGAGAAGTAAATTAGAATGAGGTAATGATGATGGAAAGTTAATATTGTAAAGTGAAGAAAACTAGAATGGTTATGATGATGATAAAGTGGTGATGCTATTGAATCCGGGTGAACTAAATTGAACTAAAATATTTAAGATGTTACTACTGCGAACTAAATTAGAATAGAATATTTTTTGATTTGCCCCAGACTACATTGGATTTGAAATTTATAAAATAATCTACTAGTCAATCCCTTTCATTTGATACCTAAATTGAGAGAGTTTAAAAAAATTTAATTCAGCAGTTTGTGGTGGGAGTTATCATGGATTTGAATATTTGAAGTGTGCAGACAGACACAAACAGACAGACAGACATCGACGAGTACACCCGTCGGAACTTATAACGCCCCTCTTTTTGGTCGGGTAAACTAAAAATGAAGTAAATTAGAATGAGACAATGATATTGAAACGTCAAGATAATTAAACAATGAATTATTTTGTGAGTAAGCCCCGTACAATATTAACATTATGTGTTCAAATTGCAAAAGTTTAAAAACAATAGATGATATTATTTAAAGCCGAGTATATTACGATCCAATAACAAAGACATTATTATATTAAAGCAAAGGAAATTAGAATTAGATCACAATGATAGAGTGTTGATGTTACTACAACAAAGTTAAATTAGAATCAGTTGATGATGTAGCTGACGTTATTAAAGCATAGTGAATTTGAATTTGCGATGATAATGATGGAACGGTGATGCGGTGATTGAGGCTTTACAGTTTGCTAATCGCTGCATATCAAATTGATGATTTAAATCTTTTAAATATATGGTTGATAATGACAGTGTTTTAATTATTGTATTTGGGACTCATCAATCAAATTTTATGCGCAATCGTGACGAGTAGTTTCAGTTTTTTGTAACCCACGTTTATATTTGAGTTTTTTACAATATTTTTATGATTTATTGTCGATAAATTGCACTTTTTGTGCGAAGTTTCTTTAATAGGTTGAGAACGAGTAATAAATGTTATTTTGGCGTTTGCACATGTCTTTGTAGGCTGTAGTAGTCTTTGTAGAAATTATTATTCTATTCATATCAAAATATAAGCAAGAGAGTTATGATTATGAAAATGAATATGTGATATTGCGGTAGAGGGCGATAACTGAATGACGGAAAGACTAAGACATGCGCTAGATGGTAAGCAACACTCCTAACCATCACAACGTCACGCAACGTTTTGTTTTGTATTTGAACGCGAAGAGTTTCAATCACTATCTAGCACTGAAGTCCTTCGTCATTCGAAGACATATAAGATGGTTCATTTCATAGCACCGTAATTTATCGGGAAACATTGATCTTCAAAGCAGAAAACAGTGAAGTTTGCACATATACTGCTGGGTCTTATACCATCCTTTCCTAATTTCTGCTTTAGTAAGTACCTCTAAAAAGTTTTCGTGGTTGATATTCCAAAGTCCCAAAGAAAGAGACTTGACTCTATTTTCGTAACAAATACGTTTGAATTTTTAATTGCGTGGTCCGATTGCCCGTTGAATTTTTCTAAATGGTTTTTTACCAGTCAAAGTCAAAGTTAAAGTCAAGATGATAACAGGAGAGATACCCGCTTGCGCTTGCTTCGGCGACTCACGTTTACAATTTTGGCGGGAAAACGGGTGTCAGGTTACCAACTCTTCAGCTTCCCTCAAATACCTACCTAAAATTTGCTACCAGCTATCGGCATACAACAACACCAATGTTGTACAGAATAACTGACGGATGCGTGGAAGGAAATTGAAGAAGATTAACCAACATCAGTATTTGCATTGAATAGGTGATCTGGGGAAGGTCAGGGAAAGTGCTGTACTTGGCCGAAGCGGGCGCATTGTTCGGGCGATGACCATTGTGTGCTGATGGGTGTGGGACTTATGCAATTGCATCATCATCGTTATAGCCCTGTGTTAGACCACGGATGGGTGAAAAGGGAACATCAAGCTATTTTTGGCGGTTCTCAATTTGGTTGTATGTCTCTTTGTATATACATATTATGTTAGGCGATAGCTTCGCAAATAGGGAATATGCATGCATTTTTTTATATTTTTAATTCACTTTTTACATTATTATAACACAATAAAAAATATAAGTACTCTTGTAAATGTACAAATTGATTTTTAAAATAATATTTAAAATATCGATATAATTTGTCCAGTTTAGACGCCGCCATCTTTCCCGCGCCTGCATGACGTCACAGGCCACGACCTGTGTTTATTTACTACAAGTGTTGCAGTTACTTTGTACCGATTTTTGAGTTGTGCTAGCTAATCAAACGATGGAGAACACGACTTTTCTCTCTAACACTACTAGCTCAGTACGAATATCGACACCGTTAAAGCAGAAAACATGCCATGTGACGACACATTTGGTTTCCACAGATAATGATGCGTTTCGCAAACTTGAATTTCCCGCGCCTATTTTGCACTTTTTAAATAATATTTTTTTATAATTAATAACTAACTAAATAATAAAATAGTTGTTTTGGCATAATGGACATTAAGGGCGTGTGGGCCGTAATTTTGAATTTTTAAAACAACTTTACGACCTTTAAAATAGTGTATTAAACTCTGAAAAAAATATATGTATTAGTTAAGGATCTAATCTAGTGCAATTCGCAGTCAATAACACGATTTATTGAATTTTACTTGATAGAAAAAAATCCCAAAGTTACCCCTTTTCAAAAAGTTTTTTCAAGTTTATGACTAAACTAATGAATTTTTTTACTAAATTTTTGTACTCAACGAAAGCCACTAAAAAGTTATAGATGCATTCGCAGAGTTTGACTTGATAAAAAGTATCAGTTATTCACTATGTTTTAATATCTACCATATATATAGCGCGCCATTCGGCAGGCCTGATCAGTCGCGTTTCGGCGCTCACGGACGACAGGCCTGTGCTTGATTTTGCAATTTTGACAACCAATAAATTTTAAATATTACGATCATAGTGCCACAGTATAACAATATCAGTAGGCATTACTAGTGAAGCACGCTATGATCTTGATTTTTGATACCGTTTTCATTGGAATTGCAAATAGACGCTGATACTAATTAGTACGCTGTTTACTTTATGTTGTAGACCAATAGGGGAGTCTCAAAAACTGACGTCGATAACACATCAGTAAAAAATCAATGCGGATGCAATGGAAAATAGATAAGTATCGGTAAAATATTCGTCCGTCAAATCAGAGATCGGGATAAGGAAATAATGAGAGGGGAGAAATCCCCTGCGTAAATATAAATGCAAGTTAGGTATCATTTATGATACCATTTAGGTAAATTCTTTGGTAGTAAGGTACTTAGTAATTGGAAAAAAGTCCTCACATCCAGATTTTACCACTTTGGAAGACTCTTGTGCAAACTATTCAGTTTAGAAAAAAAAAATTTTAACTTCAATACAATTTTTGAACACCTATCCATAGATACACGTATGGTTTTGATAGATTTTATTTAATTTCTTTTCCAAGTTTGTGACACCACCAAAATTTATTGTTTTTTCTTTTTTTGTATGAAAATGTTCATATTGTTTATAGAATACATGTATACAAGTTTTAATAGTATACTTCTTATAGTTTCGGAGAAAAATGGCTGTCACATACGGATCGACAGACATAACGTATATATTAAAATTTGTCTACGAATCCCTGAAAACCCAACTTTGGTCATTTAAAACATATTTAAAATGAAATTTAGACACTCGACCAAATTTGATAAGAAGCCTTTTAGGCAGTAAAATTACTCGTAGAATTTAACTCTGTACTAAATTTCCGATTCGTATTTTTTATATAAGGTTTAGAATCATTTCCTGAGCATAAAATTACAAAATAATAACAAATCCAGGTGGAGCTTCAAGCGCCAGCTCGAAAAAACGTTTTTGGCCGATATTCAGAAAAAGTTATAAAGTCTATTATTATTGTAGAAAATAAAATTTCCCATCTTTTGTTGCAGTAAACTTTTTTTTCGAACTTACCGATTACGATTTATTATGTCCAATTTAATGATAACAATGTAAAAAAATAAGATGTGAATTCTGTTCCCAGTAGCATAAACATGTCTCTTTTTACCGGAATGGAAGAAGGGTTATGTTTTTTGCGCGTATCTTTGTAAAACTTTTATTTCCACATATCTTCCAAACGGCTGGATGGATTTTGGTAACTAAGATATTCTAAGACTAATCTCATTCGCCAAAGTGTCCTTAGATAGTAGGTAATATATTTTTTTAAGTAGTTTTTTTTGTAGTCGGGGTTTTTAAATTAAAGTTATTCTATCATATTGCTCGTTGCTCGAATAAACAGCACCGTTTATCATCATGATTGAAGAGTTGAACGAAGAGTTTGTCTCCACTTTTGTAATAAGAACAACTAAGCTGTGAAACGCATTGCCAGAGTGGGTTTTTGTCGAAGGTTCGAACCTTGGGGTTACGAGGTACACTGTGTTTGTTTCTATTAGAGAAGCAAGTTCCATCGTAGACCACATCATTTTCATCCACTATTATCGGCATCATCGCAACCGTATCATTAAATGGGTTATAAATCGTAAACGGTAAGTTTTACAAAAAAGTTTACTAGCAACAAAAGATGCAAAATTTATTTTCTACAATTATTGTCAAAATATATAATTTACAAAATATCGGCTAAAACAGTTTTTTTTTTTCAATTGGCGTTTGAAGCTCTACCTTGATCTGTGAGCATTTTGTAATTTTATGCTCAGTAAGTGATCTTTACCTCATAGAAAAAAATTGGATTAGAAATTTAGTGCAAAGTTGACAAAAAACCTTCTATTTTTACTGGCCTTTCATTACGTTTCAGCACATTTTTTAAAATTTTTGACGAACTTGTGAATTATTAGATTTATTTTATTAGATTTATTAGATTTATTTATTTATTATCAGATTCGCTCCTGTATGGAGTACTGTTCGCACCTTTGGGATGGATCGGCTAAGTATCAGCTGGGGACTCTGGAATCTATTGAGAGACGTGCCAAAAGACTCATAGGCAATGACACTCTTGTGCGTAAAAGACTTCAAAGTCTTGATCATCGCCGCAAAATCGCTAGCTTATCGGTTTTTTATCGGATACACTTCGGAGAGTGTGCAACTGATCTGCATGATCTAATACCACCTTGCCCTTTCTTCTATCGGACTTCTCGTTCCACAAAAGGGCGACATCGTTTCATGGTTGATGTTCCAAAAACGCGAACGAAGAGGTTTGACTCCACGTTTGTGATAAGAACGTCTAGGTTGTGGAATGCGTTGCCTGAGTGGGCTTTCCTGATGGTTACAATCTTGGTGTCTTCAAATCGAGTGAATCGGTTTCTTCTAGGTAAGCACGCTCCATCGTAGATCTCATCATCGCTTAACATCAGGCGAGATGGTGGTCAAGTGCAAACCTATTATAGTTAAAAAAAAAAAAAAAAAAAAAATTAGGAACCATTTTAAAAAGATGCATGAAATTGGAAAAGCCGTTCTCGACTTATAGTGTGACCAAAAAAGAAAAGGTTGAGTTTGGTATACCGACGAGTATAGATAAATTTAATATTTCTTCGTTTATATAGCAACAAAACTCTTATCATAAACAAACAAACATAAACAAATTTTGAACAAAAAATTAGCTTAAATTACATAGTCCAATATTTTATTTCTGCACTGTGGCACCGATTCCGCGGTCAGTGACGGTCGCGAGAACAAGACAGCGTTAAATGCTTACTTTGACAGAAATACCTGGCCTTAACATGGTAATGTACATCATACATATTTTTTTGTTTTGATTCTCTTATTTTAGAAGTTACAAGGTGGGGGGCCGGGGAGAGGAACATATTTTCATCATTTTGGAAGAGTCTCCGTAGTAATAAATAGAATAAAAAGTTTAGAAAAAAAGATGTTTAGAAACCTTCATTTCATTTTTGAAGACATTTCCATAGATAACCTACACGAAATCTGTAGTAAGTAATATTATTACTTACAGTGCTCCGTGATTTTACCTGCGTAATTCCTGTTCCCGTTAATTTCCCGCAATAAAAGGAGCCTCTGCGCTATCATAAAGCTTAGCCAAAGTTACAGCTGGTCTAGTCGGGAGAATGGCGACTGCCGATCCGGAGCCCCTGGATCGAATCCCACACATGCGCCACTGTATTTTCGTGCCTAATGCCGCTAACTTAAAATAAGGTAAAATAAAACATAGTGAGAAAACCGGCATGTACCCATAACCTTTCAAGGTCTTGTGTCATCTACCAACACACACTGAATCAGTTATGCCAATGTGCTGGATTATGTCCTTAATTTTATCTTTGTGAGAAGAGGCCTCGAGTCTCAGCAGTAGGAACATTTAGTGAGCTGCTTATGTGTGTAATATTTCTGACAGTAATCTAACCGAAACTTCATCATAGTGCTGATCCGTCGTGATTGAGTAATAGACACCCAAACATCTAAACTTTCATTTTAGTATGACAACTGATCATTCCAGTACAAAAAGTTATTAAGTTATTTTTTTATACTATTACCTACTGAGATAAGATAATTATACATCCCATCAAAAACATAAATGTGAAAGGAGAGCCAAGTTCAATACTCTGATATACGGCTTGATTGTTGACTTCAACAACAAAAGAAGTGAGATGTAAATGGGTGCCAAGTACCAATGATCAGTCCTGCAATTGATTAAAACAACATAGAATATTTTGTAACAACTTAAAATTGATTGTTTTCTTATATAATATGTTATAAATAATTCTCTTATCTCAGTGATTATCTAAAAAAATATTATTTTACTGGGTTACTAAATTTCTATTAAGTAAATATAATTGTTTGGTTTTTTTTTTCCAGGAGAAATCTAATATTGTCATATTAAAGTTAAATTAGTTACAGGATAATAAAAAAAGAAATAAATATACATATATATTAAAAACATTGAAATATGATTAAATAATTTGTAATTGTTTGGTCATAAATATTTTTATTTAAAATAATGTCAATATATTTTGTTTTACCTTCTGTATTCGTATTGGGTCCTCAAAGGATAATTTAAAAATTAATTTTAACTATTATTCGAATGTTGTTTCCCAAATATTCCCAATTTGTTTATGTTATTTATTTTATAACGCGTTACTATTATTGAACGCATAAACATTTACAACTAAATACAACGATGATACGTATTAGAGATACCTGTCATGGCCAAATACCATCACCTACAGTAGTAAATATAAATAGTCTTCAAGAAGAATTCAAAATACTCAAATCAATCACTTTTTGCCAATTACTCGTAGTAAAGATATCCAACATTTATTTTAATCAACCAAAAAATGGCTTGACAGTATACCCCTACTAACCCTAATGTTTCAACAACAAGAGATGATACAACTATTGATGCTGTATTTGTACGAAATTTAGACAATGTCTCCACAGAGCTATTTGAATTTTATAAAATATCATAGGTACTTTAGCTATCTTAAGCCTGTAACTTTTTTTTTTTACTTAGGTTCACACTTGAATGCCAACTCACATGTCTACTAAACTCCAAGCAATGGACGTGAATTAAATTTTAAATATCTACATGTCATATGTTGCATTCTGTACCTAAATTGTCGTTTTGAATTATGCACTTGGTTTATTTAACAATGTTTAAATAATCTTTATTAAATAAATAAATATTGGTGGACACTGGATACTAGACACCTCACATACAACACCATTGACGAACTTGTGAATTATTAGGAACCATTTTAAAAAGATGCATGAAATTGGAAAAGCCGTTCTCGACTTATAGTGTGACCAAAAAAGAAAAGGTTGAGTTTGGTATACCGACGAGTATAGATAAATTTAATATTTCTTCGTTTATATAGCAACAAAACTCTTATCATAAACAAACAAACATAAACAAATTTTGAACAAAAAATTAGCTTAAATTACATAGTCCAATATTTTATTTCTGCACTGTGGCACCGATTCCGCGGTCGGTGACGGTCGCGAGAACAAGACGGCGTTAAATGCCTAATTTGACAGAATTACCTGGCCTTAAGGATTCTACGAAAAAAATAATCAAGCCAATTTAAACTACATGCATATTCTATTGCGAATCGAGTTTGATAATTCTTTGTTATAAGCGTCACGTTCCGGTTTCGCTCAGATATTGTCATTTAAAAACTATTAGCCGTAATAAAAACTATCCTGTCTTTCAAGTAGAATCAAACAGCGCATGGTGTGTAAATTTCATTAAAATCGGTTTAGCAGTTCAGGAGTATGTCGCGTACCAATAATGTGACGTGTAATTTATATTGTATTAAGATTTAGTGGATCATACTTCAGACATCTTCTTATTGTATTAAGATTTAGTGGATCATACTTCAGACATCTTCTTATTGTATTAAGATTTAGTGGATCATACTTCAGACATCTTCTTATATTAACTTTTATTGAAATCGGTGTAGTGGTTTTCGAACTATCAACAAATATAAAATTTGCTTACATCAACTTATTTTTTCTTTCTCGTTGGTTCTTGGAGTAGTGTATGCATAAAATTATGACATTTAGTCAAGTGTCTGGGCTTAATGGTAAATTTAAGTCGGTTTTTGGTTTCCTTTGGAGAAAATTCAATGATCTGTCGTTACTAGTAAGATAGTAGGTTCGAATCCTGCGTGCATCTCTGAATAATTTACCAAGTAGTTTATGTGTTTCTAGACTAAGTATAATCCAATTACTTTTTTCAACCCGATCGATTCTTGCATCACATTATTGATTTAACAACAAAAAAAGTTAATTTAAAAAACCTGACTGCAAAATATCTACAGATAAAGAAACATTGTACAATACAACTTACTATCTAAGGACACTTGAGTAATTGAGACAAATCAAACGATATCTTAGTTGTTAAAATCCATCCAGCCGTTTGGAAGAAACGTGGATATAAAGAAATTTACAAACATAGACAAGATAAACATGATACGCGCGAAAAAACATAACCCTCCTTTCAAGTTGGTTAATAAGTAAGTATACAAACTTTTTGATTATCTTTAGACCGTCATTGGTCTATGGATAATTAAGATGTGCTTAGTATAAGCAGTTAGGCATGTAATGTAGCTTAGTGCTCATTTTACATTAGTTTTGTTAATAAAGGCTTTGCTCGTTTACAAAAAACTTCCACATCCTTTTAAAATTATAAATGCGACAGTTTGGATGTTGGTTGCTCAATCATGCCAAAACAGCTGAATTAATCAGGTTGAAATTTAAAACACAGCTAAAAACATAGTCTGAAATAGCGTAAAATATAAGGAACTTATTATTACGACAAAATTACAGTAACAGAAATTACGCAGGTACATCCGCAGAGCGCTGCTAGTTTATATTATAAGTACAAACAAAAATAACCGCATATTACGTTAATATGTAAACGTAATGAAGACTACATTGTATCGTATCTGATGAGCAAGTTTACATTGTTTCTGTCGATTCCAAGTAAGTAAAAAGCCTCAATTACGTGATTCCAAAATTTAAAGCAATTACAGCTGAAGCTTGTTTGCGTATGGTAGCGATAATTGTGGCCCAGAGCAAAGAACTTTAACGGAATGAAAGACGTTCCTGGAAATTGATTTCATTCTTGTGTCACACGTTTTTTACAACTGTAAGAATTTAGTAAGGTTTCCTGTTACGCAAATAATACCCACAATTTCCAATGTATTTTGAAGTGGAAATTTCTTTTGGTGCATTCAGATTTTGCGTAGTAAATGAAGCTCAGCGTTACTAAAGGAAAGAAATGTTTGGGTGAACTTGGGACCGCCGAGTGTGGCAGAGCGAGAAAGATAGATGCTCGGGTCTGTCTGTTGGCAATGTCTTTTTTTAATGTATTACGGGCAATGGATACTAGTCCGTAAATCCATCATCTTTTCCTTCACCTTTTTTTAAGTTGGTGGCATTACGCACAGGAACGCTTGTAGCCTCAAATGTTGGGGTGTCACCAATTTACTTTATTTACTAATAGCACCCGTTTTCCAGCGTAGTTGCAATTCAGGCTGTTTTCTCGGAGTATAAAATGACTTATGTAATTATCGATATTTTGTATTTTTTTAAATTTAATAAAATTTTGAAAAAGAACATATGCGATTATTTTTCTCTGGGTGACGAGCGCAGTGCTGTGCTAGGTAAAGATTTGGACTCTTCAAATTACAATAACTGCGTCTCACTGTGCTGCTATAAGCTGGTTTATTGCTGCCTATACTGTCACACCATCAAGTGCATGTCCTGCTCGTCTCATCACTCTATTTTTAATTAAAACAAGAACAAAATTAAAAAAATATATTCACCCCCGACTACCTCGGATTTGTTATCTGTACAACATTCTACTAGCCCTTTTATTTGATACCCATATTAAATGAGTTGTGAAAAAAGAAACGTATTTCGCCATTTTGTGGTAGCTGGCATCTTGGATATGAAATTAGTCATAGTGCAAAGTATTGTACTAGTTAAGCCCTTTCGTTTGATACCCATATTGAGGTAGTAGTGAAAAAATAATGTAATTCGAATTCGAATCTTGGATTTGAAATATGTTATAGTTTATAGTATTCTACTAGTCAAGCCCTTTCATTTGATATCCATATTGAGGTAGGTTGCGAAGAAATATTTTGTCCGCCATTTTGTGGAGGCGGCTCTCTTGAATCGATATTAACCAAACATAGCTAAAAACACCCACACGAATATTAACCTTCAAATAAAAAACCGTATTGAAATCGGCTTATCGGTTTGAGCTCTACGGTGCCACAGACAGACACACACACAGAAAGGCAGACAGACATCAACATCAAACTTATAACACCCCTTTTTTGGTCGGGGTTACAAAAATACGCAAAAACGCTGGCGGGATTTCAACTGACGACTTCACGTTTGTGAATCGCACCTTGTAGCTACCAGGCTCCCACGGCCTGTTGAGAATGAGAGTTTAATGAATATTCATCAATTTTAATTGTAACGTTATACTTTATTACCCGTTTATTGACTAACTTAGTCAATCTACATCATGTAGTAACACTAAACTTGTATTACTACAATCTAAACTAAAGTTGTGATGTTAGTAATCTAGCAATCAATGATAGTTCATCGTACCTTGAAGGATAAGTGAACTTTTGTGTTTGTAGAATCTTTGCCAGTTATTCTACCGCAACAATGTGCAAACATTACTGTGTTCCCGTTTAAAGGCCAATGTTTCCAGAGAAATAACAGGGCCTAGAGATTTAACATTTTAGATCTCGAGGTGACGAGCGCAGAGCAGTACTAAGTAATGATTTGGACTCTTCATGTTCCAATAGCTGCGTATCACTGAGCTGTTATGTGGCAGGCATGTTGCTCCCATCAGGCACACGCACTGCTCGTCTCGTCACTCTTCATTTAAAAAATATCTTAAATATTATTAAAAAAACTGTTTCTTTTAGGTAAGCACGCTCTATTGTAAACCGCATCGTTGCTTAACATCCGGAAAATTGTAAACCTTTTATCAAACAATAAGTCTTCTTTTTTATTATCTTTTTGGTTTTCGAATCACTCAACTTTCCTGGTGTAAACCGTAGTGAGGGATAAAGCCGCCATATGTAGCAACAGGTATAATGTTTAATGTTTTCACTGTAATTTTTCTAGTGTGTATAAAGTGTTCCGTCTATTACAAACCCGAAAGTTTGTAATTTTGTTGACAGAACGGCAAAATGAATCTAATAATTAATGGGTTAAATTTTAGGCCAGTAAAAAGAGAGTTTAACTTTGTACACAATTTTAAAATTTATCTTTTTTAAGATTTATGATCAATTACTGGGCATAAAATTTCAAAATGCTGACAGAACCAGCTTCAAGTGCCATCTTGAATAAAACTTAACCCTAAAGTGCATAGTTTCCCAGATGTCGGCCAAAACCGTTTTTTCCAGATGGCGCTTGAAGCCCAACTGTTTCTGTCAGGTTTTTGTGATTTTGTGCTCAGTAAATAATCCTGAACCTTATTTTATAAAAAATGATCAGAAATATAGTGCAAAGTTGACCAAAAAAAACAACGTCTATTTTTACTGGCCTATTTATCATATCTGGCATTTTACTTCTGAACTAAATCAGGCCAATTTCGATGTGCTATTTTTTGTTTCATGGCTAAAATGGTCCTTATTATATTGGTATCGCCGTCAACTTAACATTTTAATTTTGTCCGTTTATTTATATACATATGTATTTCGTAGGTATCAAAGTTCCACTGACCCTGAGCTGAGGTAAAACTGTTTTGAAGGTCATAGGCATTTCTTAATTTTACATTAATATTTACAATACCTTGTTGTAAAAATATGCCTACAAGCTGCTGTAGACTAGCGGCGCAACCGAAATTGAATTGGCAAGAAAAAAATTGGCAGTCACAGGAACTGCCAACAGAAGAGAAAACTTATAACTCAGAATTTTAGGCAGATCGTGGCCATGAGCATGGTCATCTAGAAATGCGTCAGCATTTTTAGTTGGCCAATGGGAAATGCTGACGCATTTATTGATGGCCAATGACCATGGTCCCGAGTTTACCCGATGATATCATATCATTCCCGAGCGTTACGTCAGTATTCACATTCACAGCCCATGAAAAAACTGTCTAAGGCACGCTAAAAGTTTTCGCTGCAAAATGAAAATGGATTTAAATTAATTATGATGACGTAGTAAACTTTGAGCGTCTATCGTCATTGTATGCTATTCATACATTCCCACACATTCACATAATCGATAACAATTTAGCAGAAATGCCGGAGGTCCGCATCAATTTGTATTTATATGTTCTTATTCAATCAGTGAATCATATCTAGTGGATTACGTAATGTATTGTGCAATTATTTGTTGTGAATTCGGCTTATAATCGATTTTATGGAAATCGATGTTTATAATAGGGTTATAGATAGATTTTGTGGCTTGTGGCGAAAGATGTTTTGTATAATTAAATAATTTAGCCTTGTATAGTCTTTAAAATTTAAAAAATTCATTTTATTATTTTAGATAAACTCGCAATACATTATAACACTAGCAGAACCTGCCAGTTTTACCCATAGGTCCCGTTCCCGTGATTTTCCTGGAATACATATCCTCTTATTACGTTATTCTACACTTGTTTTCACACTTTTTTTCAGGGAAATGCCTTTACTTGGATTAAGTATGTGTTTTAAAATATTGAGACCAACTACTTAGCATTCCATGGATTCACCGTGCGGGCGCCGGGACCATTGTGTGGCAAAGAGAGAAATCCCGAGTAGATCCCGAGACTTCTGACACGGGTGTAGGCTTAAGAGGCGCCTTTCAGAAAAAGTCCTCAAAAATTCATGTATTTTACCTCTTAATTTTAGTTTTTTTTTTAACAAGCGCATGTGATATACAGATGAAATCGGTTCTTAACAATAAAACATTAGCCTACATCAGATAATAAGTAAAGATAATTAGTATATTAGCTCTACATACTGGCTACAAGTCGGCAAATCCATAGCTAGGTCCTAACCGGATCGTAAGACATCGGTAATACCTGGTCTACCGCCTACCTAAAGCTTTGCTATCTATTGCTATCTCTTTTCTTTTAGCTTGAAATGATAGAGACAGGAATAGCAAAGTCATAGCCTATTTAGTTAGGAGCGGTAGAAGGGTTGGTCGTTCCTTGATCTTCCCTACTGATGTCAGTCCAAGCTGAAATCATACCCTTTGAGTTAGCCTTGCACTATCCAACGTGGGAGATGTAGTCTTCATTGAGTAAGTGAATATGGTAAATTTATGAAAATTTTTAAGTCATACTATATATATTAAATTAACGTGCGTATGTTATTTAGTTAAATTTCGCAAACTTATACTTGACCGCCATCTAGCCTGATCTTTAGCGACGATGCGGTCTGTGATGCCCATAGAACCTACATAGTATTTGGAAGTATAATCAGTTAATCAGATTAGGCTAGTTTTCTTTCGCCTTTTCGAGACCAACTCTCATCATAGATATATTTATAAAAAAAATAGATACTGAGAAAAGGTGAAAACCACATTTTTTTTTGTTGTCGATAAAATATGGTAAAATGATGTTTTAATAAACAAAAAAAAACACACAAAAGCAGGAACGCATATCTAAATTTATGAACTAACTGTTTGTCCTGATTGAGATTCTAACCCACAACCTACTGACTTACTGAACCTCAAAGATAGGACATACAGCACAGTCAGTAAAGTAGGCAAGTTCTTTCTAAGTCGATTAGGTTGAAATCACATTGGTGGAATTTACATTACACAATAGTATAAACCGATTCTAATAACAGCACAATCTCATGCAAATCAAAACCTAATCCGCCATCGAAGTCCAGGTCACGCACACTACCGTCGACTCCTCACGCACACTACCGTCGACTCCTCACGCACACTACCGGCCACTCCTCACGCACACTACCGTCGACTCCTCACGCACACTACCGGCCACTACTCACGTACGCACTAATTATGCAACATGAACACACTGGCGCATACTGGATTACGCGTATGTGATGTTTTAGTTACAATGTTACAAATACTTAAGTTTTTTTGCAAATCTAGAGTAATAGTATTTTATAACTTATAAAAGTTTATTTTTTTGTTAAAAGTGATGTGATGGATAGGACATAATATACACGTTTGTTGACTATAATTGCACAGTAGGCATGACGACTGATCCTGGAAGTTTATTAAATTATTTGCTAAAATAACAGTATTTATATAGAATAAAACATGTACCAACTTTAATTTTGATATTTTTTTGTTTTACTTACTTTATGATCATTCAAAGCTGTATGGGCAAGTCCGTTTTACAAGTATGGAATTATTAGTAAATGTATTTACCATTGGATAACCCATTCAATTTCAAGTGGCTTTTGTTATGAAATTAGTTTCGTAAACGCAATATTTAATACAGTTAACGTACAAACTTTAGGCGCGACGTAAAGAAAATATATCACAGTGACGTCAGCACGCTTCAGTAGAGTTTTTCGGAGAGTAAAAATTGTGATTTTGAAATCGTGAAAGCACTGGAAGTTTTTAAGATACCAGAGTAATTCTTTCACATATGTTTCAATTATTGAGAAGCCTTTTGATGGCACATTAAATCAAAAGTGAGTCGTCATGCCTATTATCGGAACATGTACAGTCCAGATCATTAGTACGGTGCTACACTGCGTTTGCTACCCAAATATATAAAATGATTTACCTCCATGATCCATAGTTTCTCAGAAAACATTGCTTTATAAAGCAGAATACAGTGATAGTTCTACATTATTGCTAGGTAGAATATCCCGCAAAGTTCTCGATCACTCACTCGACCAGGAGTTCTACCACTACAATTATGTCTAAGTTAATGTGCTGATTTTACTGTGATTTGATTTGACTTAAAAAGTCTAACAAGCTTTTGGCTTGCGTTATCATTGAACAAATATGAAATAAGAATATAGCCGTGTGCTTCTGCGTAGCCTCGTATTCGAGTTGAAGTGAGTGGATGAAGTCGGATCAGTGGCTGCAGAGAAAGTGCATGGTGCAGGGATCAGCGGTAAAGTATTCGCTAATTCTGCTAAACTGGCGGTGACGTAACAATGCCCACGCGCTTGTGGACTCGGATGAAAGTCATGTTCATTTATGTGTGAGCGATCTACTGAGGTCGAAATATTTTATTGAAAGATTATTTTTAACCCCCGACGAAAAAAATACGGGACTCGACATATCTCTGTGTGGGAGGGTGAGTGTTTATGTGTATGTTTGTGTGTGTCTGTCTGTGATATCATAGCTCCTGAACGGATTACTTTCTTTGAAAGTAGAGTTTATAGAGAGTTTGTAGCTATGTTATATGATCATCGGATGGCCACCGCTACAAAATGTCGAATTGCGTATTTTTTCATAGCTCCCTCGAAATGGATATCAACCCCAAGAATTTTACTGGTAGAATACTATACATATACAGTGTGTTTCCTGATAGATTACCGATATTTGAGGGGGTCATTTTTCAGCTATTTTTATCAATAAAACCACCTGATTACCCTGACCTACCCCAACCCCCTCAAAATGGCGGCCACTTTTATTTTTTAATTACACGAACGTTACTCGATGTATGAAAATGACAATAACGAAATACCTGACCGGCCTAGGTCAATAAAATTGATGTAATTTAAAAGAACAATGATCAGCCTAACGTTAATTATAGAGATCATGTCGATTTTCATAGCATTACTTACTACAAAAAAAGTCCAAATCCAAAAATTGTCGAAAAAAAACATGCATATTTTTGCATAACATAACATGTATAAAATTCTACCAGTCGATACGGGTATCAAATGCAAGGACTTGACTAGTAGTTAATACTATACACTGCGTTAATTTTCTAATTTAAGATGATACAGCAAAATGTCATTACGGGTTTTAAAGAAAAATCATTTAAATTGGCCTGTTACCTACTATGTATTGTGATAATTCATGAGATGGATTCAAAGATAAACTCTTCATTACATTAGGTGGCATAGTGTTTTTTTATTCATGTCTCTGTGTAACTGTGTTCATGATGCATGCATACATATGTAAATTGTAGAGGTACTTAAAAGTACATTTTTACAGCTACTGACACTTAGAAGAAAACCAAAAGTGTTGTCGATTGAATAAATAACTGTATTTTAGCCAATATAATCCTTTTCAATTGGTTAACGATCATGGATCTACCTCCTAAATAACGATACAAAAAATATTTTATCTATTGCGAAAATACAACACTGACTAAAATAGGTACCAACTTATATTTTATATTGCAAATGTTAGCTTTGGAGCATTACTAATGAAGATAGGATGTTGTATTCAGTGTCCACATCTTACTCTAAGAAGAGCATCCATTAACCCTAACTCATGGACGTATAAAAAGTCGGACGTAGTCAAAAACTGTGTCACTAGAATCGGCCACATTTGCACGTGTGCATTGTCAGGTTTTCACTGATAGGCTGACACGCACACATATCTAACAATATACAAGTAGTGACCCACTGATGTGTACGTCAGCCTATATGTGACAGCGCACACGTGCATATTATGTGGCCGACTCGATGGACACAGTTTTTGTTTTAGCGAGACTACGAGTACGTCCGAGTTTATTTATACGTCCCTGCCCAAACTCCTATTATTTTATACTGATGTAGTCTACGCAAGAACGTAAGGAGTATGTATACTCATATGTATATTTAACTGGGAGTAAAAAGTAGTCTGTGTGCGTTTTTTTTTAACTTTTATAGGTTTACACTTGGCCGCCATCTCGTTTCATCACGTTGGCGTTTCATACTATATTTTACCTATGTTAAAAATTTCGGCTTTCCATATCGTCGTTTCAACGTGACTGAGCAACATACATATCAAAAATATGCCAACGCCTTCACGTTTATAATATGAGTAAGATTAAAAATGTAACGAAATAATATTTTAGCTGTACTTTTCTACAGGCTAAAAGGCAAATATTATTTTTACGATTTTACTCGTATAATCGATTTTATATAAGCGTTGGTTTAAGGTACAGAGCAATACATGATTCATTTCGTAATACCCAAGAATCCTTTTACGCATCATCAGTTGTTCCGATTAGATAATACACACATTACGTTGTAATCGAAAGCTCTACTAATTATGACGGATTAGCGTCATTTAAGTTACACGCCAATTTAGTTCACTAGGTTACGCTTCCTCGAGTTTCATCCGTGCGGTCTGATGGTCAACTGTACTGCATTTTGAAACCTGACTCACATCGGAAAGTAAAAGTGAACCGGTCAAAACAATGGCACTTATATTGGATAACATGGATATTCTCGAGACGTTACCTTCACTTCACATATCGAGGTGAATGCATGATACTTTCGATAGGGTCTCGCTACCTTACTTGACATCTCGCTTCATTATACCACTTTTACAAATTACCAGTTCCAAAATGATGCAATCAAACGATCCAGTTGTTACAAAAGGAGGTTTTTATTTACAGAAACTTACTACAATAATATAATACATATTAACATCTAAGATGCGATCACATGATTTACATTAATTGACTGGGTTTTTTTAATGGTGAGGGGCGCCGTAGGAAGATGAGGGGGATGGGACGCCGTATGAGCCGGAGGGGACTCCGATGGTGGTGTAAGTGACGGGGGCGGAATAGGAGATGGAAGCGTGGCCGCCGGAGCCGTGGCCGCCAGAGGAGTAGCCGCCGGAGTAGCCGCCGCTGGAGTAGCCGGAGTATCCACCAGCGTAGCCGGACGCGTAACCTTCCTCAGCCTGGTGGTACTGAGCGACCTGGATAGCCTGTTGCAGATGCTCCAGCTCAATGCCGACGATTCTCTCATGGGGCACTCCGTAGACGGGGGCGGGCGCGCCGTAGTGCGAGGAGATGCCGTGTCCGTGGGAAGAGTACCCAGAAGACTGCTGGTAGGCCTGGTTCTGGATCTCGTCCTTCAGGATGATGTGCCTGACCTTCTCGAGTAGGTGGGGGTCGACGTGGTAGCCCTCGGAGGACTGGTGGCCTACCGGGACGGGGGTGTAGTGGCCGCCGGAGCTGAGGCCTCCGGAGATGGAGAGGGAAGAGGGGGCGGAGTAGCTGTAACCCACGGGGGGCTCGGCGACGGCGCAGCCGATGAGGGCGAGGGCGACCTGTGGGAGGAAACTCTCGTCAATATGGAGCAACTCACTTATATTTTACAAGATAATAGTTAGAGCTTTAATCAATTTGTTTTGCAAAATTATCCTACTAAAAAATAACGGATTAATGTCATTGGAGAACTTAGTTAATTAATGTTGGAATGTTATGATTTTGGACTTTATTTAAATCTTAATGATATGAATATACATCGAAATTTAAGTTGAAGTGCAAAACATTTAAAGGTTCATTCTGTAAAATCTTGTTATATTATAATTTAGAAAAAGTAATTTGAGGTTGCTTGACGGTACAATTATTCGGAACAGATGCACTGATTTAAATTCGCAAATTGTTCCACATAGCACTGTTTATTTCGATTTTGGAATGAATTTTAAATTTGGAAACTATGTCAAATTTTGCAAATCGTATCACTCCAAAATCCGCAAGTCCTTTAACACCGTGGTCGGGATTCGTCACTATACTTTCACTATCACTTCACTGCAGTCCGGGGTAACTCCGGGGTCAATTAAATCCATGGGTCACACTTACAATGCTCCACTTGGCCATGTTTGTTGTGTCCGGCGGTGCAACACAAGATGTTGTGATGATTGTTGCGCGTGCGCAGACGCTTTTATACGGGGAGTCTGCCTTACACTTTTACTTTGGGCGTTCGACGCTGGACCGAGGACGATAGTAGGTTACAAATGAACTATTTTTTTTTTCGGTAAAAGGTTAGCGTAGGTGATAGATAAGGCATAATCGTTGGAGATTCTTATTTAACTTTTTTGGGTAATGTAGGGCATTGTTGTGCTTAATACCTTGAGGACCTTATTTGGGGGTATCTGACATTTTGCGTTTCGGTTTTTGGGTAATTACCGTTCTTTGAGGCAAACATTCACAAATGTACTTGAGCTACTTACTCGTATTTAGATTTTAAATATATCAAAGGATTTCTTCGAATTTATTGCTAATTTGACAAAATCCTTACACAGGTAAGGTTTTTCTCTCAGTTTAAATCGATTTATATCTGGGTGATGAGCGAAGTGCGGTCCTAGATAATTATTTGGACTTTTCATGCTCCAATAGCTGCGTGTCGCTGTGCTGTTTGTTATTGATGTTGCTTACCGTCAGGCACATGTCCTGCTCGTTTGTTCACTCTATAATATACAAAAAATAACTAGGCGATTGCGATCGACTTGCAATTTTAAAAGAAACGTGAAAAGTTGGAATTCACAGTATCGAGGTCGTTGGTTCAAAGCCCACCAGCACTTCTGATTATTTTTCCAATGTGCAAATGTACCAATTTGTAATCACCTGTGATTTTAACGGTGAAGGAAAACAATGTGAGGAAATTGACTCGTTCCAAAAACACATCTTTAAAGGACACACGACTTCCGCCGTGACGACTTTCCCCGGTGTGGTGAAAATTAATTCGCTAAAATGTGAAAATGTAACGTGGACTATTTATTTGTGTGATTTTGATTGTACTTTAAGTGAGTGGTCGTTTTATGCAATATTTTTTATCGACCTAGGTTTGTGGTTGACCATCGTCGCTTGATGTTAAGCAACGATGTGGTCTGTTGTGGAGTACGCTTACCTATAAGAAACTGATTTACTCCCGAGTCGAAAACACCTAGATTTTAATGGCCATCAGTCTGTTATAATATGTATTAATATAAGTAATTATGATAAAGTATCGTGAAAAGCTTCACATCAGGCGTAACAGCGGTAAATAAATATAATATAAATATGAAGCTGTGATTCTTTCTCAACTCTACTGTCCTATGGGAAAAATAACATCTGATTTTTAGTGGGTTGGTGATAATATCACTATTGGTATTGTTTTAAGTTTTTCATTTGTATAACATTAAACTGACAGAAATCTCGATTGACACCTCCTCTGTGTAAAATAAACTGCATGTAAAATTTTAAAATGGCTTACTAAGATATTATTGTATGTATGACGTTTCTAAGTGCACTGTAGTGTCGACAGAATAAAATGAATTTTGATTTGATTGTTGATTGATTTTTTGAGCCATTTATAGACCCATAATTATTTGAAGTAACATGGTAGAAGTATGTGGTTTAAAAGTTGGGCATAGCCATTCAGCGTGGCAACGCAGCCAGTGGTATTGCGCCGGGTGCCGTAGGGGTGGGTTATTTACTATTGCCGTATGTTTCCTATAGTTTAATTTTTACTTTTTGGAAGTTACGACAGGCTTGGAGGAGAAAGGAATGTGAGTGTGAGACTAAAACAGTAAGAAAAATATATAACGGAGTGACGCGTATAAATTGTTGCTCATTCACATCGGAACGAAACGTCGCAAGAATTAAGGTTATTTATGGCATATAGCAGGACATGTGCCTGATGATAAGCAATATACCTGCCACATAACAACACAGTGACACGCAGCTATTGGAACATGAAGAGTACAAATCATTATCTAGCACTGCACTGCGCTCACCACCCAGAGATCTAAGATATTAGATTGAAATTTAGGTTGAAATTTGGAACACAGTTGTAGTATTGTTTTTAAATATACAGATAGAGAAGTCTTAAACGACCCATAGACTACTTTTCATTGCGAAAAAATAACAGAAACTAAAACAACGCGGTTGAAACCACGCCCCACTGCAAGTCTTTAATATTAATAGGATTTATATTGTAACAGTTTTTATAAATTAACTAACATATTTTCTACAATTTTAATAGGTTCAAAGCCTTCAATCTTTCCCCTGTCATAACGTTTTTACTATTATTAGTGTATAACATTACTGTCAGTCATAAATTTAGATTTTTTCATCGACCATGACCCGCGCTAGTCGTGTCAATAATATGGAAATATATAATTATAATTTGTCCCTATTTACTCAACTATGTACCAACATCACCTACGTAAATCAGTCTAATTTACATGTACATGTCTTTAAAAGTTTTATTAAATTTGATATAATTAAATCTGATCAAGATACCATTAGCAGTTTAATGTGAGAAACGTTATGTTGTAATTTAAAATTAACATTAAATGCAAATTGAGACAACTAAGTTGGAATATTAAGTATGGTTTTTATTACATAAAATGTATATTTGCTAATAAATTGCATATTATGTGAATAAGTAAGTTGCAAAGTAAAAAAATCGAGATGGGCGGAGCATTTCGGCTTGAAGATACTGGTCTAGTCGGGAGAACGACTGCCGATCCGGAGTTCCGGGTTCAAATCCCACACGCACTACTGTGGTTTCGAAGACACGTGCGTCATGCTGCTTACTAAAAAAATGGCTAAGAAAACATCGTGAAGAAACCGATGTGTGCATAGAATCTGATGTAATGTATGTGTCATCCATCAACCCGCACTGGGCCAGCGTCGCAGATTAAATCCTTGGGTCTCTTCTTGCAAAAGAAGGCTCCAAGTCCAAGCAGTGGAAACATTTAGTAGACGCCTTATTCTGGCCTTTGGTAAAGATAAAGATATTTAAAAAAAGAACAGAGTAGTTCTGGGAGAAAACCCTTCATGATAATATGCTGCATAACTGACTGCCCTAGTGGCTTAGTTGGTAGTAGCTCTGCCTGCGAAGCCGAGGGTCGTGTGGGTTCGATCCCCACCCAGTGCAAATATTTGTGTGATGAATTCAAATGTTTGCACTGTGTCTGGGTGTTTCTATGTATAATAAGTATGTATTTAAAACTTTATAAGTATTATATCAGCTATCTGGCTGCCATCACACAAGCTTTGCTTAGTTTGGGGTCAGATGATGTTGTGTGTAAATTGTCCACCAATATATTTATTATAACCTTGCACTTGTTGCTGTGGAGACCTTGAGTTGTTGGGGAGCAGATACTAAGATTATTTCAAGTTATCTAAGGTTAAGGCTTCATATTAGAGTTAAGGCGCAGGCGTCAGAGGGCATGTAGGTGACTACCGCTACAGCTCGTTTCTGGAGCAAAGGTTGGCCATTGCCATTCAAGTGCCCACTTTTGTGCCGGGAGCAATTCTGGTTGCGTTATTCGAGGATTCGTTTTGATTATGATGAAGTAAATATAGGTAATTTAAATGTTTTTATTCTATGAAATTTACGGCTGGCCTAGTAAAGTTAGTTACGCAGTGGGAACATTACCTGGGCTGCTGCTTTTTGTATTCGATGAAAAACGGATAAACTCACAGCTTTGTGATAATGTTTAAGGCTTTGAAGTCAACATCTTGATGCAAGACGTGTTAACGTGATTGAGCAGCAAACACCTAAGCTTTCAAATTTGAAATATTAGTAGGAAACACGACGCCCTCTGTCTCTGGAGAAGCAAATCTATCGCCGTACTGTCTCGATCGGTCATTACTACCCTGAAATCAAGTCACGCAGCTATTGCACATTGTTATCACTTCCGACATCACAAAGATTAAACAGAGCCTCTGAATTGACAGGTGGTCCATTGGTTATATTTTAAAACATCATACAAGACTTCTACTTAATGAAGATCTACATTATTTAGAACTACCACTTCAGTAAACACACTCAATGAGAAGAGGTATTTTCATGAACACGGTCGTCATGCGACTAAAACGTCGGGTACTCGGGAAGTGATTTTAAATATTTAAAATGACAACTTATAACTTACAATTATGATACTAAAATAAACAACAAAATTAACGTAAAACTTGACTTAGTACATTTTTGTCTCTTTTTTTCACATTTTCTACAGAATTTTGACTTTGCTCAAAAATGTCGCTGGTTTTTGCTCGCGTAAGGCTTCATTAAGGAGGTAAATGTTAAAAAGTATGACACTACAACGATTCTAGTCATTATTACAAACTATCAAATGAATCATCTTCTAGTCACTTTTCATAAGGAGAAGCTTAATTTGAAAGAAATCTATAATAGGCCTGAACTGGACTGCCATCTCACTTGATGTTAAGCGACGATTCAGATTAAGAACGCCAACTTAGTACAAACTTATTTACGGTAGATTTGAAGACACCCAAATAAATATATTCATCAGAGAATAATGCCCAATCAGCCAATATTAAAAAAAAGGATTATCTCTTTACAAAAACGGAGTCAAAACTTTGCAGCGATGTTCAAGAACTTGAAGACTTAAATAAGTTTATGACTTAACATAAGCTGTAAAGCCACCATTAATGGCACTATTTGAATATATCTATACTTCTATACTAATATTATAAAGAGGAAAGATTTGTTTGTTTGTTTATTTGTAATGAATAGGCTCCGAAACTACTGGACCGATTTCAAAAATTCTTTCACCTTTGAAAGCTACATTATCCCCGAGTAACATAGGCTATATTATATTTAAAAAATTAGGAATCCTTACTAAAACTCCAATAATGTAACATAAGGTGTAAAAAAAAGACCTGAAAAATTCTTTACGTCGCGTGCGCTGCGAAAACTATTGATGATAGAACAAAATCATTTACTACGACTTTGCAGAACTCATAATTATCTACAAAAAGTGTCGCGAGTCAATGTAATAAAATAAAGTGCCGCGCGGCTCACTCGCGCGATCGGCTCCCTACGCAGCGGTCGTGTGCGTGATCGTATGATTTTAGCTTGAAAAATTTTTGAATTCGCTTTAAATTCGTTTCGTAGGTAAATAAGTATATGATAATAAATATTATATTTTAATGTAACTTTTCAAACTGCTTATATGGGTATTTTATGGGTATTCATTCCTGTTCAAAATTTAAGCAAAAATTTAGTAAAAGGTAGTTTTCTACGCCCATATTTTTAATTTTCTTTCAATAAGTACCTACTACTTACCTGATAATAAATATTATATTTTAATTATTCAAACAGCTTAGTACTTCATATAGTTAAATAAGCAAAAATTTAGTAAAAGCCTGTTTAATTATTTATTTCCTTCTATTTTTCATTTTATAATGCCCTAAAATGCCAAAAAGATCAAGATATCAATTCAATTCAATTCAATTCATTTATTCGAACCATTATTTCAAAAGAACACTTGGTAACGTCACTTACAATAAAATTATACATAAATAATCTGTGTATGTAATAAAATAATACTAAAGAATAATGTCAAATAAAAAATAATCAGCTGTAATGGGGCCTTGTCATTTAGGTGCAGCTGTAAAAAGGCTTTGTCATGGTGAAAAAAACAAATTATCCAAACAATGAATACATACAGTAGGTACTTAAACAAATTTACATTAATGTTTAGTATTATTCCACTTTACTCGATAGTTCTGATTTTGACATATTCCTTTTCCAAATATTGCTGTCCTTTACAAAATCATCTACAGTGTAATATGCTTTGCTCATTAGGTAGTTTTTTATTTCGGTTTTAAACCTAGTTTCATTGAGACCTTCCACTTGTGCAGGTATTAAATTATAGAAGCGAATACCATTACATTTGAAAGAGTTAATGGTTTTCTGTAGTCTGCATTTAGGAAATACAATTTTATGTTTATGATGTGCTTTTGGATTCAAATCAGACATTTTCTGCAGTCGAGTACGGTTTTTTTCGCACATACATTATACTTTCATAAATGTATAACGACGGGACTGTTAGTATATTTATAGTTTTAAACATCTCCCGTAATGATTTTCTAGCAGACAGATTGTACAGAGCACGGATTGCTCTCTTTTGTAATATAAAATTGAATTTCTATCCGCGGCCGATCCCCATAATAAAATCCCATAGGACATAATACTATGAAAGTATCCAAAATAAACAAGTCTAGCTGTTTCCACGTCAGATATTTTCTTAATTTGACGAACTGCATGGGCAGCTGAACTGAGTCTATCAGCTAGTCTCTATGTGAGGACCCCACTGCAGCTTTGAATCCACTGAAATGCCCAGAAAAAGAGTAGATTGTACGGGTTCGATCACTTTATCTTTCAGTCTAATATCAAGTTTACAGCCCAGTACATTGCATAGCGTAAACTTTATACATTTAGTTTTATTTGGATTTAGAACTAGATTATTTGCATCGAACCATTTGTATGTGATGTCCAAAATTGCGTTTACTTCTGTGAAATCATTTATTCCTCTTTTAACCTTAAAAAGAAGTGATGTATCATCAGCGAACATAACTATTTCTACGTTTTTATGGTTTTTATCATAAAAGGTAGATCATTAACGTATATAAAAAACAATAAGGGTCCAAGGATGGAACCTTGAGGTACACCCATTTTAAAGGGGACTCATTTGATTGCACACCGTCAATTTCAACTATCTGTACACGATCTTTAAGATAAGAAGAAATAAAATTTAGAGCTGGCTTCGATAGCCCATAGAACTGTAGTTTCTTCAAAAGAGTATCATGATGAACGCAGTCGAAAGCTTTAGACAAGTCACAAAACACACCCAGAACATCGTGATGATCTTCCCAGGCACTTAAAATATAATTATTTAGTTCAACGCCTGCATCAATAGTGGAACGTCCTTTGTGAATCCAAATTGGTTGCTATGTAATAGGTTATTAACATTAAAGTAAGATAGAAGTTGATTGCATATAAGTTTCTCAAATATTTTACTAAGGCAGGGTAATACAGAGATGGGTCTGTAATTGCCAGGTTCGTTTTTATCTCCAGATTTGAACAGTGGTATAACTTTGCTATATTTCATCATGTCAGGGAATGTACCACCTCTAATGCACTCGTTGAACAATTCCGCTAAGTAAGGAGCAATGCTATTTATAATTCCATCAAGTACTCTTACTGATAATCCCCATAAGTCCTCCGTACTCTTTACTTTAATGTCTTTGAATGTTTTTAGTATTGTAATAGCAGTCACTTGGTGAAATTCAAATGTAGATGAAGGGCACTTAACGTTTTCTTTTAACATTTCTTCAGCAAGTAAGGGGACGATGTTAAGTGCTTAGTTGTTTCCAAGGGGATATCAGCAAAATAAGTCCTGAAAGCATCTACTATTTCCGATTTTCTTGTAGTTACTCTTTCACCAACCCGAAGTGCGTTTATCTTTTCACGACTTTTAGATCTCCCAGTCTCTTTGTTTATAATCTTCCACGTGTTTTTATCATGTTATTAGAGTTTTAATTTGATCTCGAATAAATATTGTTTTAGCTTGTATACATGAATTTCTGAAATTTTTGAATATTTATTAACATAGTTTTTGTTGCATCATCATTGCAATATGTCTTTAGTTTATATAAATTATACAAATTGTTTCGACTTTTAAATAGTCCCGGTGTAGCCCATTCAGCGAACTTAGGTTTTGCGTTAATATTAATTAATTTCGTCTGAAAGATACTATCAAATTGTGAACTTAACATTTTAAAAAATCAGCATAGTTTTGATTAGGGCTGTCGATTGTCATATCGAAAAACTTTTGGAAAAATGATTACCTATCACATTATTTAAAGCTGATATGCGAGATAACGTAATAGGCCTAATAAGCAGCACCTTCTTCTGCCCTTTTTATACAAGCAGGAAGGCAAATGCTCAGTCCCCTATGGTCTGAACGCAAACAATCCAGGACTTCAGTGTGCAGATATTCACAGTTGACAAAGACATTGTCAATACAGGTTGCAGAACTACCTTTCTTAGTTACTGCCACCCTTGTTGGTTCAGTGAACACTTTTTTTAAATTAAAAGATTGGCATAACATTAGTATATTGCTCTTAGTACGTGATTCCAAAAGTATGTCTGTGTTGAAGTCTCCACACATCACTATCTGTTTACTTTTCTTTGAAATTTTACTTAGTGCTTCTTCTAAAGTAGTAAGGAAGATCTCAATGTCAGCACTAGGCGGTAATATCAACTTTCTAAACATAGTTCCCAGGCGAGGGCAATAAAAATACGGCGTAATGAGGAATCTTCATCAGAAACTGAAAATCGCCTTGCAAGTCGGAGAGAATACGCGTCGCAATCGCGTGCTAGAGAGTCAAGTATCGAGCGTTCGCAGCGGCTTGCTGAACAAAATTTTATCACTGGCCCAGCAGCTGGTCAACTAGCTCATATACCGAGGATACCGATGATTCCAACTGATCTGCCAATCCCTTTTAAACGACTTTAGTTTCCGGTGAAATCATCTTTCGCGTTAACTATTAACAAGTCCCAGGGCCAAACCTTCGAATTATTAGGGATCGACCTACGAAAAGAATGTTTCACTCATGGCCAACTGTATGTTGGCCCACGTGTCGGAGCTCCTGAAAATCAATTTATTTTGCTGCCACAAAATAAAACTACTTCAAATATCGTTTACAGGGAAGCTCTGACTCACTAAAACTAATAGCTTTTTTTTTTGTAAATAGTATTATATATCTATAAAATTTTAAAATAAAAAATACTAAAAAACATTAATAAAAAAAAATCATCAAAAAATTCAAACTCCCTTTATAATTTTACTTTTTTTTTAAACCCGATACAAAAAAAAGGGTGTGTGTGTGTGTATGTACCCGTGCGAAGCCGGGGCGGGCCGCTAGTTTATAATATATTTAAAATATATCTGTCAATTTGATTGTTTTTACTTTATTCGCCTAGTGCTCCTCTACAGTCTGACTTAAATAGTTATGGCTATGGTAATTGCTGTCTCTTTCTTTTTAATTAAAATTCGAGAGATAAAATAGCAAAACATTAGCCGTTTTAGTAAGACAGTAAAGCCCCGGGTCGAGTTCAATGCCTCGAATCTATTAATCTCCAAAAATGCACATAAATGTAAAGAGGCCATTTAAAAAACAATGAATGCAAAATAGTATTACTTCTTTCGTGAATAATTATATAGAAGTAACTAGTTGTTCATTAGTTTAATAGTTGTTTGAAATGTGTGTCAAGGCTGTAACGATTCAATGTTTGTTCCGTTTCAAAATTAACACTTTTTAAGTGATTTATAGTAGTCTTGTGAAGTGATGTAATCACTTCTTATTGAGTTTACACAACGGAGAGTGAATAAGAATAATAATTTATTTATTGCTATTTTGTGTTTAAAAAGATCTTATAGTAGTAGCTTAAATGTACAAACAGTGTGACCAATTACGGACGTGTAATATGTGTCACATAGTACTAATTTATATCAATTGGTTTCGTTTAGATAAACACAGTCCATATTAAACTTTTGTATCGCTTAAAATCAGGAAAAATAGCGGCCTTACGTGAATATTCATTAATATATAGCTTAGAGATATAACATCTTAGATCTCTGGGTGGTGAGCGCAGTGCAGTGCTAGGTAATGATTTAGACTTTTCCTGTTCCAATAGCTGCGTGTCACTGTGCTGTTATGTGGCAGGCATGTTGCGTATCATCAAGCACATGTGCTGCTCGTCTGGTCAGTTCTTATTTAAAAAAATAGTGATTAAAAAACGAAGTGTAGGCTGCTGACGTTCCAAGTATATAATTACTTGAACGCTCTTTACTTTTTTAATAATTAAATGATACGTCAAAGTCTGGCCGCTGTCTCGCTTGATGGTGTTTATCTAGAACAGTTTTATTAGTTCGCAATTCAGATGTAACTAGTATGTACATATGTACTAAAATAGTCTAGCACTTTTGTGTCTATCCGAAAAATCTCACTCCGGCAGAACATTCCGTAGTAGAACTGTTTGTATATCGAAAGTGACATTCGCGGGAACGATTTTGGGTCATCCACTCTGGGCGAATGCAAATTGCAGGAGGTTGCATATCCTAGAAAAATGCTTAAGTAGTTGGTTACTTTGAAAAATGTTTCTTCATCATAACCTTAAGGTGCGGTGAGATTGACAGACAAAATAAGTCGAGCATTTTCGTATCCAGTGCCCACAAGCACGAAATATTTTACGTGCTATGTCTGTTTTTCTTAAACAATACATAAACACTTAGTGTTTCACAATTTCCTGTACGAATTCGTTTCATTGAAAATAATTAGTCCTACATATATGAGAGAAACTCAATCAAAAAACCTGAGATTTGTTTATTTCCGCTCTATCTGCGAAGCTAAAAATGGTTCAGTTGTTAAAAGTCAAAGATGTTTTAAAGCAACTGGATGATGTACAAGTAATAAAACTTTGGTCTGATTGAAAAGTTTCAGTTTTTTTCTTTTTCATTTTCTCATACTAAAGGCATTTTACAATTTAGCCTGCTTATCTCTACCCATGCTTCCCAAATATGAATACAACCTTGATTCTGAGCTCTTCGTCGCTCTGAAAGTCATATTAACTATTTAATTGTTATATGTCTCTATTTAAAAACCAAAATAGCAAATAACAATTATCCAGGTAGGTAGTCTTCGAAATAATACTATAGGTATAAGTATTTGCATACTGGAAATTTTAAGAACTCTTTATTGTGACATAAACAAATTAAAATATTACAGTGAAACAATTATGAGCAAGTGCCGCAAGCGGCGGCCTTATTTCTGAGAGCATTTTCTTCCAAGAAACCAGCACAAAGTAAAAACTCATATTTGCAGATACAGGCAGTGATATTTACGAATTCATGACATTTAAGAATAATGCCAATCCATCTTAATATACAAACATTTAACTGGGAAACTAAACTGAAAGACACCAAATGGAAATATAGAAAAAAATTAATGAATCTCTACTTTCCCTAGGACATACTCAAACTGAAACTATTATACGCAGACAACTGATAATTTTTAAATAAAAGTACGAGTAGTTATAATTAGCGTAATACAGCATGCATGCTTTAGATGAGCAATTCCCTACATTAGCACGTACACATGAACATGAACACATTCATACATACATATCGTAAAAGTACACACCAATAGTTTAATTCTCTTACATCACACAAAAACGCACTCTATCTATCCACTGACACGAACGAACACATCTACATACAAACACATTCTTTTAGACATACTTAAACTCTTTAACTACTACTTTTAACATTTACAAATCACTCTTAAAGAGAACTAGTTCCCACAAACACAGTTATCATATTGTAACTATGTATTGTTTGTTACTGTTAGCGTATTTTTAATTGTTATATTTAAATTCATGTTACATGCTTGTTGTTAGATATATCTGGTGGAGTTGAAATTGTGGAGATTGTTTTTACAATACTTACACCTTCGATGAAACAAACCTTGTTAAACTTATTATATTAAAGGTTAATTTTGTACTAAGAGTCGCACTGCAGTGACACTTACACAGATTTGACATATTTACTTTTAATAATACAAATAGACCTGTTATTTTCAGGTAGCCTTTACTGTTCACCGCAACACTTTGATCTAACACAAAAAAAAGATGTTAACTATTATTAACATAAAGTTATGTTTTGTTCAGGCTTAGCGCTAACTAAAGTTACTAACTATACTATAACTGTAGCTAACTATTTTTACTATTTTAAAATCTATACTAGAAGTTCACCTGAAACTATTTTAAACAAACATTCACTTATATAGAGCACGAAAATAATTTGTTCGTGAGAGTTCTATTGAAGTATTGTAAATAATGTAGTTACGAATTCTATGTTTAAAAGTTCCTTGCTCAAGGTTAAGAAACCACAAGTTCACAATGCATTCACAATGTCATCGCGTGTCTGTAGATGACGAGACAAAGCTATGACATGTAGGGTTGCTATCAATTTAAAATTTGTGTCAATTTAATTAAGTGTGTAAATCTACGGAAATATACAGTGTTAATGAGGTAGGTATTTAAAAAAAATCTTTTGGCACGTTATGGGAAAACGTTTGAACTATCATTTACGATGCGGGCCACAAAAAAATCGACAAGCTGAAGTAAGGTAGTCAATATTTTAAAAGATTGTAATTAGCTTTAAATTAATACCTCTTGCGTTAAAGATAATTATATCTAGTTTATTGTTGAAGTTAGGACGCCGAATAAGAAGAAGAAGTTTTTGTGGAAGATTTTAAGATAGAAGCAGTGTTGATAAGGGTATTTTGTAGAAGTTTAAAATGTATTAAAATTAAATACATTAATGAATAAACTTAAAATAATTTGTTATTTAACATTAATAAAAAACAGTTTCACTTTGCGTTATTTATTTTCACTGCCAAAATTATAAAATAAAGTTTCCCACCACATTGCGTGTTCAACTGACGTCATGAAGCGAGCTCAGGGTTGCCAGTGCCAAGTGTTTCCGTCTTGAACTACAGTCGAGTAACGGTCCAGCTAAGCACATGCTTGAGTTTTGTCAGTTCAGATTTATTTGCAGCAAGTAATTTTAACTTTTAAAGTTTTTTTGGAACAGAAAGATGTCAGGGATTCCATTCTTACAATTTTGTTTTGGGTAGTTACGTCATACTGTTGGTTTTTTTGGCATGCATTCTACCAAAGTTATTTGTGAAAATTTGAAACTAGAATGTTTGTCGTTTTAATATTTTTAACTCAATTACGATGTAACAATGAAGGGACCCCAGTTAAAATCTGAAACTCAGGAAGAAATTGGCTACTGTTTGTACCAAATATGCAGGATAAATTCACGAAAGGATACTAGGTGTCATAGAATAGATAATATTTAATGTGTACGTTTATGGTTTCCAGAAAAATGATAATTTTATATATGAAATAATACAAGTCATGGATAAGTCACAAACTATTATTATTATATCAGCTATTTGGTCGCCATAGTACAACATTTGCTTAGTTTGGGGTCAGATGGTGTTGTGTGTGAATTGTCTACCAATGTTTATTATTTATTTATTTTCAACCAATATACCAATTTTTACTACTCTTTATAAAAAAAAAGAGTGTAATCAATGTATTACTTGTAAAATTTACAAAAAAATTGTTGGTATAATAATACAAAACAAAAAATATCGCAACAGGATTACACTTTTTTTTTTAAATCATTTTATTTGAATCTTAATTTCAGGTAGCAGCCCTGTCCAGATACGTCACTTTCGCTGCCGCTGTCACTGTCAGTGTCAAAGGGTCAGCGGCTCACGCGAGCTGATATCATCATAAAGGCATTGATTGATGAGTGCGTGACTTTGCTTCGAAAAAATAGCGACAACCCGAGGGCACGTCTGGGTAGAGCTTCTTGTTTTGTTGTTATTTGTTGTCTATTAGTTATAAACGTTATATTTTAAAACAACTCCTATTTGAACCTTTGGAGTGAATCAGCTAAGTACCAAGTGGAGGATCTGAAATTGATTCAAAGACGTGCCAAAAGGATCATAGGCAACGACACCCTTGATCACTGAACCTTGATCTGCATCTAATTCCAAATTACTTTTTTTCTATCGGACTGGTTGTAGCTCAAAAAAACGCCATCGTTTTATGGTTAGCATTCTGTACATTCTGACTCTACATTTGTGATAAGATCGTCTAGGCTGTGGAAAGCGTTGCTTGAGTGGGGTTTACCCGTTGGTAACCATCTTGGTGTTTTTTTTTACAATTATGCCCTTGTGTCACCGAAGGTAGGATGTGTCTTTGGATAGCCACGGTGTCTACGTGGTCAACACTCCTCCTTGGGAGAAAAGATCGAGTCCCAGCAGTGGGAACAGAAAGTGGGCTGCTTATGTCGGTGTCATCACGGGTCAAAGTCAGCCACACCTGCGAATCTGCAATGATGATATTACAGTTAACCAAAGGTCAATACGATGTTCCGATCAATCATCGCCTTGACACGGCGAAGGCTTACGAGTTAGTGTCGTTCGTACATACAGCGAGGTCTGAAACATTTTTATGTAGGACTAGCTTTTGATCCCGGTTTTACACGGGTACAACAACGTTGACTATAATGAATATCAGGCTTTTTTATTCCGACGAACATTATAAGCAGGGAGCAGGGTTAACCGCGTAGTTCTAATTTTTGTTATTTTTCCAGGATACAGATTAGCATATGCGCTGTTTTAACCTACATTCTGATAGTATTGTACATTTCAGTTCGATGCGTTAAGCCGTTTCAACGTGATTGAGTAACAAATATCTAAACATCTAAACTTTCACATTTATAATAACTAACAGCGCTTGCGGTTTTATCAGCGTAGTTCCTGTTCCCGTTATTTTACCGGGATAAAAAGTAGCCTATGCGTTCTTTCAGACTAACTAATCTAACCAAATTACAAAGTGTTCCAAATTTCGACCCGATCCGTTCATACGTTACGTTGTGTTTGAGCAACAAAGATCCAAAGATTTAAAATACTAATATATGTATCAGTAAGACTACCCGAATGACGAGACGACCTGGGCATGTGCCTGATGGTAAGCAACATGCCTGCCATATAACAGCACAGTGACACGGCGCTATAAAAATAAATAAATAGCTGATATAATACTTATATTATAGTAGTAAATACATACTTATTATGCATAGAAACAACCAGACACAAAACAAATATTTGAATTCATCACACAAATATTTGCACTGGGTGGGAATCGAACCCACGACCCTCGGCTTTGCAGGCAGAGTTACCACTCGTTAAGCCACGACGCTAGTCCTTGACAGACGAAGATTGGACGGTTTGAGAGTTCGAGCAGGTCTACTACGAAGTCCGATAAACGATATATCGGCCGAAGTTATGGACGTTTTATACCACGAAACACAATCGGTCGGTTGATGACACAAAAACTGTCAAATCAGTGTTGGTCGGGATGAACGAAACGCCCGATCAGATCAACCGACCGATTGTGTTTCGTGGTATAAAACGTCCATAACTTCGGCCGATATATCGTTTATCGGACTTCGTAGTAGACCTGTAGTTTGGCAAGGTAAGATACTATGCATATTCTGTAATCTAAGTTGCGGCTGGTCTAATTAAAAGAACGGCGACTTCCCATCCGGACCCCTTGTTTGAATCCTACGCTCACCACTGTATTTTCGAAGTCATATTCGGTGAACGAAACAGACAGCCATGTTCCGAGAACCTTTCAAAGTAATTCATCGTCCACCAGCATGGCTGATGAAAGCCGCGAGTCCCAGCTGTGGGAACATTTATGGGGTTGCTTATTTTTTACAGCACTATTTTTTTCACTTATCCAATATTCACACTCCAGCTTTCCAATGTAACACTGACATCTAGCTACATTCCGTCGATAAAGTTTGATAGAGTCACTAGAAATCCAATCGATTTTATTGCACTCCGCGAAATGATATTGATTTTTAATTATATTTATTTGTGTCTGATAAATTTTATGATTACGAATGTGGTAATATTTTTGATAATTTTATTACCGTTGCCAGACGGTAGCTGGTATAGCATCAGAATAATTAATGACGTTTCAAAACGATATTGCATTTAATTTAATTGCTGTATTACCGCTAATCAGCTATTTTGACATGGTCCTATCTACCAAAAGATTTAGGACACAACGCTACTTTTCGAAAATACATTTGTTTCGAAACAAAAATGTTACTACTGTAAAACAAATGAACGTAAGAGTATATTTATACTGTGTCTGGGTGTTTTATATGTATAATTAGTATGTATTTACAACTATATAAGTATTATATCAGCTATATGGCCGCCATAGTTTGGTGTTTAATATTTATTATACTTATGTTTAATATTTGATACATCTTATACTGAATAAAATGTATAAAACTACAATCTTGATAAAGTAAATTATAAAAATATTAATTATAATTATGTAAAAATATACAATTCATATTGTCTCTGCCACTAAGTAAACTCTTAATTTACGCAGTCACTTAAAGTAGCATTGGGGTCTATTCCTTATATCTTTAATGCCCATTGGTTATTATGAACGGAGACGATACACCACATTTTATTCGAAAGCTTAACAAATATAAACCTTTTTTTTTTGTGCATAAGGTTCAATTTAAAAGTTTGCTAGTTTTTAAAACTAAAGTGTTATGTCGGCACTTCACATGGCATAACGTATTTGTGCAGCAATTGTGTAGTATTTAAAAAACGCTCATTTAGGTTTTAGCGTTTCACATTTTTTTTATACACAAATTTAATGCTTAAATAATAAAGAAAACTAAATTCTGATGAAAATATCACCCACAGATGAAATCAATCATCATTATCATCATCAAATCAAATAAAATCAAAATTCATTTTATTCTGTCGACACTACAGTGCACTTAGAAACGTCATACATACAATAATAATAATAAGCCGTTTAGTTTAGCAGTTTAGTTTAGTAAACAGTTTATTTTACACAGAGGTGTCAATCGAGATTTCTGTCAGTTTAATGTTATACAAATGAAAAACTCAAAATAATACCAATAGTGATATTATCACCAACCCACAGAAAAAAACAGCCAATCCTAGTGTTCTGCTGGACATAGGCGTCTCTTTTTTCTCCTCCAGCTACTGGTACTCACTATATATAGTTTTAGGGCGTCATTCGTCACATCTACCGATTCCAGGTCTCCATACAAAGATAAGTCTATCCAAACGGTCATCGATCTTACAAACAGATATGAGCACTTTAGCCACTTCAACTTTTAATAATGGAGGACTTCGTTATAATCCCTCAGAGAAACTGCAAGATTAGCTCGTTCTATGGACGCTTCGTAACTTTGATCTCGTTTCTTTGTAAGTTTGTAAGGATGGATGGATGGATAGAAGTTTGTTACTCTTTCACGGAAAAACTACTAAACGGATAGAGCTGAACTTTGGAACACAGATAGATTATAGTCTGGAAGAATATATAGGATACTTTATACCGGAATGGAAACTACGCGGGGAAAATCGCGGAGTACTGCTTGTACTTTTTGTACATAATATATGCATACTATAAACAGCCAATGTCACTTTGGGCGTCATACACAACGCCATGTCAAGTGCCAGCATAATAATAAGTATAGATTAGCCATAGTTCATATCTGTAGAGAAAGGCATTGAGATTATCACTGTTTTTGTGGACTTATTTATTTGTACGAGTTTCCATTGTTTTAATCTAAGTATTTACTCCGATTTTTTTAATTTTGCGGAATGACAATGTTAAATAAAGTATGTGTCTGGTGGTAAATGATACATTATTACATTAGCATTGTCATGTCAAACTCTATTTGAGCAATTATAGTTCAAACGTAAGTTTTTTTTGACGTGACTACGTTTAATAAATCGATGAACACCAAAAAAAGTGTCCCATTATGTCCCGTTACGCTCATTGTCTCGTTACGCTCATTGTACGCTTGCGCCGCATCTATCAATGTTTCGTTAAGACGTTGGCACGTTAAATTATCGTCCGTACGCCAACCGACTTCCAGACAACCAACTTTTTTTTCAATGTTATGTTTGCACTATAACGCTATTTGCAGTCTACGATGGAGTGTGCTTGCCTAAAAAAAACCTATTTGTTCTCGACTTGAATACACAATGATGGAAACCATCGATACTTAACTTAACTTTTTCTTTGATTTTTCTGGAAACTATGTTCTTCAAACCAAAACACTACATACAACATACATTACTAGAATTAAGTAGTACATTATGTCAGGAATTTGGCTCCTATTACACAAGCTTTGCTTTATTTGTAGATAGTCTTGCGTGAAAAATGTGCACAAATGTTAGTTTCTTGTGTATGATGTTTGTTTTAGTCTGAAAACTAACGTAGTTATTACACATTTTAAATAAATACACGGGTAACTCGCGTTTGATATAGTCAGTACAGTCCGACTCAAGTTTCGATCGCGTCCAGGGATCTTATTCGAGGAGAGTGCGCGTGCGTGTTTGTAATCTGACATCATTAGATTATAATCGGATGGTTTTTACAATTTTGCGCTGATATATAAGTATAGGTATTTAAGATTACATATTTGTGTATCTTGAAAAAAGCATCAAGTTTTAGACGTACTAGACAATGGAAACAGATCTAATTACTTATACCTACGTCAGTCTCGCATTTGACCCGGCGGCGCGGGCGCATCCGTTCTCCATAGACATTATGTAAACGAGATACATCTACATTCTCACTTAATTTATACGACTTGATTGGATAAGTGATTGCTATTATTTCGTGTATCTATACTGGTCATATGTGTGTGTGTATGTCGTCATTACATTCACGTATATATCTTTGCCGAGGCGAGGAAAACGGAGCGTTGGACGTCCACCAGCAAGATTGCAAGCAGTGCGCAGTACTGTGCTAGGTGATGATTTGGACTCTTTATGTTCCAATATGTTGAAAGGTTCTGGAGTGGCGACCACGAACCGGAAGACGCAGTGTTGGACGGCCTCTCACTAGATGGACAGATGAGCTCACAAAGGTCGCTTGAAACCTCTGGTTGCAGGTTGCAAAGGACCGTTCGTTGTGGAAATTTAGGAGGAGATCTATGATGATGATGACGATGATGATGTTCCAATAGCTGCTTGTCACTGTGCTGCTTTGTAGCAGGCATGTTGCTAACAATGGTGCATATGTCCTGATATTCTCGTCACTTAGTATTAAGTATAACAAGAACAAAATTAAAAATTTTGATTAACCCCCGACTACCTCGGATCTCGCATCATCTGTATAACGTTCTACTAGTCAAGCTCTTTCATTTGATACCCATATTAAGGAGTTGTGAATAAAGAAATGTATTTCGCCATTTTGTGGTAGCGGCCATCTTGGATTTAAATTTGTCATAATGTAAAGTGCTCTACTAGTCAAACCCTTTCATTTGATACCCATATTGAGGTAGTAGTGAAAAAAAATACTACAATTCGGTATTTTGTGGTGGCGGCCATCTTGGATTTGAAATTTGATTTGATAGGTTGTGAAGAAATATTTCGTCCGCCATTTTGTGGAGGCGGCCATTTTGAATCGATATTGACCAAACATGGCTAAGAACATCCGCACGGATATTAATCTTCAAATAAAAAAAAACGCATCGAAATCGGCCCATCCGTTTGACCTCTACGGTGCGGTGCCACAGACAGATACACACACAGACAGACAGACAGACAGACAGACAGACAGACATCGACGTCAAACTTATAACACCCCTTTTTTTGGTCGGGGGGTTAAAAAATAGACGGGTCGAAGATATTGTAAATATAGCGGATCGAACCTGAATGTCTACTCTCTGTCTACGAATAACGTAATTTCTAAATAAGCTTTTCGACTTTCCTACTCCGGTTCATTTCGATCCGTCGTTTCGTCCATTTATATGTTCTAAATGTTTTAAGGCTACTTCTAATTACAATAGACTCTAATTAGAGTAGGCTTGAACCGGACGAAACGAACCGGAGTAGGCAAGTTGTTAGTTCATTTCGAAGTTCCGTTTTTCGTAGAAAGAGATAGACGTCCTGAATTCGATTGGCACAGGGCAGATGGTAAAACTAGAAAGCGGGCATTAAGCATTACATCCAGCAGTGGGATAGGGAAAGTTGTAAATTATGATGATGATGATGCTGCAAGAAGTTTGACAATGAAAAAAGATTCCACGTTTGTATAAGGGGACTGCATATGTGTTAATAGGCATGTCGACTCATTTTTGATTTAATGTGCCATCAAAAGGCTACTTAATAACTGAAACATAGGTGAAAGAATAACTTTGTTATCTTAAAACTTCCCGTGAATTCATGATTTTAAAACCACAATTTTGGACTCTCCCCAAAACACTTCTCATACAAATCACTACAGAAACGTGACGTCACGCTGTCATATTTTCTATGCGTCGTGTGTAAAGTTTGTATGCTATATTAAATATTGCGTTTAGGAAACTGGTTTCATAACAAAAGTAACTTGAAATTGAATGGGTTATCCAATGGTAAATAGTGTAAATACATTTTCTAATAATTTCGTACATTTAAAATAGACTTGCCTATCCAGCTTTGTATATATTTTTGTAATATTTATTTTATATATTTAATTTATTGTATTATTATAAAGTGAGTTAAATTAAAAAAATATAAAAATTATAGTTGGTCCATATTTTATTCTATTTCAATATTATCATTATATCAAATAATTTAATATAATTGCAGGACCTGTCGTTACGCCTATTCTAATACGAAGCTGAAAGGATAAGAGAAAACATCGCCGCTGTTAAAAATCGCCAGACACAGAAATTTGTAATTACTGAGTATTTGCTTGATGCGAGAACTGGTCATTATAGACTGCAGGCCCGTGAACAAAATTTATGGGTCATCTGATACAGCAGGAGACCTATGTAGGATGATAGAAGGGTATAAAGTAATAAGATTGAGCACTATGCCGTCACTTGTAAGCTGTCCAACTAAGTGCTGTTGAAGAGGGGGGGTTCTAAATCTCGATCATTTCTCCTTGTCGCATGATTTTTGTACGGCGTTGCGGAATAATATATTAGAAGAGGTATTGAAACTATAAAAATTATAAATTTTAAAATTCCTATTGTTAGTTTGTGAAAAAGATCATGATTTTCCGACGATTTACAGAGTAAGTTTGGTAATTTGATTATGTTCGGCTTTGGTTTCATAGAGTTTCAATACCTCTTCTAATAAATTATTTCGAAATGCCGTACAAAAATCATGCGACAAGGAGAATTTATCGAGGTTTAGAACCCCCCCTCTTCAACTGCACTCAGTTGGACAGCTTACAAGTGACGGCATAGTGCTTAATCTTATTACTTTATACCCTTCTATCATCCTACATAGGTCTCCTGCTGTATCAGATGACCCATAAATTTTGTTCACGGGCCTGCAGTCTATAATGACCAGTTCTCGCATCAAGCAAATACTCAGTAATTACAAATTTCTGTGTCTGGCGATTTTTAACAGCGGCGATGTTTTCTCTTATCCTTTCAGCTTCGTATTAGAATAGGCGTAACGACAGGTCCTGCAATTATATTAAATTATTTGATATAATGATAATATTGAAATAGAATAAAATATGGACCAACTATAATTTTTATATTTTTTTTAATTTAACTCACTTTATAATCATACTATAAATTAAATATATAAGATAAATATTACAAAAATATATACAAAGCTGGATGGGCAAGTCCATTTTAAATGTACGAAACTGTTAGAAAATTTATTTACACTATTTACCATTGGATAACCCATTCAATTTCAAGTTACTTTTGTTATGAAACCAGTTTCCTAAACGCAATATTTAATATAGCATACAAACTTTACACGCGACGCATAGAAAATATGACAGCGTGACGTCACGTTTCTGTAGTGATTTGTATGAGAAGCGTTTTGGGGAGAGTCCAAAATTGTGGTTTTAATTAAAATCATGAATTCACGGGAAGTTTTAAGATAACAAAGTTATTCTTTCACCTATGTTTCAGTTATTAAGTAGCCTTTTGATGGCACATTAAATCAAAAATGAGTCGACATGCCTATTAACACATATGCAGTCCCCTTATACAAACGTGGAATCTTTTTTCATTGTCAAACTTCTTGCAGCATCATCATCATCATAATTTACAACTTTCCCCTATCCCACTGCTGGATGTAATGCTTAATGCCCGCTTTCTAGTTTTACCATCTGCCCTGTGCCAATCGAATTCAGGACGTCTATCTCTTTCTACGAAAAACGTAACTTCGAAATGAACTAACAACTTGCCTACTCGGGTTCGTTTCGTCCGGTTCAAGCCTACTCTAATTAGAGTCTATTGTAATTAGAGTAGCCTTAAAACATTTAGAACATATAAATGGACGAAACGACGGATCGAAATGAACCGGAGTAGGAAAGTCGGGAGCTTATTTAGAAATTACGTTATTCATAGACAGAGAGTAGACATCCAGGTTCGATCCGCTATATTACTTCCACTCCGCTAAGTACTTGCACGAGTAATTTTCATGAAATTTAACATTGAAATTTAACATTGTTTTGATCTAAGTAGTTGACATCCATATATCTATATTATTTTTTATTTGCCTTGACTCTTGTACTTAAATGACATTATTTGTATTGTTTTGGCAATTTTAATTTCTTTTTGTAGAGATATTATTATTATTTGACATTAGTATTATTGTTATGACATGACATTAGTATTAATCATTACAATTTAACATTATTATTTTTGACTTTAGTAGATAGTTTTTTACATTTATTCTAATTTTTGTTATTTTTTGTAGGTAATTAGTATTGAATTTAGTCATTATTCAAAGTCTAATCACTGTACTTTCATATGTTTAAATTAATATTCTCATTAGTGTAATTCGATAAGTCGGTACTAATTGATTGAAATAAATAAATATTTACAATATCGTCGACCCATCTATTTTTTATATTTAATACTAAGTGACGAAAATATCAGGACATATGCACCATGGTAAGCAACATGCCTGCTACAAAGCAGCACAGTGACAAGCAGCTATTGGAACATCATCATCGTCATCATCATCATAGATCTCCTCCTAAATTTCCACAACGAACGGTCCTTTGCAACCTGCAACCAGCGGTTTCCAGCGACCTTTGTGAGCTCATCTGTCCATCTAGTGAGAGGCCGTCCAACACTGCGTCTTCCGGTTCGTGGTCGCCACTCCAGAACCTTTCAACATATTGGAATATGAAGAGTCCATATCATCACCTAGCACTGCACTGCGCACTGCTTGCAATCTTGCTGGTGGACGTCCAACGCTCCGTTTTCCTCGCCTCGGCAACGATATATACGTGAATGTAATGACGACATACACACACACATATGACCAGTATAGATACACAAAATAATAGCAATCACTTATCCAATCAAGTCGTATAAATTAAGTGAGAATGTAGATGTATCTCGTTTACATAATGTCTATGGAGAACGGATGCGCCCGCGCCGCCGGGTCAAATGCGAGACTGACGTAGGTATATGTAATTAGACCTGTTTCCATGGTCTAGTACGTCTAGAAAAAATCTTGATGCTTTTTTCAAGATACACAAATATGTAATCTTAAATACCTATACTTATATATCAGCGTAAAATTGTAAAAACCATCCGATTATAATCTAATGATGTCAGATTACAAACTAATCTAACCGTCCGTAAGATTATAATCTCACGCGTGAGATTATAATCTGACGGTGTTGACAAATTAACGTTGATGTATATGGCCAATTTTTAACCAAAATTGTGCTAAACGAGTTGCGAACACGCACGCGCACTCTCCTTGAAAAAGATCGCCGGACGCGATCGAAACTTGAGTCGGACTGTACTGACTATATCAAACACGAGTTACCCGTGTATTTATTTAAAATGTGTAATAACTACGTTAGTTTTCAGACTAAAACAAACATCATACACAAAAAACTAACATTTGTGCACATTTTTCACGCAAGACTATCTACAAATATATAATTTTTTATATTAGATTTACTCCGCTACTAGAAAATTCTACCACATGACATCACTACGCAAGAATAGTTTGGGAAGCTGTGAAAATTGTAAAACATCGAAATTTAAATCGGAACGATGGTTTTCGGTAATCGATGTCATGAAATCCAGTCGTCTATAAGAGTGTATGTATGTGAGTGAATTTAGAAGACTGTCGATACGGTTGGTGTTATACATGTTGTTTTAATGCAACTAAAACAAAATAAATTATCGGGAGGTCGGGAGGTAATTTATTAATAATTATTATCGAAACTAAATCTTTGGAATGCTTTGAATATGAATTCAAATGAGATAGTTGCAAAATTATGTTTTTTTTTTTAATTATAAAGAGACGAGACGAGTGGGACATGTGCCAGATGGCAAGCAACGAGCCTGTTTATAACAGCACAGTGACATACAACTATTGGAACATGAAGAGTCCAAATCGTTACCTAGCACTGTACTATGTTCGTTCCATAGATATAAAATGTTTAATCTTTATGCCCTGTAATTTTACTGAAACATTGCCCTTCAAACCGGAACACAGTGTTGTTTTCATTTTACTGCTTGGCAGTAGAATAACTGGCAAAGGTGTGGTACTTCCTCAGGCGACACTCTGGAAAGAGATCTACCACTACAAAGTCCATTGTACAACTTGTCATCGGCTTACATTGAATGGCGATCAAGCGCAATCCTATTGATTAACGACTCTAAGCCATAATACTTCTTAGAACTTTACTCGAAACTTAAATGGTCAAAAATTTAAATTAAGATGTCTCCTAAAATAGTCTTTCTAAAATTTGCATTTGGGTTAAAATACTAGTTTAGTATTCTTGTCTCCACCAAAAACGCGCATCTAACCGGAAACCCAGATCATTACGAGCTAGGCTTAATCGTATGCCGTGCTGTAATCATCTAGGTTATCTAGGCAGCCGCAGAATCTGTAATTCTAGACTTAGTTATTACATAGCCGGTGATAGGTGTGGTCAAATTTTTTTTGTTCAATCAGCTCCACGGATTTCTGTGTCCAAGTATTTTTTAATTTCGTACAATACCTTGTTACATTTAGTAAGCATAAATAATTTAGAATTGAGCCATAGCGATATATAGTGTGTGTAATAGATATGTATAGGTAGTAGTGGTAGGACTCTTTGCAGTCCATCTGGGGAAGTACCACTTCTATGCCATTTATTCTACCGCCAAGCAGTAATGTGTAAACATCACTGTGTTCCGGTTTAAAGGGCAATGTTTCCAGTGAAATTACAGGGCATAGAGATAAAACTTCTAATATCTCTAGGTGACGACCGCAGTGCAGTGCTAGGTAATGATTTGGACTCTTTGTGTTTCGATAGCTGCGTGTCACTGTGGTGTTATGTGACAGGCATTTTGCTTACCATCAGGCGCGTGTCTTGCTCGTCTCATCTCTCTATACTATAAAAAAACAATAATATAGTAGCTCTACATAATGGTTACAAATTGGCAGGTGCTAGATCCTCTCTGCTGGGGCTGCAAGGGACATTGTCGGGGATATCAGGTCGTTCCTTGATATTCTCTACCGGAGGCAGCTCAAGCCGAGGTTGTGCTGTCTGACGTGCGCTTGCGTTATTCCGAGTACGATATGTAGTACTCGTTGCATTCAGTAAGATTAGGTTAGTAGTAAGTAGGGTTCTGAACTGGCTGCGTTAGCGTAAAGCTCGATAGTCACCAGAGGTAGGTCATCTAAGGCCAGCTGTTGGTAAATAGAGCATAAGCGTTTATTGTGATGTTTGTAAATTGTCTGTCGCTTTACCGGCGGCGGCATGGCTACAGTGTCAGTTCACTGGATGCGAGAAGGGCGCTGCACGTCGACACACAGCCGCGAGCCTAGTTCGACGGTAGTAAACTTATTACTAAGCAAAGGCAAGCCACATTTATTTGTAATGTTTTTCCGTCCTGTTGTACTTTTACTGAATACCTAAATGATTACTGCCAAGGGCTTTGTTTTTTATAAGACAATAAAAACTCGTGAACGTACTATACGTTGCGGAATGTGAACTGCTCGTAACATATTATGCAGTACATATAAAATGGAACATACAAGTGGGTCTAAGATTACCTACAAAATATTACATGTCGATAAAAATCCTATTTTTGTCAAGTATCGACTCTCATACTTGTGGTCACTGAAGTTGAAAGAAATGCCAACATAACCGTACTAAAACAACTCCTTATTAGCGAATTCGAATTATGAATGAGGTTAACCAATGTTTTGGAAATATCAATGCAAAAAATGAGTCAGTGCAGCCAAGGCCTTTCGCTAAGGATGCATTTGAGTGGCGCAATAGAATTGATTCGATTGCAACCAATAATAACAAGATTACGATCGAACCATTTAAAAATAGCCTCTATGTCTTTCGTAATAGAACTCTAATGATGATATAATTGTCTAATTCAAGGCAGTAGAAAGGATAAAAATTTTTGCGGTTATCTTTTTTTTAACGAAAATGTTTTGAAACTTTTTAATTCTGCGGCTTGGAGTTTGAAATATTTGCTACATTAGCATCGTTAATATGGATGATAATTTTCAAGGTTCAAATTATTAAAATGCTCTGTCTATTATATCAATAATTATCAAATTATCTGTTACAATATAGATTTTAACTATAATGTAAAAAAATATAATTGTTGTTTTTGGTCGTAAATATCGCAATGGAAAATGGGTATTCACTTCACATCGAAAAAAAACTGTACCTGATTTTCACTTTTATTCTTATTCTATTCGAATTCTAGTTCCGCCTAATCTTTGAAAGGGATGGGTCAATTTGAATGGAACTTTGTAAGTAGCTGACGCTTTAATGAGTAACTAAGCTATTTTATTAATTACATTCAATAGTTTGGGCAAGACGTGGCTTACATTTTGGGGCGTAGTCATCAAAAAATTGGTACAGTGCTAGACATTGATTTAATAGCTTTATGGGTGGTTTAGTGCTGGTGTGGGCAAACGTACTGTTTTTTTTGTGTAGAATGTCGATACACGCAGAACATGTGCAGTTGATAAGCAATACACACGCAGTTATTGGAACATGAAGCGTCAAAATTATTACCAAGCACTGCATGCAATGGTGCTCGGCATCTTGATATGATATATACCCTGTAATTTCCCTGGAACCGTTGCCCTTTAAACCGGAATACAGTGATGTACTTCATCAGACAGCCTCTGAGAAGGGACCTACCACAACAAATAAAGAGTCCTTCATCACAAAAACGAAGCCAAGTCATCATAAATAAACGGCCAAGGTTCAAAAGTCATCTGAAAGTCGACATTTTTTTAAATGCAGTGGTTACCCTTTCTGTTCCTGACATTTACAGCAAAATGTCCAAATGCTATAAACCCGTCATCGCAATTTGAGTGCAGTTCCAGTGTTGTATCGATTACAACACGTAAAGTTTCTGATGATGCGATGCTCTCTTTACCTTTCAAAATTATTATTTCGAGAGCTTTTCGAGAGAGAGAGAGAGAGAGAGAAGTATGTTTTTCTTGAATTTATACTACGCGATAACCAACCAATTATGTTTCGATTTTGATGATTATTTTTTTGTTTCATAGATCATTTCAGATTCATGCTAGTTCGAAATGGAATTGGGCTGGATACGTCTGCCGCATCATCTTTGGGCCAAAATCACCACACAATGGAAGCCAGATCGCAAATGACGTTGTGGTAACTAAGCGATGGCGGGATGACCTCGACAAACATTTCAAAGAGTGGTATCTACTAGCTCAGGATAGGGACAAGTGTAAAGAGAGCAGGGAGGTCTTTGCCCAGCATTAGGACAGTTCAGGCTCTTGATAATAATAATAATTCATTATAGCGAAAAGTCTCGACCAAGTCTCAAGAGATGAAAACTAACGTGGTTATTACACATTTCACATAAATACACGGGTAACTCACGTTTAATATAGTCAGTCTAGTCCGACTCTCAAGTTCAAGTGCTAAACGAAATGCGAACCCGCGCGCGCACTCTCCTGGAAAAAGATCGCCGAACGCGATCGAAACTTGAGTCAGACTGGACTGACTATATTAAACGTGAGGTACCCGTGTACTTATGTAAAAAGTTTCAAGAGACTTTCGTTAGACGGTTGAGTTAAGGGCCAGATGCAGAAGGCATCTGGTTAGTTATCCTTGACACAGCGCGCATCGTCAGGAGGTTCCTCTCTCTGCTGTCCTAACCACCGGTAGCTTGGGCCCTGCCCCGCTGATGACGGGACCCTAGTTTTTAAGTATTTTATATTGTTTATATTTTTTTTGTAAAAAACTTAAAAATTAAGATAAGAAATAAATGAAGTGATAATAATTCATAGATCATAGTGCAGAGGTGATCCCATATAAGTTTTATCGAAATCGGTGTGGTGATTTTTGAAATATGAACAAAAGACTAAAATTTTCTTTCAGGTGTAGTGTCAGGTCATAGACTCTTATGAAATTTGGCCGAGTACCTGAATTAAATTTAAGTCAGGTTTGGTTTTTTCGGAGTAAATAAATGATTAAGTAGATATTTGACAGTAAAGTAGTCCACACCGCCGCAGATCGTCACCAATGGCGGTCGATAATCAGAGAGAAGGTGCTCAAGAGAGATTACGACCCTCAGTAATTGGGGTATCGACGCAAGGAGGAGGAGGAGATATTTGACGCAAATCTGAAAACTTGTCCGATTCCTCTTCTATTTATTTTAATATATATTATTATACTACAACCTGATCAGTTTTATGACTATTGATAAGGGGTTCTCAAAAAGACAGATCATTTTGGTGGTACTTTCTATCTGCCAGGTGATCTAAATTGAGCTACGCTACTCACCAGCGGGTCTACCGACCAACAAAAACTGCCTTAGCTTTAATATTGCTCTATCTTTTCTTTCCGCTTGAAATGATAGAGACAGCAATAGCGAAGCCACAGCCGATTTAGTTAGGCGGTAGAAGGGCAGGTCTGCTCCTCCGGGTTGGGGTACAATAGGAGAGTTATACAATATATTTTCAGCTTGCCCCAAATACCTTCCGAAAATTTGGCGCCTGCAAAGTCAGAGTCAGAGTCAGAGTCAGAGTCAGAGTCAGAGTCAGAGTCAGAGTCAGAGTCAGAGTCAGAGTCAGAGTCAGAGTCAGAGTCAGAGTCAGAGTCAGAGTCAATTACATACAATTACAATTACATTATACAATTTACACGTTAATTTAGGAAAAAAAAACAAAATAAGAGCATACAAAGAGTATACATTTTAAAGTTTAAATTTTCTCTCTAAATTGCCAGCTCTCGGAATATAAAGTTTCTTATCCGATGGTCTCTTTACCTTTCAAAATTATGCTACGATTGTTTCAACATTGTAATGTCTGGTCAGTTGTTAAATGGTTCCACTCAAAATGGTCACGAATTTGAAAATTGTTCTCTCTGATGTAGAAATAATAATTGCATCTCATAATGTACTACGAGTATCAGCGTGGTTTTACACGCGTAATTTATGTTCCCATAATTTTGACGTATCAATAAGTTATTTATTATTATATTATAATTCAACTTTCAGTGGCAGAACTCTTGGCATACTTTGCTCGAAGAAGTACCGCCATTTTCCAGTTTTCTATTCTATTATTAAGCAGTAATCTGCACATATTACTGTATTCCGGTTGGAATAGCCAACTAGCTTGACCAGCGGACTAGTGGATAACGCCCTTAATTATTAATAGATAATAATAATAATATGGGAATTAGATGAGAAAAAACAAAACTTCCTGTGTAGTGGAAACATCGGTTAGCTGCGTATGCCTCTATAGGCAGGCTCATAAGACAATCACATGTATAGTTGTATCTTAAAGATCAAAGTAGTGATAGCAAAGTCTTAGCAAGCGTCTATACCTACAGTATACCTAAGCGTGAGTTAAGTGCATGTAAACGTAACTAATCCGAGAACTTGCTTAACTTAATACAGTAATTTAGTTAAAAGCAAAAGATGGCCAGTTATTGTCTTACATAATGCAGAGAAAGGGCAATTGAGCAATGACCCTATCGACTATCGGTTAGAAACAGATGCATCAGTTTGTGTACGTTCAGTATTGTATAATATTAAAACGTAAAGCTGTTCGTACACTATGCTATAAAAGGTGTTTAACTAAGTTAGTACATTTATATTAGGGCTTTGAGTCTTCTGCGTCATCCCAAATTTTGGACGGAAATGTTCGTACACTAAGCCACGAAAAATGTACCGATACAGTAAGTAAGTTTAGATTAGTAGGGTTTTGAGCTTTCTTCGTTTGCCTTTTATTGATTTATAGATGATGTAACATTATTTCATAAATAACTCATTGGAAGGAATTGCGACAACAATAATAGAACATAAGAAAACGGTGAGAAAAGCCGTTAATCTGGAAGCAAACAAACACTTCAATGTAATTTGATTGCAAAAATTGATACAGTTTGATCCGGTTTAAAGGGCAATATTTCAGAGAAATTACAGGATTTTGAGATATAACATCTTAGATCTCTGGGTGATGAGCGCAGTGCAGTGCTAGGTAATGATTTTGAGTCTTCATGTTTCAATAGCTGCATGTCACTGTGCTATTATGTGGCAGGCATGTTGATTACTATCAGGCACATGTCCTGTTCGTCTCGTCACTCTTTATTTAAAAAAAAAAAGTTTCTACTATCGATTTTATTGACTTTTAACTGAGTGGCGTAAGACAAATTTTGTACTCTTGTGTACAAACAGCCCAGCAATTCCAGTTGTCTTCCGATGGCCAAAAGAAATAGAAAAAATAAATTGTACGTTACATCGTTTTCAATTGAGTGATTTTGTAAGAAGATATTAAGAAATTACTAAAAAATTCGTGAGCAACAAACATAACGCAAAACTCCACTTTATTTTAAATAATATTACAAAAATACCCCGCGGTCCAAAACGTATCTTACAACAACAAACTTTAACAGTATAAAAAGAAGCCAGGGAATCTATTTAAAAATGTACGTATGTATTTAAATATATCAGCTATCTAGCTTCCATAATACAAGCTTTGCTTAGTTTGGGGTCAGATGGTGTTGTGTGTGAAATGTCCACCAATATATTTACTAGTAGTCAATGCCGCTCATACACATTCAGCCGTTACAAAGATACTTGGAAACAAACATACGCACAAACCCATAAACATTCGTCTTATTAATATTAGTGCAGAAGGGGTGGTGTTCCAATTTGACATGCATTTTTCTACTATAATAATATTTAAATCTTTTTGAAATGGTCTATTTGGATTGCATAATATTTTGCTTTACTCAGTTTGAGATAAGATAATACGAAGAATGTCCATCGAAATTTAATGATAAAAATCTTTTTTAGATCCGGTGAGCACTGTCTAAGGGAAAATCTAGAAAAATTAGTAAACAGTGTTGCTGACGTTAATGAAATGCAGTACGATATAAATATGATAAAATATTGGTGTAATACAAATATAATGCCTCTAAACGTACAAAAATGTTTTTATATTAAGTATACGCGCAAAAAAATACCTTTATGTTCAAAATATAACTTAGGCAATGAAATAATTCACGAAGTTAGTGTAATCCGAGACTTAGGTGTTTTAATGGACAGTCGGTTAACTCTCAAAGCGCATATTGATTCGATGGTCGGAAAGGCGGCTCAACAACTAGGATTTATCAGACGAAACTCCAAAAGCTTCAAATCACATCGTACTAAGATATTGTTGTATAATTCTATGGTTCGCAGCTGTCTCGAATTTGCGAGTGTGGTTTGGAACCCTTCATACACATTGCATTCTCAACGCATAGAAGGTATACAAAGGGCCTTTACGCGATCTCTGGCATTTTCTTGTCAAGGGATTTCGCACCGAAGTCCGTATTCAAGTCGTCTAACTTTCTTTAAAATAGATACCTTGCGCGATAGGCGGAAAGTTCGTGACCTTTCTTTTCTCCATAAGCTAATTCACAACTTCATTGACAGTCCTTCCATTTTGGGCGGTGTTTCTGTAAGAGTGCCTTATCGTTACCCACGACATAAAATTGCAAATATTTTTGAAGTTACACGTGCTAAAACTAATTTGGTACATCACTCTCCCTTGCCCAGAATGAGTCGTACCTATAACGAACTAAATGCTTCCTTGAATGATATGGACATTTTTCGGGACTCACTTTGTAAGTTCAAAACGAAATTGTTTAGGTACTTTAACAGTAAATAAGTTATTTTTATGGGGTTGTAGTATCAGTGGCCTTGTTCTTGGAATCTCTGTTCTTAGTTTGATTATTATTGTAACATTTGTTTTTTCTTGTAATTGTTTTTTTTGTTTAGTTAATCGTCTAATGTTGTAGAGAATGCTGTAAACACCTGTTAAGGGTATACCTACATATCAGGAAACATTGTAAAATTGTAAATTCACCTTTGACTTATTTAATGTGTACTGTTGGTGTTTCTATAAATAAATAAATAAATCTTACCGATATATTGCGTCACCGACATATACATGCGTAATAGTATCTGTAGCTATACCTACAGGTGACGTTCTGTCACACCCCGGACACTCCACTAAAACTCCATACAACCGCCGCTGTGGAGTTGCCTACTCTTCACACAACTACGCAGATGTCGTTCGTACACACGCGTGAATGTGTGCGTTAGCGCTAGGGCTACTGAATTGTTTTATTGAATAGTTGTGCCCCTTGAGTTCACCTGGTGACGTAGTCTATAAACTTGCTATAATGTTGAGTTACATAAATAGAATGGAGCCAAATTATACTACTTATTCTAATTAAAAGGGTGTTTGCACAGATTTCTAAATTGTTTCATAAATCTGTGGGTGTTTGTATTGCCGCGTAAAATGAAACGAAACCGATGATAGATTAGATCAGGTGCCTAGATATCTATTTCTGTTAGTAGGTACACATTCGCATTTTATTTTACACTTACCCATGAAGGAAACTTTACTCTGTCACTATAATTATTCCTACAGGCGTTATCAATCCGTGCTTGGGCACGTAAGTTACTGGCTGTGTAAGTTACGAACTTAGAGTTAAAAATTACTTCGTTATTATAAATAAATAAATATTGGTGGACAATTCACACACAACACCATCTGACCCCAAACTAAGCAAAGCTTGTAATATTATAAAGCAACGTTATTGAAAAGTTTCTAATCTTACGTTATTTTATCATTAGGAAATTAAATAAAGCTTTTAATCTTGTGCCGTTTAGTTGACGGACAGCCGTAAACAGCAAAACAACCCACCATGATGATAATTCGTTAGGAATTAGATGTTCGATACCAGCCCTTCGTTGAGTGCTCCTAGAGTATCCGAAACGGCCTGAGGGGTGAGGAAGCTTGAAATTGGCGGGGGGTGGGGAGTGTCCGTTCTATCTGTATTTTCTATTCTATGGTTCTGTGCTGTTCAACACTATTCCAATTTTTTTTTTATTGACAAAAAACACACACAAGATACATTAATACATTACAACATAATTAGGTGTTTCACCAATATCGGCATGTAGGAACTGTGTAAAAGAATTTATATCGGCAGTTCCTATAAGCACCATGTTTTTAATACTAGCTGACCCACCTAATTATAATCGTAATCCTAGATTTTGTAAAATCAATTACCATGTCGATAATAGCATAACAACATAAGCATACACAAAGTATAAAACACAATTTGACATGCCTACACACAATATATATAGTGGCAATAAGGAACATATTAAAATCAGAATTACATTTTACATCCATAACTAATAAATTAATTACAATACCTAATAGTGTCAGCTTCGTAAAATTAAACAATAAAGTATTGATTAGAAAGGCAAGGCATAAGAATCCTTATATTTATAAAACGCCCGCTCAAGAAGGCAGCGTTGCGACCTGGATTTAAAATTTGGCAAGCTAGATGCGGCTTTCACATGCTCTGGAGTTGATGAGAGGTATGTAATCGTAGAGATTCATAATAAGCAAAACCAGTCCACTAAATTATTTCCACTGGCGGGACTCGGGACCACTCGCAAGGAGAAAAACAAGGCCATAATCCATCACGTTGACCCAGTGCGCACTGGTAGAAGACACATTATTTCGAAAGATTCTCGGAGCATTTAGGTTTCTTCTCGATGTTTTCTTTCGCCGTATTAAAGTTTAGCGGTATTGTGAACATAACTTTCAAAATACAGTAGCGAGCGTGGGATTCCAACCAAGGGATCTGCAGGTTTACTACGAAGTCCGATAAACGATGTATCGGCCGAAGTTATGGACGTTTTATACCACGAAACACAATCGGTTGGTTGATCTGATCGGGCGTTGCGTTCATCCCGATCGACACTGATTTGACAGTTTTTGTGTCATCAACCGACCGATTGTGTTTCGTGGTATAAAACGTCCATAACTTCGGCCGATATATCGTTTATCGGACTTCTGAGTAGACCTACTGGATCGGCAGTTATCGTTCGCCCGGAAGGACCAGCCGTAACTTACGTAACTCGTAGTAAGGCTCGTAGTAAGCTTGGGTCAGTTTAGACAACGTACGCTTCGCTGAGGCAAGGCTGCCCAAATCGACTGGATGCGTGGGTTTTCCTGATTGTTCCAAAATTGGAGTTTACAACTCGAGAGAAAAACTGTTTCTTGTAGGCACTACTCCACAGACACACACGAAGCACGCTTCATCGTAGATGGCATCGTTGCCAAACATCAGGCGAGAAGGCGGTCAAGTATTAACCTATTATAATTTAAAAAAATGTTTTGTAGAAGTCTAGTCACAAAAATTGGGCTACTAAATCTTTTAAACAAGTTTCGTGTACATTTTTTTACCCTAAGTCGCCAGAATATGGAAATGGATGTTACATAGAAAAATCCTTGTGTAAATACCAAACAGAAAACATTTAATAAACATACACGATAAGAAGCGGACATATCGTTTTTTTTTTTATAAAATTAAAGTTAGCAGTTGTCATCAGTTACCTTGGCTGCAGTTAGTTCTTTATCTAGAAGTTAACGTTTATAACCAGATTCACATTAATAATAATTAAAGTATCATCTAAGGTTGATGTTCCAAAGACACGAACGAAGAGATTTGACTCTAATTTTGTGATAAGAACGTCTAGGCTGTGGAATACGTTGCCTGAGTGGGTTTTCCCCGATGATTACAACCTTTGTGTCTTCAAATCGAGAGTGAATCGGTTATTTCTAGGTAAACACGCTCCATCGTAGACCGCATTGTCGTTTAACATCAGGCGAGATGGCGGTCAAGTGTCAACCTATAAAAGTTAAAAAAAAAAAAAAAAATCTAAAGATAAAGCTATCTCAACTCAGTGTGCGCCATTGCCCAAGACCTCATAATTCGCCGTCAAACGGAAGCCTAGATATTAAAAGTTGTAACGGCTTGCACAAAACTTATTACTCAATATTATATCTATACCGAGATGAAATATTTAGTGCATGTCGTCTCTGTACCTACTTCTCACTAGATACAGTAGACACTCGATAATCCGGACGAACTCGATAAACCAACAACACTGTTCGGAGTAACGACCCATTCAAAACTTTGATAGAAATAATATCATGCAACCGTTGAAAATGTATCTATTTACCTTATTATATTATATATGTATACTGCTATGTTGGTTTGTGTATTCCTCAAAAACTCTAAAAAGTTTTATTTAATTATCAAATTTTAAGAAGATAAAACAAACCCTTTTAAAAAATGTTTTTGTCTATTTTCTTGTTTTATTAAGATAGCAAGCAAGAAAACAGTTTTTAACGGTAAGCATCGACGCATTCGTGCAATCGTAATGAGCTACATACATTAAACGGACTCTGCTAAGAGTCCAACAACTACAAAGTAAGTATATGTTACAATCTCATACATTTATATTTTACGGATATTTAGTGTTGCGTAAACGTGTGCCGCTTTGTAAGGCAATCTTTGTAGAGGAATTATACGCAATGATGACGATGATGAGTTATTTTTTATACTCTAAAAGGCTTTAGAGACAAGTTTTTTAATTATATCGACCACAGATAAAATACAAAAATGTTAGGTATTGCGATTACGGACGATGTTAGAAGTAGGGGCACAGACACTGTGCTGTCGGTTTGCAGAAGCGTTCGGAATATTCTGAGTATGGATTATCGACGACACACTTCTTTAAAAATTTTACAATACATCGTCTGTGTTAATTTTAAATTAACTTTGGAAATGATAATTTCGCGTTAGGTAATTTACAAGAGTATGAAATATTTTTAAAGCTATTAATCAGCTTGTCAGACGTTGATTCTCGACATATTAAATATTGTTATTTGTTTTGCAAATTTTATTTGAATATTAATTTGAAAGCATTACGTAACATGGTATTATTTTTTTCTCATTATAGGTTTGTCTGCCGTTTCGTCTTACGTGAACGATGACGCCGTCTACGATGGATTACCCTTACTTATAAAGAACCGATTCTCTCTCATTTGAAGATGTACACCGTACAAATTATTTGTAACTATTAGGTAATATTCACTTGAAACTTATTCTACAATTTATGTGTTACAATTCGAAAAGTTGAGTCAGTCCCCTCCTTATAATTATTTGGGACGCCAACAATGAAACGGTGTCACTTTTACGAGACAGTGGTGACAGGAAACACCAAAAAATATTTGGTAGCGCTCGTTAGCGCTAATCTTTTGTAAATACCTAGTAGATGTCTGCACACAAAGGCTTGTTACGTTAGCAGATAACATCTGAGTAATTACAATACACGCATAATCTGAATTAGCATAATTCTCATCTAGTTGTAATCATTTATCTTTATAAATAAATAAGATGCAGACGAAATCATCATCGAGTTATTATCTGTGCCCAGCCCAATAATCAATCAAATATGTTAATGTGTCTTTCAAAACTCCAACTAGTGTTACTGGTATCATTGCAGTACCACCTTCTCTGGTCGGGTAAGGTCTTGTGCAATTTTATAATAATGTAACTTGAGATTATAGAGATGAGAAATAGGTGGATTGATTTAATCGAATCAGTGTTCGATTCAAAATCGCTGAGGTTCTGTATCTCGTCAGTTAAGATTTAAAATGTTTCAACCGTATGTTATCGCGTCCACAAAGTTTTATGAAATGAACTTACTGTATCGCATAGAATAAACGCGAGTCTTTTAGATTTAAAAAAGTCTAACTAATTAAATAGATAAAATGTAAAAAAAAATACTCAACTACTATCCAATAATTATTTATTTATTATTATAACCATAATTTAAAGGTTAAGAACATAATACTTACGTGATTGTTGCAGACCAGATTTATAAAAGTATTTTTTTAGGGTTCCGTACTTAATGGGTAAAACGACCTTCGGTTCTTACTACTAAGACTCCGCTGTCAGTCCGTATGTCCGTCAGTCACCAGAATGTATATCATCAACCAAGACAGACAATTTTTTTCTTGAAAGTTGATGGTGTTTTTCAGTTGCCGCTGCCGCATAACATCAAATATCTACAAAAACAAAGAAAAACATTAGTATTACGAGTACAATTGACTACAAGTATTATACTTTTGTAAATGTAATTTTTTTTTTAAATAAATTTTTGAAAAGTTCTCATTTTTCAACAAATCAAACGTAAAGACTAAATTCAGGAAGAATCATTGTAGAAGAAGGTCACTGTTATGAAATTAATAAACACGTCAAATTCAACTAGTTTTAATGAAAAATAGGGCACCACAATTCAAACGTTACAAGTGAAATAAACCCCAATAATTTATTATTTAATTACTATTAGCCAAATCTACAATTTCTTATGAATTTATCCAATTCGAATAACTTCCATCGACTCAAATAAACATATTATAATTTATTCGAGTTTGTATGTCTAACAGGTAAATGGACATTTTGAGAGTGTACATGTCTGTGGCTAACTAGATCATTTGAATATTATGTAATTGTAGATTATGTTCTAAGAATTAAACCACGATCATGTTGGTGAGACGAGCGATTTACTTGAGGAAAAAGATGGATCCAGTAAATTTCAACTAAATTTGAATTAAATTATAAATTAAATTAATAGTTATTTTTACTTGGTATTCGAAAGTTTACTGTTTTTTTCTCAAGCTCATGCCATCCTTTACTGGACGTTGTTGTTTAATAGGAACTACTAGCTTATGAAAGCTCTCAAAAAACGGGCGCATTTTTCACTTTAGACGGCAATATTCCAAAACCAATTATGTATACAACGCGGTATAGAGTTACCCCACTTGCTATGGGTGAAATCAGCAGTGCAGTGCAGGTATTTTAAGTTTTCGATTCTATAATTCATTTTAAACAGATGTGTAACTTACCATCAAACACCCACCAACTAACTACACCCCATAGCAGCATAGTGCGTCGCAGCTGTTAAAGTCCAAATAGGTAGTTACCTAGCAGGGTTGTTACGGATGCAAAAATTTAGACATCCGCGGATGCAGATGCGGATGCGGATTATTAGAAGTTCACATCCGCGGATGCGGATTCGAAGCGGATGCGGATGCGATGCAGATGCGGATTTTGGGATTTTAAAAGGATAATTATTTAAATTTTAAGTGTAAAATAAGTCCAAATATTGCTTTTTATTGGTGGCGACATTTCACCTAATATTTATCTCAAAATATTCATTAAACACACAAAAAACTATGAAGTACACAGTAAACACTCACTGTAACTATAATTTATTGACAATGAGAAAAAACACAACAAACAAACCTGTAGGATCTTGTTACCAATGTGCGCCTTTCTATTCGACAGTTACTGAATGAAGTTAGTAATTACCAAAACAAACGCGAAGCACGTGCCACTCTGGCTCCGGCCACTTTCTTTACATGTAGTTACTTGTTGATGTGAATCTGCATCCGTAAAAACTCCGCATTGATTGATGCGGATGTGAATGCGGATGCAGATGTCTGAATTAATGCGAATGTTCCGCATTTGCGGATGCGGATACGAATATTCGCAACAACCCTGTTACCTAGCACTGCGCTCGTCACCCGCAGGCCTTAAATAACATATCTCTTAACCCCATAATTTCTCTAGAAACATTGCTCGTTAAAACCAGAATACAGTAGCATTAGCACATTATGGATTAGCGCTCAAGTAACTGACAAAAGTGTGGTAATCTCTCAGGGGAACTCTGCAAAGAATCTTATAACAACACAGTAAGTTCTGTAAGAAAGCGGTAAATACAATAAAATATAAAAACACTTTATTATACCACAAAACAAAACTAAACAGAGATTTAACTTAAAATTAAAATATTTTGGGCACAAAAGGCGATCTTATCGCTAATAGCGATCTTTTGGTTATTAGGAAAAGGTAACAGGTAAGGGCTGTGGTGTGGCATCCGCAAAACATGTACATAAATATCGCTTCAGCATAAGCAGCCCACTAATGTTCCCACTGCTGGGACTCGGGGCCTTTTCTCGCAAGGAGAGAGTTAAGGCCATAATCCACCACGCTGGCTAAGTGCGGGTTGGTGGATGACACATGACCTCGAAAGATTCTAGGTACATGTCGGTTTCCTCACGATGTTTTCCTTCACCGTTTTTTTTTAGTTAGCGGCATTGCGCACATGACTTCGAAAAGACAGTGGTGCGCGTGGTGGGGTTCGAACCCGGGGGCTCCGGATCGGCAGGCGCCGTTCTCCCGACTAGACCAGCCGTACAATATCGCTTCAACTCACTATTAAGCTCGCAACATGAAACCACATGAGTTTTCATATGTAAGCCGCCGCTCCGCGCCATTGACCCGCTTCGCAGTGGGTCGATGGCATTAGTTCATAGAATCTTTATGGTGTTTTTATGGTAATGTTACATTCGCAACCGAGTTAGCGCCGTCTGTACTTGTTGCGGTTGTGGTCACGGACGATTATGGTAAAAGATTCGATTTATGTGCTCGATGTGTTTAATTGTGTAAGTACCACCGTGCGTCCTAATCTATATATTATGTGTATAAATATATAAAAAGAGACGCCGACGGCCTCAATGACTGTCATAATGGCTAATTTTGCACAGGGGTTCGTTATAAAACGTAGTAACGCGGCTCTCGAGAAAGAAGTTTCTAAGAAAGGTTTTTTTTTAAATTCACCCCCTAAAGAGGTTAAACAGGGGTACAAAGTTAGTATAAAACTTAGCAGTTCTTTGAAATTATTCAAATGAAATTCAGTGTGAAGTTTCTTTATTGATAGATATAAAACCAGTGTAAAATATTTTTTCCAAAACCATTCTTTTTAAAGGGGTGAAAAGTTAGTACCTATATTTTTTTATTAGTACTCGTACTTATCTAATGTTTAATAAAAAAATAGGCTTTTAGTTCCTAATAAAGTCTAAAAGAATACATCGGCTACTTTTTATCCAAGAAAAATAATGTCGACCACGAAAATAACGGGAATTATGTGGGTAAAACCACGAAATCTTACTAGTAATGTTATAAAAGTGAAAGTTGATGACCATGTATTGATGTTTGTAACTATTACTTATTTGCGTGTGAAAGATATCAAGCAAATAAAATTTGGTTCATCCTGCCATTATTATTATTGCCCATTCGCTTTCGTCGGAATGCTCATATTTTGTCCCTTACATATAACGTGTTGTTCAACCCATTGTCTCCGCATTATTTACAAGACCTTTTCACTTTCTGCAGCGATGCGCACTCTCGGCCTCTTAGATCGAAAAACAATTTGTTGCTGCAAATACCATCCGCACGTAGTGAAATGTTCTACGGCAAGTCGTTTGCATTTCAGGCAGCTCAGCTGTGGAACGCTTTGCCTGTGGCCATTAGACAAGCTCAATCGCAATGTTTTTAAGAACCAAGTAAAAGAAGTATACTTATCGCAGTCATCACCCAATTGAAGCTGATATTCTAGTTAAAATCACAATGTTTAATATATATATATTTTTTTTTATCAGATCTAATTATTTGTATGTATTAGTTTATTATTTAATTCGTATTTATGTATTAGGATGTATAATTACTGTGTAAGTATATCAATATATTATTTGGTATTTTAGTTTTTTAAATCTATTTTATTGTTTAATTGTAGAAGTATTAATCACTCCTTTTTGTACTTCTCCTCCTCCTTATTCTCAAATCTCTCTTTCCATCCTATGGTTGCCTGGAAGAGATCGCTTTTAGTGATAAGGTCGCCAATTACTACTTTATTTTGTTTGTTGTAAGTAACTTTTGTTTGTTTTTATATTAAGTGCAATAAAGAGTTAATCTATCTATCTATCTGTTATAAACGCGAAGAATGCATAAATGTATGGATGGGTTACGGTAGATAGGTATATAGATGAAATTAAGTAGATAGATAGATAATGATAGTTATAGTGATAGACAGATATTTAAGATGTTAATTTGTTAACATAAATGTAAGGAATAAAGAGCATAGACGACTTCAATAATAATCTATCTCTGAATTACCAAAACCTTCCTTATTTATAGTATTTACATTGCAAGAGAACCGTATCAGGCAGATTTTATTATAAATGGAATGTTTATTGCATGGTTATGTAAGAGTCCGTCGAGTCTGACCATACAAGCCATGCAAGCGGGCAGTAACTGCCGGACAGACGGACGTATCAACGGCTAATATGGAGAGCTATGGCAATTGATATTGTTTTACGTAATTTACGCAACATTTCCACGAGCGATCCACTTTTTTTTTTTTAATAAATGGTGACGAGACGATCCGGACATGTGCCTGATGGTAAGCAACATGCCTGACACATAACAGCACAGTGACACGCAACTATTTGAACATGAAGAGTCCAAATCACCACCTAGCACTGCACTGCGCTCGTCACCCAGAGATCTAAGATCTTATATCTCTAAGCCCTGTAATTTCTGTAATAACATTTGTTATAACAAGTTCTCGACGTTATTTCCCTATGGAGATTATTTTCAGAATAATTATTTTGAATTGATCGAAATTTTCGGTTTTCATAGAATAATCAAATAATGCCGTAAAAAATTTAAAAAAATGTTTCAGTAACGGTTAATATTTTTTCTATATTCAAAATATTTTGACTGTAACTGGTTTAAGCGCTTGTAATTTGTATGTTTGATTACTTATACTACTATAGTTCGACGTGTTGTAAAAAACCTAGGTATACTGTATAATTATCCTTAATGTACTATTATTTACCTATACCTTAATAGCTTTTTTTGAAATCTTAGTTATTCATATTCGCAGGTTAAAACTTAATAGAATTTAATTTTGGTAATTTACAGATACATTATAAATTCACACTTCATTTAGGTAGTATAAAATATGTTAGACAGATAAGTATATGTTGCAGTGTAGTCCTTATTGTATTTTAGTTTTGTTAATAAACATCATGTACGTTTGGAAAAACAAAATTGCCGAAATCAATAATAAATCAATACAATAATAATAATAAATGACTGAATAATAATAATAAATATCGGTGGACATTTCACACGCAACACTATCTGACCCCAAACTAAGCAAAGCTTGTACTATGGAAGTCAGATAGCTGATATAATACTTAGATATATTTTAAATACATACTTAATATACAATGAAATGAAATGGCAATGGGGCTTTTTGGGGCAATGGCAATTGGCATTTTAGGCACGATTCCCTCTGGCATTGGTCTTCTAAAATAAATTTATGTACATTTTGTAAATAAATATGTATAATTGATAGAATGAAATCACTTTTAGTATACATAAATTGTTAAGATTTTTTTAAACATTGTTTTTACGTTGACGTGTGTATTTGTTAATTTACCCATAACAGTTAAATATAATTTTTATAATTACCAATTCAAATTAATTTACTTACTATCTACTACTTTAGCTTTTACTTTCAGTATCGCCCGTGGAAACACCCACTTATAAGTGATTGTCGGTTACCGTAACTCCAAATGATTTTATGGTCAAAGTGGGTGTGTGGATGACCGAATTCTCAACCTTATAGTATGCGCAATGAAGAGCAAGTTTTTGAAAGGTTAATATAAAGGTTGAAAAAAATATTTTAATATTTCAACTGTGGTAGGTCCATAGAAACTGCTTCACTCACCGGTTCAAGGTGGGAAACTGGCGAGTAAGCTACAGTAAAATGTGTTCACTGCAATGCCCTGTAATTTACAGGGAAGATAATTTTGCTTATAAATATGTGCTTCGAAAGACAATGATGAGGATGAGACGAGCAGGACATGTGCCTGATGGTAAGCAACATGCCTACGACATAACAGCACAGTGACACGCAGCTAGTGGAATATGAAGAGTCCAAATCATTACCTAGCACAATCATGTTTGCAAATTACTGATTGACGGTAGAATAACTGACAAAGTGTGGTACTTCCCCAGGCGGACTCTGCCAAGAGTCCTACCACTACAAAAACGCTTGATAGACGAGCTCGGTTTCAAAGAAGTCCGATGAAGAAGCAAAGTGTAAGATGATGTCAAAACACCGGTGACGAAGCTATCTGGAGTGTGGCAGGACACGTTGTTATACGGTGTGACGACAGGCAGTTCTTAAATTGTTACGGAATAGTGACCAGGGGGAGGAACGTCAAACATCTACTTGCACGATGGGCTATTGCGGGTCGAACCTGGACTCCATTTACACAGTATCGAGAAATGTATAAATAAATAATCATCATAATGATTATAAATAAATAATGATCAACATCATGATGATTATTTATGTATATGTATTTTCAGCCTGTATCGACCCACTGCTGGGTATGCCTTAATATCAGTAGACCCATTGATTTCTACGATTGATGGTACATAGGCCTCTTCACCCCTGTGCCATTGATCCCTATCCTGAGCTGATCTCATCCACGTATATAAATAAAAAAATACTAAAAACTTTACTTGAGAAAAAAAAGCAGTTACATAAATAATGTGGTTGGAATAATTATTAATAGATAGGTCATCATCATCATCATCATCAGCCGCAAGACGTCCACTGCTGAACATAGGCCTCCCCCCTAGATTTCCACAACGAACGGTCCTGCGCAACCTGCAACCAGCGGCTTCCAGCGACCTTTATGAGGTCATCTGTCCATCTAGTGGGAGGCCGTCCAACACTGCGTCTTCCGGTTCGTGGTCGCCACTCGAAATAGATAGGTATTGGTGGAAATTTTGCAAACCACACCATCTGACCACAAACTAATCCAAGCTTGTATATGGCGGCCAGATAGCTGATATAATACTTACATTGTTGTAAATACAGACTTTTTATACTTAGAAACACCCAGACAAAGTACAAACATTTGAAATCATCACACAAACATTTGAACTGGGAATCGAACCCACGACCTTCGGCTTCGTAGGCAGAGTTACTATCGTCATAGAACATAAGTACTTGGTTTATTGGAACCCTGGATTCCACACTAGGGGAAGTCCTGTGTTGCGAAATCCAGTGCCTTCCATAACTGTTTTTGTGGAGGAAGATTCTCCTTTAACAGAAATAGATAGCAAAGTTAGAAAGAGACCTATAACCAATAGTGGGATAGGGAATGGAGCTGTGAATGATGATAATGATGATACCACATTTTACTTTCTGTAAATGACAAAGCAAATCAAATTACAAACTTATCAAAAAAGTAAAAAAGGTCAGAGTGCATAGGTACCTTCTAGGTCAACGTGCGTCATCTTCGACCACACCGTCGCTTACCATCAGGCGAGTTGGTGGTCAAACGCGGACCTGTATGCGATAAAAAAAAAAGTTAAAATACAAAAACACGAAGCAAAAAAAAAAATACTGGTCAAATAAAAACTCCTCCACGCGCCGAGCGTCAAAGCAAATATATTTTTATGTGTTGAAGGATTAAGTACTAAATTGTCTAAAGTTGAATAATAACCCGATGTAAATCAAATAACTTTCACAACCAAAACGCGGTGCTAAACATAAAATGTTGTAAAACATACATATTCTTGCATTGCCAAGTTCACAAAATCGTCAGTGTTTTTTGCGTGTAATATTGAAGACAGCGTCACTTTTTTCACGTCAATCGATTGTTTCTAGCTTAATTTTAGCCCAATGATTTCTTATTTTATTTAAGGCCAGCTAGTACATTGGTTCAGTGAAGACAGCGTCGTTTCCGTATTCATTTATTCGTTTGTTCCGAGTTTAATTTTAATCGAATGATTATTATTTAATTTTATTGGAGGTCAGTTTTCATAAAACTGGATTGGCGTAATTAAAATCTGTTTTGGAAGAGCTTATAGCTTGGAGTTACGTATTTGACGTACCAACTCTTTAGTTGGTCAAAAGTTCAAACCGCATGATATTAATGCGAGACTGAATTACCATGAAGTAGTTTTGCACAATTACACCCAATTAGTACAGAAATTATCACCGCCAGCTAAAATTTAAGAAGTAGTACAACATAAGAACGCGTAACATGGTAAATATTTTTCTAGAACCCGAAACAACCATCTTCAATTTAAAAATGATATAACAGTTTACTAATTTTAATATAAATATTGGTAAACTAATGTAATGTCATCGAGGTATGTACGTTTTAATATTTTTGTTGATGTTACAGAAATTGCTCCACCGGCACCGGTCCACAAATAAACTTATATGGGACCGCTCAAGAAGGAAGAAGGACCCCAAAGTTGAGTTCCGCAGTAGGCATTTTTGATATAACTAAAAATATAAAGAAGAAACAGTGGAATTGAAAACCTATTTTTTTAACTCGTTTAAAAAGAGATGGACCCCAGAGTCCGTCGTTTTAGGTTTCTAAATATAAATGAAAAGAAAACAGTTTTTATGAAAATTTCAACTTAAAGAGTTATGTGAACTTATAATTTTATAGTACAGCTTTAGTTTTGGTGTGAAATCGGATCTATGCCACCGATTATAAGCCTGGTGGCGATTTGCCACGCTAGACCCAACTATACACCTTGTTTTCAGGATATCACAGACTACTTTAGTAGATTTGATTTTTTTTGTAATGGTGGTACGTTTTTTTTAAATCTTCTACCATCTGAACAAACATTATACAGTGAATAAAGTATTTTTATAATGCCGTATTAATTTATTGATAATACTGAAATAACAACACTACACCACATACCTAATACTTAGGTACACTAAACACATCTGAATTCCCCATAGACCAATAAACGTCTTAAGCTTACCAAAATAATCTGCCTTACTATAACTATACCGGCGGCATTACCACGCCGAAAGGCAGTTCTTCATGAACTCAAATCAACGGCAGAACTTTGGTCACGACGTCATGAGACACGTTGACTAAGCTCTCAGAAAGGTTTTTGAAAATGAGATGAGCTCCCGGCCTTGCGGGTCCATTGTCCCTTCACTTCAAACGGCTTAAAAATGTAAAAGCTAAATTAACATTTAAAATAAGTGCAATATAAATGCGTTTATCGTTATAACACTCCACAATTAATAATGTAACATATTTCGAAATCAAATGAATCAGAGAAAGATGTAATCTTGTTGTAATCTGTCCGGTCTACTTGCTTTCAAGGTCCGCTATTGTTTAATAATATAAATATAAGGAACTTACAGCTAAATTTTGAAACAGTAGGTGTTGAGCTCTCTGGTAAATATCTTTTTATTTATGAGATCATGGATGTATAAAAAAAGTCAGTCGCTAAAACAAAATCTGTGTCACTAGAGTCGGGTACATTTGCACGTGTGCGTTGTCAGGTTGTCACTGATATGCTGGCACGCAGACATATATACATATATATACACAAGTAGCGAGTGTAATGACCCAATGATGTGTGCGTGTCAGCCCTGTATGTGTCAGCGTATACGTGCATATTATGTTGCCGACTCGATGGACACAGTTTTGTTTAAGCGAGACTGCGTCCGACTTTTTTGTACCTCCATGTATAAGATCTATAAATTTATTTTTGCAGATATAGTCCTTTTGGTGCGTTAAGGAAAACTTATCAGAGCAAATTTTTATGACCGCACATACACCCTGAAGTTAGGTGGTGTACAGTTTAGTAAAATAATGTAACTTCAAGTTAAAACTTCCTGCTTTTTCGTGGAAAGTAACGTTGTGACCAATAATGAAAGTGTATTTCTGTAATATAAATTATAACTGCGTTTTCGGCCGCAATTTCGTTCACATTAAGTTTAGAAAATAAATATTCTTTAAATAAGTTTACATATTTTCGTGATTGTTTCTGTTCTTTAGATGTAATTAGGGAACATATACCTAGACATTCAATCATCTAAAATAGTATTGCTAGTTTTACAGGATAAGCTTAATAGAGGTAAAGTACAATAGGATAATTTTATCCCACGGGTCACCACATGCATCAAAAGGGGATAAAACATTTTTGAGATTTTGTAGTCCACAAGACAGAGCAGAAAGTTGACCTATCATTATTTTTTTGTTTTGCAAGTGTTTTAGGACTTTTTAATAAATAGCTACTTGAAATGTTAATTATGATTTAATGTAAAGTGTATTTTAATGATGTAGAAAAAAATAGAGCTGTCATTACGGCTTATTTAACCAAAGCTGAGAAAATAACCAAAAATAATTAGATAATATTGCTGGTTAGTCATTCAACTCAGAAAATTTAGTTACAGTTAATTTAGTTACAATTAGATAAACTAAAATCTGCCTGCAACGGTCTGCCGTACAACTTAGAAAACTATTATCAGCTAAGGTCATTTGCATTTTTCGGGATAAAAAATTGTTACAATCTATCTAATTTCCAAACTTCAGAATGGATCATTTCTAACAACGTGTTTAAGCACTAAACATCTCATTAATTATTATATTAGTTATTGCTTAATTTGATACCTAAGTATAAAGTTAAAAGAGGACATTTAAGAGTGATTAAAGTAAAGTGAACATGATGAGATCACGAGGTGTATTACCATAATTTTGACGCAGACATAGATCAAGTAGACTACGCAAATATGAAATTGTATTGTAAATCTGATAAATAAATGCGAATCAAATGTTGTAATTCAAAGTCTTGTTGTACTCTTTATTTCATATACGCAATGAATTAACTTATAATCAACATACTAAAAAGCCGCGGTATTATTAAAACCTGAATTAAGCTCCACTTTGTCTTGTTTGTCTTGTTTGAAATTATTTGTAATTATGTGACCACAATAGTTATATTGATATAATTTTAGTCAAATGTATATTTTTTAAGAGTAACTTTGAACATGGGACTAACACAATATTGCCAAAAAAGCTTTGAAAATGAATGTAAAAAAACAACAACACTAAAGTGTGGCTGGATTTTGTGTAAAAGAACACAAATAAGTAAAAGGTGAACTCAGCGTTGACAAATGATAGAGTGTAATGATGTGCAGTGAAGTGCATATTATGTTGCATTGACCCCTATATTAAAGAATATAAAAATAAAAGTGGTCAAGTGCGAGTCAGACTCGCCCATGAAGGCTTCCGTAGCAGCAAGTAACATAATATAAAAGTTCTTGTAGTTCGTTGTTACTTAAATCAGTGTTTTAACAATAGTGAATTTATGAAGTATTAAAATATAACTACTTACTAGATATCATTCAAACCAATTTTCGTTGATAGTTTACATAATAAAGTACATCACACACTTTTTTTTATTTTTGCCATTCTCTTATTTTAGAAGTTACAGGGGAGGGGGGGACACACACTTTTTACCCCTTTGGAAGAGTCCCTCGCGCAAACTATTCAGTTTAGAAAAACATTAATTTTAATATGTTTGGAACCTCAATATAATTTTTGAAGACCTATCCATAGATACCCCACACGTAGGGTTTTGATCAAAAAAATTTTTTTGAGTTTCAGTTTTAAGTATGGAAACCCCGTTTTTCTATTTTTTCTATCTAGACCTTAATGCGGTTCACAGGTTACATCTACTTACCCAGTTTCAATAGTATAGCTTTTATAGTTTTGGTGAAAAGTGGCTGTGACATACGGACGGACGGACAGACAGACAGACAGACATGACGAATCTATAAGGGTCCCGTATTTTGCTACGGAACCCTAAAAATTAAGAAATAAAAACTAAAGAATTCGTATCATCAGAGCGCTTTACTATCGTGCAACTCTACCAACAAGCTGCGTCTACTTTTGCACTAAATCGTTTGCAACCATAAAGCTACATTCGTATCGTCCATTTGACACACATATCCGATGAGGTAATTATTACGACCGCTCTCTTTTGCAAACGTTTGTCAGTTTACCTGCTTTCGCTTGACTACAGCGTTCTACACAAATAATAAACAATTTGAAACAATCAACTGTGGAGATTTTATTTTACTATTATAGGTTTACACTTGACCGCCATCTCACCTGATTTTAAGAGACGATGCGATCTACGAAGAAACATGAAGAAGCATGCTTACTTAGAAGAAACCTCTCGATTTGAAGACCCCAACAAGATTATATCTGTCTGGAAAAACTCACTCTGGTAACACATTCCGCAGCCTAAGCCTTCTTATCACAAAACTAGAGTCAACAGTATTTGTTCAAGTCATTGGTACGTTAACTATGAAACGATGTCGCTTTTTCGAGAGACGAGCAATCTGATAGAAAAAGGCAAGGTAGTATTAGATCATACAAATTAGTTTCACACTATAAAAACTAAAAAAACTGTTAACTAAGTAATTATATTCAACGATGTTTTATTGATTTGCTTAGGTTCTAAATTTATCTAGAAATATCTGTGAGCTTTCATAAAAAGATCGGGTTAAGTTTCCTCGTAAAGGGATCTACTTATTAAGTTAAAATATCTTAACTCTTCGGTATTGTTAGATCTCCAAAAGCTTTACGCAAGTAGCTAATTTAGTTTAATTTTTTTATAAATTTTACTATTATTGAACATGTCCTATGTTCCCCAACATATATAGTTTAGAAAACCTAAACTAATCGGAAGGACATTTAGAACACATTTTATTTTCATATCCGGATATCGAAATGACGTCCGAGTACTTTGATCTTTAGTGTTTTTCAAATAAATATGTCTTTCTAGGGTATACAATGACTTTTTAAATATTTTTTAAACAAACTACGTGTGTGGTGTTTAAGTATAAAATAAAAGGAAACTTGTCAAAATTATTGCAAACAAAATAAAATAGCTTTTATTGGCCTAATATTACAGATAATTTTATATTTATATTACATTTTTGTTTTACACAACTTCTTTCTTAGACACCCAATTATGGATGGAAGGCCTCCTCCATTTTCTGCCATACCGCTCTATCCAGGTGGTAGACCGCCGAACGAAAAATGTCTTAGCTTTGATATTTGTTTCTCTTTTCTTTCCGCTTGAAATGATAGAGACCACAATAGCAATGGAAAAGCCGATTACTTTAGGCGATATAAGGGCGGTGCTAGGCGAGTCCAAGTCACACCCGCGACTTCCATGACGTCCTCACATTATTGCAAACACGAAACAAAATAATTGTGTCTTCAATTCGAGAGTGAATCGGTTTATTCTAGGTAAAAACGCTCCATCGTAGACCGCATCATCGTTTAACATCAAGCGAGGTGGCGGTTAAGTGTAAACCTATAAAAGTAAAAAAAAAGTATATAGAGTATGAAATTAAAACTTATTTCATGTATTAATAAGCAAAACAAACCGATTCTATCAGGTGCATTATATCAAATAGGAAAGTCACGAAATGCACATAAATGTCACCCGTGAATGCGCTTGACACAAAAATAAATAGCGGACAATAAATTAATTTAGTAATTTATAGCTAATTAACATAATTTAGCGGTTGTTTCATGTTAAGTAATTAATTTAGTGTTATTGTATGATCCGTAACTTAAAATAACGTTTGGTAATTCCGTGATGATACGTACTGCAGTAATGCTAAATATAAAACTAAGTTACTTTTATAAGCCCTGCGTTAGCTAAAAGTTCTGCAAACCGTAGTGGTAACTCATAGATTAAGCACCCTGTTGATCGGGAATTAAACGAATCTGCTTCAATTCGTAAGTCACCAGCGGGGGCGCAGGACGAGGTAAAAATCGCGCTGTAATAAGCCGAATATCCATGTCACGTGGCACTACTTTCCACCAATGACTGGACAAAACGAGATAGTTATGCAAACTTCTAAGGACAGAGCAGGATGCAAAGAACTACATCAACGGGTTCAACGCTAGGTTAGATGTGCAATTATGCTTATAAAATGCTACGGAGGGGGAGTCGTACGATCAGTCAAATGAATAATTGTCTCTGTGGTAACTGATCTGCATGATTTAATAATACCTAGCTCTTTTTTACATCGGACTGTTCTTAACTCGAAAAAACGACGTCGTTTCAATGTTGACACTCCAAATATTCGAACGAATAGCTTTGACTCTATTTTTGTGATAAGAACGTCTAGGCGCTTTGGAATGCATTGCCCGAGTCAGTTTTTCCCGATAGTTACAACCTTAATGTCTTCAAATCAAGAGTAAATCGGTTTCTTCTACGTCATGCTCTATCGTGGACCGCATCAATCAAATGGAAACTTATAAAGGTAAAAATGAAAGTGACCATCTAAGATCAATTGAAATAGGTGCCATTAGAAAAAATAACATTGCGTGTTACACTGGTATTATTAATTACGGAATCATTACCGTGTTTAAATCGTGTAAAAATCATCTGTCATTAATTAAATTTTATTTTTAGAATATTTCAAATAAGCATAGCGCAAATTGATTAGTCTATTTTGACAGATTAAAAAAAACTTTAGTAAAAAGTCGATTTCATAACTTGTTAAAAACAAGTGTTAAGCTACTTTCTCGCTTCCCATCAATCCGTCAGTCCAGATTGACAGATTGATCTGAAGATGGATACTTTTGGCAAAATATTTATCACTTACAAGCACGGTTCAAACCTGTCTTGGGCCTGTATTCTGAAAGACCAACAACCAAAACACGTGTATTTGCCAGTATATCTTGACTAGACTTTCGACTGTGATTCTACGCAATCGTAGGTCAATCTATATTGGTGTCTTGGTAACTGATCACCGAAAATCACGATCCAGCCTTGCAGATGTTCTGAGAAGTGAAAGTGAAATTATTTTGGGCAGGTGGATATGGTAACGATCTTTTTGTTCTTCGCAATCACTTTAAATTATCAATTTGAATCGATTTAATGTAATTGGATCCTACTAGTGTTTTAAATTCGAAAGTTTAAGTGTTTGTTGCTCAATCACGTCGGGTGGTCTGAATGGAAAAGAGAAAAATGTTTGGTGAGTTTTTCATTAACTGATAAACTTACTGATTGATTTATTATCGTTGTTTCGTTTGAGGGTCGTTGTGTGTATTATTATTTTTCCGAAATCAATTTAGTATTCATTTTGAAGATGCGTCTTATTAAATTCTAATGTACGATTTTTTTAATGAAAGTTTTTCCTGTCAACAAAATTTAATTCGCTTATCAAAATCAAATCAATCTCGTCCTTCGATCCTCCATTAAACCAGAGCTTGAGGCGCTTTCCCGCTGAGATCCCGCCGAAGATACGGCTATGTAAACACACCCGATCCATACCTGATCCCGAAATTCACATACAAAGTTATGGAATTAGTCATAAAATGGATTCGTGACTCAAATATCTAACCTATGCGATGTTCACACCGACTCATTTCCTAAATCCTCCAAAATAGACAAAAGAAATCGAGTTTTATGTGTGGTGTGTAGAGTTGTCAGTCTTTTGTTTGGATTTCGACATGTGCTGTTTTCTAAGTAAGTGGGTTCAAACGATGTCAGTTGACATTCGATAGAGGGCGTCCTCTGACGTCATTAAATCAGTAAGCAACAAAATTTAGGGCTTAAAGGGGCTTACGATAGGGGGCTAGTGAGCATTCTCTCGTAACATCGCGACTAGTTTATGGCTGATCGCCTGTCTGAATGTACGATGTCGGATCGATACGTTGTCTTCGAAATATTGGCTTGTTGAAGGTGTGGCGAAAATTTGTAGTGCTTTATGAAAGATTATGTCATAAAAATTAGGTTTCTTTCAAAATTTTTATCGAAAATATGACTATAAATTAACATTGCCAATTTATTTAGTTGCTACAATGTCGTATGAGACATTTTTTTAACAATAATAGGTTCGCCTTTGACCACCATCTCGCCTGATGTTAGGTAAGCGATGATGCGATCTACGATGGAGCGTGCTTACCTAGACGAAACCGATTCACTCTCGATTTGAAGACACCAAGATTGTAACTCATAACATAGTCATACTTAGATCTATTGACAGGAAGACTGCTGTGGTGGACTCCTTGTAGAGTCTGCCTGGTAAAATATCTTTGCCAAAAATTCGAACGTCATGCAATATGCAAACATTGTTGTGTTCCGGATTTAAGAGCAATATTTCCAGAGAAATTAAAGAGTAAAGAGATAACATAAGCAGCCCACTAAATGTTCCCACTGCTGGCCCTCGGAACCTTCTCTCAGGAGCGGATCAAGGCCATAATCCACCACGCTGGCCCAATGCGGGTTGGTGGACGACACATGACTTTGAAAGATTCTAGGTACATTTCGGTGACCTCCCGTTGTTTTTCTTTGCCGTTTTTAAGTTAGCGGCATTACGCATTATGATTTTGAAAAGAGCACTCTCTTTTCGAAGCGTGAGAGATAAATCTTCTTATAACTATATATATACTATATATCTGGATGATGACGTCAAGCGCAGAGCAGTGCCAAGAGTACTCCACGTCCAAAAATTTGGGTAGGCTTATTGCTTATCATTAGACTCATATTTTGATCGCCCTGTCATTTTTTATCTAAAATAATAGGAGATATCAGAGAAAGTTATTTTCATATGTCATATTAAACATGACATATTTATAAATACCTCTCTATATTAAATAGACTAAAATATAAATTAGTACTTTTTCTCAAGCAATTGTGAAGCAATAAAAAACATTTTGTGTTGTCCAAAATGTATTTTATTGACTTGTAGTACTTTCACTTTCTTAATATGTCATGTCTGATAAATTGTTGCCAAACTTATGCTTTTCCTAAAATACAAATGATATCATAGTCCGGTTATGTACTTCCTCTTATAAATATTTATGAAACGAACAGTGTGCATAATATCTAAAATTGCATTTCTTATACACAATTTAAATGATTAAGTGTGTTTGAAATAAGCATGAATTTTGTATAAATAGTCAGAAATTGGTATATTTATCGATTGAAATACTTGATTAAATAAATCAGCAATATTAAATCTCGTAGAGGTTTAAATTTAAATTTTAAATTGAAATAAAAATAAAACAATTTGTTTAGAAAATGGGGCAAAAACTAGGTATTGCTTTATTTTTAGTGATGTTGTTTAGAGTGAGGTTTTCTGTTTCTATCTCTTTATAATAACAGAGGAAGTACGAGTTAGTTAGATCATGCAGATCAGTGGCACACTCTCCAAAATATATGCGATTAACTCGCGACTTATGTGAACTTTGCGACGATATTCATACTTTTGAAGTCAGTAAAGTTATTGATTGTCTATAAGCTTTTTGACTGGTTTCGATAAAAAAAAAAACTGGCCAAAGGGGATTTATTCTTTATTTTTAAATTAGCGCATCGAGGGCTCCGTACAAATCGGTAGGTATATTTATGTAGGTACCTACTAAGTAAACTTTATGGTATTTTTAAGTTAAATAAATAAATTTGACATAGGTTAGTAATTTTGCAATAAAGACATACTCGTATAATGCTTGACAGTTTTCTGTACAATAATTATTGTAATACAGTAAAGTAGTCGTTTCAAACTTTGAAAATGTTTACAATTTGTATGCTTTTTCTCTTGTTTTTATTTTTTATTAATTGACGTGTAAATTGTACATTTATGTAATAACTACTTTGACTTTGACTTTAATATTTTATTATAAGATGCAACTAAAAATTTACGCTTCTCGTAATTCTTCCTTTATTTGTGTTATAAGTTGTTGATTTGTACCAAATTTCAAGACTCTGAGTTCATGGGAAGTAGTAGAAGGTTTTGCTTCTCTTGCAAATGTCGAAAATTTACGACATAAACGGCTGTATCTTTTTAAAACGTTAGTTCAGATATTTTATTTTTTCACAGCTTCAAGAGTAGACCTGAGTATTTTATACAAATTTCAGCTTGATATCTCCACGAGTTCGTGAGAAAAGGGGTCTTGGTAGACCAAAGGACGGACAGCAAAGTAATCCTATGAGGGGTTCCGTTTTGTTCCTTTCGAGGTACGGAACCATAAAAAATTATATTGGAGTTGATGCTCACTTTCTACGAGTAATTTTAGACATTATTATCTGAAAACTTATTAAACATAAAATAAATATTAACACAAATCGTTAATTGGATAACGGGACACTCGCGTATATATATACGGTCGGTTAATCCGACTCGAGTTTCGGCCGCGTCCGGCGGCCTTTTTCAAGGAGAGTGCACGCGCGCGATGGTTGCCCGTTTGGCACAGATATACCTACGTAAATACGTAAAGTGGCGTATATACGTGTCCCGTTATCCAATTAAATATGTGTAATAACCACGTTAATTGTAATACGTAAACAAATCGTGATTTTTTTTAATATTAGAAATCGAAAAAAAAAAACAGTTTTAAGAAAAATTGTAAGCACATAATATTAACAATCCTTTTAAAATATGATAAAGTTAGTTAATCCAAATTTTTATTTGACCTATAAAGGTAGGTGCACTACGAGTAGCAGAACTCACCGGAGTTTTGCTTAGTTCTCGTTCCCGTAACTTTACGTCGATGAAAAGTAGTCTACGTGCTCTTTCTCAATCTCCATCAACAAAATCAATAGATTGAGCAACAATATTCAAACTTTAGCATTATAACTATACTACTAGAATAGTAGTAGGATATCAGTTATCTGGCTTCCATAGGTCAGCATGGTGCTGTACAAATTTGTATATTTATTAACAGAAGGCTAAAGCTTAGAGAAGATCTTAGATCTCTGGGTGACGAGCGCAGTGCAGTGCTAGGTAATGATTTGGACTCTTCATGTTCCAATAGCTGTGTGTCACTGTGCTGTTATGTGTCAGGCATGTTGCTTACCATCAGGCACATGTCCTGATCATCTCGCCACTCTTTATTTAAAAAAAAAACTGTTTAAATACATTTGGACCCACTGTTATACTGTGATTTAACATTAGATACTCTATGTATGTACAGAAGCAAAACAATAACTGAATCGCATTTCAAACATTTATTCAAAAACAGAATAATTTTATCATAATTTAATTCTTATTTTGTGTACCTGCGATACATTCCGCAGAAAGGATCAAACAAACACAAACAATACCCAAGAAATATTAATTTTAAAATCTTGGAGCAATGGTTGTGATAGACACATTTTTGTATAGGAAAGGAAGCTTGCTAATTTGATAAACGGTTCAAACGGACGTCAGCAACAACGATCCTTTGATCGGCAAAAATACAGATGTGTGGTGTAGTGTGTACCCCGCCTTATGATGTGCCGTGAGTTACAAGATACAGCGATTAGTAGAAACTAACCCATAACTGCTGCTTTACAAATATTTTTTCATATTTATATGTATAATTACATCACACATACAGACATGCAGCCCACTGATGGGGCTCGTGATATTTTCTCACAAAAATAGAGTCAACCTATAATCCACCACGCTGGCCAAGTGTGGGCTGGTTGATGGCCATGTACAGATAAGCAACTGCGATTTGCACAGTTTAATAAAATAAAAAATAAAAATAAAAAGTGCCTTTATTCAGACAAATAGGTACGTAAATTTCACATGCACAATCATTATTTCATTTGATTGATAATTACATAAATATGCTTAAAATAATAACATTAATATGAAATAAAATATTTTCTTTTAAAAATTAATAAATAAATTTAAATAGTTGAGTTATTATCATTTTTGTCTGTTTGTCTATTATAGACATAGGCCTCCTCCAACTGCCCCCACAGACTCCTGTTTTCAGCTGTTCTGGTCCATGTACTCCCTGCAACTGCTTTTATGTCGTCCACCCATCTCCTAAATGGTCTTCCTCGGTTTCTCTTTCTGTCTCTCGGATACCAGTACATAATAGTTTTACACCATTTCTCTCGTCCTCTCACAGTATGCCATATATATTGCACAGTTTAATTGACGTTAATGGTGACAAATTAACTAATATAAAATGCCAGGCCCTTAAACAAAAGTTATGGGTCAAATGAACCACCAGGAGACCTATGTAGGATGACAGAAAGGTATACCTTAGTGATGGCATAGTGTAGAAGCTGAATCATTACTTTATACTCTTCTATCATCCTACATAGGCCTCCTGGTGGTTCATTTGATCCTTAAATTTTGTTCACGGGCTTGTAGTTTGTTAGTTCATGTCAAAATTTCTTGTATTTTAAGGAGTTACAGACAGCCTGAAGCAATTTCATTTTTATTTTGGAAGTTGACATAATTCTATAACTATAACTTATGTTACACTTTTAATTTCAAGAAAATGAAAGTAATTGAAAATAAATGAATTTATTATTTTATAATTGGAACCAAGGAGCGCTGCTTGTGGAACTTTGACTTTTCTTCGTACACGATGACGTCTGACCAAAACTAAAACCAAAACAAAACAATGCCAAATTGATGATAATTTTGATTTTGCTAGTTTGAGCAAGTACAAATTTAAGACCTGGTTTTTTGTAATATCACATCTATATTTTAATCATCAAAATAACACTCAATAGCACGACCCAAGGTTTCACTTAGTGTAAAATTTAGGGCTCCTTATACTCATATGATTGCCTCATGATAATAATTACTAAATTTATGCCAAAAACGATTAACGTAAATTTATAATAATAAAATTGATGATGAACTAAATGATATTGGGATTTTGTCTCTCACATTTTCCACTATAATATAATAGTGTTTCTATATTTTTTTAAACTGTTATTTATTTTGATAATAAACAATACAAAGGTAAGCAAAATTTATTTATTTACAAATCGTAAATTAAAAAAAAACTCCAAATTACATCTACTAAAAAACTACAAATCATACCTACAAATCAAACACGCTATCGAGATCGCTACCGCGCGGCAGGGTTTCCAGAACGCTGGCAACGTTGCCCCGTTGGATGGCGATACTTAGTTTTGGGCGAAGTAAGTACCAGCTCTGAGATCCCCTGAGAAGAGAACCAACCGCTTCGACAGTTGTTTGGAAAACTTTTTCATGTCGGACGACCACAGGCCATAACACTTCACAGCCAAGGAAAAAAAAAAAAAGTATTTCCGTTGTATAAGGAGATGTACCTGTTTGGCCGCAGTGTTTCTATATAATTGTTGTATATTTACAAAGCTCCAGCCCTATGTGACACCACGCTACCCGCTCCTCTCATGACATGCGCCGCCGCCCGATATGGCCCGCGGCGGATCGCTCCGCTAAGCTAATGAGATGTCAGTACAATCATTTGTGCTTTAACCTTACACGGATGAGGTTTTTGGCCTTTCATTTTGCTTTAATTCTGATATTAATTAATTTGAGGTGTTCGCGCACTGTAATAAGAGACTTAATTGGGCCAAGGTGGTAGATTAAAAAAAAACTAAACGAAGTTTAATCTTTCGTAATTTTTAACGAGATTTTAAATAATTTCAGTATGGTTTATTAAGTATTTTTATTATGATTAAATTTATGAAACTGTAAAATTGTATCTTTAATAAGTTTTAATTATTTTTCCTTACGGTACATAAAATAATAAATTGTGGTTGTGTCATTAATGTAAAAAATATATTACTTAATGTATGATGTGTTACGCATTTATAACAAGCTATACTCGTCACTTGTTTTACTTATGTATTCATTTAGAATCAATAAGTACAACATCTTGCTAAATTATTTCATATTTTTACTAACACGAAACTTTGGCTGTTGACATTCCTGTCTGTAAACTGAAAACGTTAAAAACCTGAAAAGACAGAGTATTTAAAGAAATAGCCGACACCAAGTCAGAGTTAAATTATTTTTAAACAAAAAATTACGAATAAACCGCAGTAAATTTTTCAGGTGTAGCACGTTAAAATTTTAAGTTTATTCGAAAATTGTGCGTGCATTAAAATGTTATGATTTAACTTTAAAGTCAAAGTCAAAGTATTTTATTCATAAATGTACAATTTACACGTCAATTAATAAAAAAACAAAAACAAAAGAAAGAGCATACAAATTGTATACATTTTCAAAGCTTGAAATTACTACTTTGCTGTATTATAACAATTATTGTACAGAAAACTGTCAAGCATTATACAAGTATAATATGGTTTTAATATAAGTGTACTGACCCATCTCAAATTTATTTATTTACATTTTTGTGGGAACTTTGGAATTACTCTTTAAAAATTCGCTGTAACTATAAAAAGCTTGATCGATAAGCCAGCACTTTAATCTGTTTTTGAAGCTGCCAAAACTTGGGGCCGATATAACTATATTCGGAAGAGTGTTATAAACTTCCGGTCCCATGATGTGAGTCAACTTCTGTGACCTCGTAAGAGAGTGTGGTATAACATCCAACTTGTCGGCGTTGCGTATGTTACGAGAATGTCTCTCTCCTCGCGTGTTGTACGATTCTAGATTATTTCTGACATAGACAGCCACTTGGTATATCAAGATAGCAGGTAACGTAAGTATCCCAAGCTCTTTGAAGTATGGTCTTACGGATGTACATTATGATACGCCAATGATGGCACGTACGGCTCGTTTTTGGGCGCGGAACGCACGCTCCCAGTCGCGAAAATGCACTGTGGCGAAGTAACATGCGCGTGACACTTCCGCAGACACCACTCGGGATACTCGTCTTAGCGCAAAACACGCACTGCTAACTTTAGCACACATCTTGTCGATATGGTGTTCCCACGTCATGCAGCGATCAATCTCGAACCCCAAAAATGTGGTGGTCCGTACCTGCTCAATCCTAACACCGTTTAGCGAGACTTTTAGCGGTTTTGTGTGGTGGCCCGATAGACAAAAGTGAATGAAGTAAGTCTTTTTTTAATTTAACATAAAACCGTTGGCGCTAAACCATGAATTTAAGCCGCCAATTACAATATTTAATTTATCTTCTAGTTCCTCTATTGAAAGAGTTGTGACTACTTTATCTCTCAAACTGCACTCATTTTGTTTGGATATTGGTTTTACGTAATAAAAACCTCCCGACCAATTCCAGCCATCAAATTTGAGTATGTTCAATTTATGAATATTTTCGTAAATTTCCTCAGTACGAAAACTTATATCGAGGCTGTCCACTTACCGCTGCTCCAGAAATGGACTTGCTCAGACCAAATTATGGCGTAAATAGCCTCAGGTCAAGGCACAAGGCCGGTTATTACTACTCTTGTTTCTTCAATGAAACTATTTGAACTTGGGACTCTGGGAGCGATTTTCGACAACAAAAATTGTGTTAAATGATAATTTGAAATGGTTTTGTAATCTTATGCACAATGTGTTATGGTTCCACATCCCACAAAACCATTTTATTTTTATGTTAGAAGGACTTTTCTTGAAGTTGAGAAAAACTTATAAAAATGATTTCCTACAAAAATTATTGATACAATATTTTTTATGAATGTTTCGAAACACAAAAAAAGCAGGTTTCCAAATGAATACAAGAGCGTCTCTGCGTTTCCGCCCTATGCGCCAAAGATGTTTTGGTCGGGAAGAGCGCAACTCGTGGTGTCAAGGCCGACATTACCCCATCGTCTCCTTAATGCGAAAAAGTATGCATAAATGCATTTATCTTACTTCTACGTAAAGAGATATATTTACTTTGGAGTTCGACTAACCATATTGATCATCGACTTACAGATCATCAAAGTCAGAAATGCGGTCGTGGAGGTTCTGAGCTGGCAAGCTGCGACGTAGAAGAAAACTACCTGAATGTACTTACGTTGAAAATGTTTCCTACTCCTCCTACTTTCCTTTACTTCTCCTAATCCATAATAATTCCTAAGACATAATATATTATGTCTTGGTTTAGGAGAAAAATCTAAAAGTAAAAAAAAAAAACAAATAACATCATAGGTCATAAACACCTGAGATGCAGAGGCTCTAGTTTTCAAATTAAAACATCCTCCCAAGAGACTGCGAATTGGATAGTTTGGTATAATTATCATTCTAGATTTCAATCATAAAGATTTTTGTATTTGTATTTTCTATTTGTGCTGGAAAGTGCGCTGCATGGTTTTGGTAAGTTTCTCGTAATCAAACATCGATTTTCGGTTATTTAATTGTAGACTTAATAATTAAGATTGTTTTTACGTTTTACCACATAACTTTGGACTGTGTTAACCGATTTTGGTCACCCCTTTTTCTTCAACTTCAACAATTTCCAAAAAATACGGTGGAGTGGTTTTTGTAATGTCGTGAAAACTACATAAATGTACGTCGATGATGGTATCAATTTACTCGTATTAATAATTTTATTAAAGTTAGTGAACTGTGTGAATTTCGTCTTATTTTAAAATTATTCTTTTAAATATTTTTAAATTGATTGAATTTACTATTATTTTTATCTGAAAAATGGTACATCAGCCTTTTTCGTATAAAAATAATAGTAATAAAATTTACAAGCACAATCAAGTATCTACCACGCTCATTAGTCGCTTTGTATAAATTGTTTGTTGAGGTGCAAAATGTACTATAAAAGTAATTTACTAACTTGCGTAATCCCATTTCAAATTTAAATAATGTGAAAGAAAATTTCTCGTTTTTTTAAAGAAATAAATAGTTGTAGGTATGCCATCTTAAAAATTATTCGCATAAATAGGAAGGTTCCTTTTGATGTCTGTACTCAGATTACTAATTTAATAAAAAGTTTGAATTTTATTTACAAAGATCGTACCTGAATGTGTGGACGGACTAACGACTGCGACTAAAAGGGGCAATGCTGTATTTATTAAATAGTTTTGTATTATCGAAGTTATACTTACTTATTTTAACGATCTAAGATAAAATTATGAAAATGAATTATTAACGACTAGCGGCCCGTCCCGGCTTAACCCGTGATACATTATATTATATAGTCTGTAGCACTCGTGGATCACTTACATACATATCCAACGGCGAAAGCGTTTTTGAAGTCGGTCAGGTAATTCCTGTGACTACCGCAGTTCAACAATCTATTTTGTAGTCGCTTAACGTACTCGCGTTGTCTTTTCCATAGAATTTAATCGTCATTTCATCAGCTGTACAATAAATATTAGTATTGATGCGCGCGTTCACCAACAGCAAAAATTATCAATGTTTATTGATAATTGTCTCGTTTAAATTTTTTTTATGAAAGCAAAAAGATAAATGTATATGAGTCGCTGGTAGGTCGAATATGTGAGGCTGGTACTTGTATATTATTATGTCCTTTTAATTTTGTTACTTCGTTAGATTTGCGTTTGACCGACATCTTGGCTGATATTACGCTCTATGATGGAGCGTGCTTACCCAATAGAAACCGATTTCTATTCACGTATCTGAGACAGAAACCAATTATTGACTCGTATTTTAAAAATACACATGGCAGGTTTGGTCCAAAAAAATGGACAAGAAATGTGAAAACTGTTCACAAGAGGTGGGGTAAGACAACGGTGTACCCCCCACCTGAGTCCGGTCCCACTGATATACGGATGCGGGTTTATCTGTGACTCCCTCAGGCGTTCCTGGTAATTATTATTTTACTTTGTATTATGCTCTTTGTGAGTTCATTTCTGATTTCTTTTGTGGCCGCTATTACTCGCGTTGTCTTTTCCATAGAATTTAATCGTCATTGAGATGCGGACTGTGTTTGAAGAGGATATTAAAGTATAAAGAAATTCTTCGTTTTAAATCAAATACGATTTAGAATTTTATTTCGGTGAGATAGATAGATAAACTCTTTATTGCACTTAATAAAACAAACCACTTAAAAAATCAATAGTTAAATATAGTAGCAAATGGCGACCTTATCGTTAAAAGCGATCTCTTCCAGGCAACCGTGAGATGGAAAACAAGTTAAAGTATAGAAAGACAAGAATGGTGAGTAAATTCAAAAAGACTTAAAAAGCAAAGGGTCTCATTTTGATTTAGTGTTTGTTTGAATGTATATTACGTGCAATCAATTTGGAAGGTTCTTTTGTTTGGTAGATCATATTTAAGAGAAATTTTATACAAATCAATGTAGCAGTTGATGACGTACGTACCTGTTTGGTCTACCTCGCTGTCTCATTGAAACAACTGTTTGTATAATTTAATAAAAAATAGGAAATTTTGTCCTACGACTCAGTTAATTTTAAATTGAAATCTGTTTCGTTTTTTTTTAGACCAAATTAAATATTGTTAATAAAAGCTCTGCCCATTATAAAAAGTATCTTATACAAATATGTACATGTTTCATATATATTTGTTTCATTAATAATGTCAACATAACAAGACATGTATGTATGTTTGTCCACAAACTTTGATGTCCTCTCCCCCACGCATAGCACTGTGGGGCGTGTGTCGATGACAACTTAACTGCCACGTGCCTGACGCACATTGGAGCGACTTACTTTTACAAATAAATACACAAAATTTGATCTATAAATGCTAGGTGATATCTGTTATATTTAAGCAATTGTTGTCTTCCTTTTGCTAGGATATAGATGTTATATTTAAGCCCGTGTTCTTATTGTTTTCTTCCTTTTGCTTGCTTTGTTCTTGTTTGCGTTAATTTTCATTTGCTTTCTTTGTAATTTTAAGTGTACAAAATTGTCATGACACATTTGAAAGGCGAAGAATTAAGTAAAACAAATTATTGACTTCATTTAGAGGCACCGTTTACAGTCCCCTCATCTCGAGAGTAAATCAGTTACTTCTAGGGAAGCACGCTTTGCCGTAGACTGACTGCCCCTTAACATCACAGGCGAGATAGCGGTCAAGTGAAAACTGCAACCAACTTGCTCAACCACGTCGGAACATATAAACGGTTTGGGATGAAATTTGGAACACAGGTAAATTGTAGTTTGGAATACATTTCTTTTAATTAACCTCTGTTGTCCCACTGCTGGGTTTCCCAATTCCCTCTACGTAATCCGGTCCTGTGTTTCCATCGCCCATACAATACATAGGCTATTTTATATCACGAGAAAATTAGGGGTACGATAATTGCGCTGGTGAAATCGTAGGGCGCTGCTAGTCGTACTAATCCTACGAATAATCAAATAAAATACATGACAATGTATGAATGTTTGTTGCTCAATCCCGTCCCTTGCCCTTTTTTATCCCGGCAAAATTACATTACACGGGAACACTGCAGAGCGCTCCTAGCAATTAATAATTACATAAAGTGTTTTTACAAACTACTGTCATTGCGTTAAAGTTGAATAACATATTTTTTTTAAATAAAGAGTGACGAGACGAGCATTTCATGTGCCTGATAATAAGTAACATGCCTGCCAGATAACAGCACAGTGACACGCAGCTATTGGAACATGACGAGTCCAAATCATTACCTAGCACTGCACTGCGCTCGTCACCCTAATATTTAAGATGGTATACATATATCGCAAGTATGTCTTAGTTATTAAAGCGGGTCATTTATATTTTAGGGGTGTCTTCGGGTCAGCACAAGCGTTCATTATTACTCCTTGACAGTAAAGTGAAAAAATACCATCCCAACATTTAACCGTTCAATTTTTATCTTTGATTGAAAGCTATAACAGTGAAATGCACTATCGCGACCGCCGTCATTTGACAAACAAAAACTGTGGAGTGGCGTCGAAACCGCCGCGACCGTCCGTCGATGGCTTATCAAAGTTGTCATGTTGAAAATACTACTGACGCTCGCAGTTTATTCTCGACTCTAAAAACCGGGACTTTTTTTCGAGATACAAGTGACAATTCATGCCAATTTGTTAGTCGGGAAACGGGATGCTGTTACATAGTACTGTAACTGATATTTAGTTTCACTGGTTTTTTGTAATATACTTGTTTTGTCGCATATGGAGTGTATCTTTTCTTCTTCTTTTTAACCGACTTCAAAAAAGGAGGTTTCTCAATTCGACCATATGTATGTTTTTTTTTTCTAATTGATTTTTATGATGAAGGCGTGCTTACCTAAAAGTTACAGATTTACTATCGATTTGAAGACACCAAGATTGTTAATAGTTCTTATTAAGTACGTATACCTGCTGTTGTATTTTTATTTGTTATATTTTACTTAGTTTAAAAAAATCACTGTATCTCTTTAAACCCTCATCTGTTGATTTGTACCTATAACGTTAAATGTAGAAATTGGCAATTCAAAAAGATGCGCTAGGGGTAAGTCAAAATGTTTCTGCTAATTTTACTTCCTATGAAATGTAGTACCCGCCCTTCTACGTATAAAAAATACTTTTTTACTAGAAAATAAATCTTAGTGTATTTTTGTTTTAATCCTGTTTCATGTTTTCAACAAGGTGATAGTTACTTTGCCAATCTGATCCACTTCTGTCTGAATGAGGTCATTTTATTCAAAACCATTGAGTTATTTACATGCGCGGCAGCCCTGTCTATTGGCCGCTATTACTTACTTTTTAGACATTTTTTTTTGTAGGTACTCACGAATAAAGAAATGCATAAATAAATAATAATAATCCCTTATTTTCCGAGGTTTAATTTCATTGTTGTTTTGATTTCGTAAAACATTCTGAATTATGTTTTCAACAACAAACTTTATAGGTATTATTATAAATTTATCTCAATATTTTGTTTTATGGGTGTTAATTCTTTAGAATTATAATTAATTTCATGTGTGCTATGGTGCAAAGCAAACAAATGTAAAACAATATATTGGGAGACATTTCTCGCACAACACCATCTAACCCCAAACTCAGCCAAGTTTACACTAGCAGACTACAAACAGGCCCGTGAACAAAATGTATGGGTCAAATGAACCACCAGGAGACCTATGTAGGATGATAGAAGGATATAAAGTAATAAGATTCAGCACTATGCCGTCACTTGAAAGCTGTCCAACTGAGTGCAGGTGAAGAGGTTGTTGCAACTCCCGCTTATTTCTCCTTGTTGCATCATTTTTGTACGGCGTTGCGGAATAATGGCTTACCATCACGTACATGTTCTGCTTGCTCCTTCACTCTATCTCTATAGTATAAAAGACAAATAGAAAAAAAGCTAATTCGGGAGCTTTAAAAAGGGCATGCAAATACAATAGTTAATTTTTTATTACTTTTTTATTTATAAAGAGTGACGAGACGAGCAGAACATGTGCCTGATGGTAAGCAACATGCCCGCCACATAGCAGCACAGTGACACGCAGCTATTGGAACATGAAGAGTCCAAATCATTACCTAGCACTGCGCTGCGCTCATCACCTCGACATCTAAGATGTTATATCTTATCTGGTTCAAAGCTTATAATATTGTTATTTAATGTCTACATTTAGCGGGGACCTGGATCGCACAATACTGGTAGCCCTAGTGCACGCTGTAAAAACGTTGCCCACTAGATCTTTGCCGAGTCCCAGTACCCAGGTACTTAGGCAGTGGCTGGGGTGTGAGGCAGGACCCGCTCTTCTGTCGCCTAACTAAATCGGCTATGATTTTGCTAATGCTGTCTCTATCATTTCAAACGAAAAGAAAAAAGAGAGCAATCAAAGCTATCAAAGATCAAAGCTAAGACAGTTTCAGTTAGGCGGTATACCCTCCGGCAATGGCTTGAACCTACTTAAGATGGGTATCTGGGAATTGGTACTTGGTAAGTACTAATCTCTGGATCCTATGGTAATAATGTTAACTTATCAATCAACCTTTGTGAACTCAGTATTTATCTAAATAAACATCCTGATGAAACACAAGACGATGGCGAAATTGTGTTCACCAAGCATTTATCTCACACATATATATATCACAATCAAATAGAAGCCAGAAATGAATCGAAGATGAAGAATCAGATGACATAAATAACAAGAACAAAATTAAAAATTTTGACTAACCCCCGACTACCTCAGATTTGTTATCCTTACAACATTCTACTAGTCAAGCCCTTTCATTTGATACCCATATTGAGGTAGTAGTGAAAAAAATAATATAATTCGCCATTTTGTGGTGGCGGCCATCTTGGATTTGATTTTTTTATAGTGTATAGTATTTTACTAGTCAAGCCTTTTCATTTGATACCCAAATTGAGGTAGGTTGTGAAGAAATATTTTGTCCGCCATTTTGTGGCGGCGGCCATCTTGAATCGATATTAACCAAACATAGCTAAGAACATCCGCACGGATATTAACTTTCAAATAAAAAACCGCATCGAAATCGGCCCATTCGTTTGAGCTCTACGGTGTCACAGACAGACACACACACACACAGACAGACAGACAGACAGACAGACAGACATCAACGTCAAACTTATAACACCCCTTTTTTTGGTCGGGGGTTAAGAACCAGAAATGAATAGAAGATGAGGAAGAAGACTTTAATCATCTGACTATTTGACTGGCCTCGTGGTTTAGTGGATAGTAACTCTGCCTGCGAAGCCGAAGGTCGTGGGTTCGATTCCCACCCAGTGCAAATATTTGTGTGATGAATTCAAATATTTGTTTTGTGTCTGGGTGTTTCTATGTATAATAAGTATGTATTTAGAACTATATAAGTATTATATCAGCTATCTGGCTGCCATCTTACAAGCTGTTCTTAGTTTGGGGTCAGATGGTGTTGTGTGTGAATTGTCCACCACCAATATTTATTATATAATTTTTTTCATTTATAAATTAACAACAAATTGTCTTGCCAGACATATTGCATGCCTCTCGCAGAGGCCAGTTTGTGTGGGGCAACTTTTAAAATGTTCTGTATCATCTTATCTTACCTACAAACAGCAATAAAGATATTTATTTGTATTTGTTTTTTCCTTTTTATTTTTCATCAAAATCGAAACGATGTAAATTTTAAATTCATTATAACTTTAACCATGACGAGCTCGACTATTTTTTCTTCACTAATAAAACGGGGAATTGGCGTTCCCTGCGGATGGACACTATTTTTGTTGAAACGGTAATGGATTTATTGGATCCAATAGATAAAAATGCAAATTTCGGCTATCTATTTTGATTCAAATGGTAACAGAATTTATAGCTTGCAGACAATTCAATAGCAAAATACAGTCACAAGTCCCGGTGTACAAAATGTTTTCAAACGTTATGAAGGCATAGAACATTCTGATTTTGTTTTGTATGTATTTATGTCGCCGTGGAATTGTAAAAATAACGCCAGTTTGTAATCTAACGATATTTCAATGTAAAGGACATCCCACACTTGCAGTAGGTACGTAATCTCGTTCCTTTTGTTATATCTGACTATGTCTTCTATGTGTTTTTGTTATATCTGATTATATCTGTTTTATCATTACCATTTCATGTACACTGTAAATTTGTGCGAATACATCGACTTTTGTATAAATTTGTGATTTACTGTCGAAAGTTTTTCGACTGTCAATCACAAATTTAGATACCCTGATAGTTACTACCTACAAATCCTACTAAAATTATAAATGTCAAAAGTAAAATGGAATAGAAAAATAAAAACTAAACTCCGAATAACCCCCTAACTGCTTCCGGCGCAAAGGTGTGATCGAGCACCATGGCACGCTGAATGGCAATGGCCAACCTTTGGTACAGGAACGCGCCGACACCCATATTCTCCCTGAGCCTACGCCCTAAATGAGAGGAATTTAGTCTCTGCCCCCCAGCACCCCAAAGTCTCCACGGCATACTCTCCGAATTATTAGTATTAATAATCAGTCAGATGACATCTAGTTAATTCCATTATAAAAATCAGTCAGCCGACATAGGTCGTTCTAAAACAAAACTAAGCCAACCGGCAAAGTCTCTCTTTGCATAATTCCCTAATAATAAGTCAGTAGACATAGTAACTCGCGTAGTAGTACCGGGTTCGGTTCCCGTCACGACCCGGTGGGTGTAGGCAGTAACTCTGTAAATAGGCACTAAGTGCCGAACCTTGAATTCCTCCCCGGTGACAGCGCGAGCCGAGGCCGTGCCGTCTAGGCGCCCTCGCGTGAGTGTAATAGTCACCGTACTCGCGTCACTGCCCTCCGCGACATGCGTTTCACGGGCGCACTAGGTCCGTTAGCGCTCAGCTAGAGTGCTTATGTTCGGTATGTATGTATGAGTTAGATAGCTAGGTAGCTCTCTCTCAGTTCGATTTCTCTTATAGGTTAGATTCGTATGTATGATAGGTAGGATATGTCAGGTTAGGTTATTTTGGGTCCTGCGCCTCCGGCGCTAACTCAATAGTCAGATAGGCAGTAGAGGCCTCCGAGCCAGCAGTCATAAGTCAGTTAGAAAAAAAAAAGTCTCCACGGCAACAACTGATCATTTGTCCAACTGAGTGCAGGTGAAGATAGGGGGTTGCAACTAGGGGGTTGTATTTTCAGCTAATCACTATATTTTCAGCTATTAAATCAGCATACCATACTTTCGCCTCTTCTTATCAGCGGCATCCTCTGCCGCGGCTGATGGCGAGTAGATAGCGTGACCCAAGCGGCTAGCGGAGACAGTGCTGAGTCAAAACTTGGATTTTTGTTGCTCCAATCACTTCAAAACGTCTGAACGTCTTGTAGGACTCCTAGCAGAGTCCGCCTGGGGGAGTACCACACCTTTGCCAGTTATTCTACTACCAAACAAAAACATTAAGCATTACAGTGTAAAAACATTACTGTGTTCCGGTTTGAAGGGCCATGTTTCCAGAGAAATTACGTTGCTTAGAGATATACTCGTAACATCTTAGATCTTTGGGTGATGAGTGCAGTGTTAGGTAATGATTTGGATTCTTCATGTTCCAATAGCTGCGTGTCACTGTGCTGTTATGTTGCAAGCATGTTGCTTACCATCAGGTACATGTCTTGCTCGACTCATCATTTCTAATTAAAAAAAATGGATCGAGCTGACATTTGGAATATAGATTAAAGGAAAACACACATGCTAATTTTATCACGAAAAAAAAAACGGAAACGGAAACTAGGTACGTAGGTAAAACCGCGGGTAACTGTTAGTAAAACATATTTTTGTTGCATTCAATATTAACGTTACAAAGCTTCGTTTTATAGGTCTAAACATCTAGAGAGTTACAAGATTTTGTAGAGGTAGGACTCTATGCAGAGTTCGTCTTGCGAAGTACTACATCTTTGCCGGGCATAGAGATAAAACATGTAATAGGTATCTCTGGATGACGAGCGCAGTGCAGTCCTGAGTAATTATTTGGGCTCTTGATGTTACAATAGCTGTATGTCACTGTGCTCTTACGGGCAGGTATGTTGCTTACCATCAGGCACATGTCCTGTTCATCTTGTCACTCTATACAAAAAAAAAAAAAACCACCTATCGAAAAAACGTTTAAAACACACGAACCGGTTTGCTGCTCCATCGCCGCCGACATTAAAATGTCGGTGACGCGATACCACAACATTTTCCGGCACCAAAAGTGCTACGGCTGAAAAAGTTTTCAATTCAAAAAATATTTAACTAAATTAATTCTGCAGTCTCAACAAAACAACATAATGAGTACCAAATCACTAATTTCCCAAAAGAGACAACACATGCCATCTTAACAAATGGACAGCATCAAAATCGGAAGCACCCATTCTTGTTACACAAAAGTACACTTCTCAGCATGTCCAGGGGACCCCTCACCCCCACAGGGGGTGGGATGTGGGGGGTTTAATTATCGGTCACTAAATTAAGCTGGGACCCGAGTTTCTGCTGTCTTGCACTTTGCAGACATGTTTTGTGAGAACGCTGGCCTCGCAATATGGAGGATTGGAGTGTAAAAGAAAGTGCCTTCAAAGTAATGATGGGGTTAATTAATGCAATTTTGAGTTAGTAAGTCAGTTGGAGACCGTTTGTGGTCTGGTTTTGAAAGTTAAAGGATTGATACAACACATAAACAACATTTAAATTTTAACGTGCACAAAACTAATATTTAGTGAAACAAATTACGGGATATTTAAGTGATTAAATGATGGACCAAGCCCCTGGTATCACGTTGGAGTTTCATGTGCCATTTTCATAGGTAAACTGACGAATGGCGAGAGTTAGTCGAATCGTACCTTTGAGTTCCATCCAAGAAAATTTCGTATTAAGAATAAATTAATGAATATATTACTAGAAATTTATAAATATTTGTGACATTTTTGACACAACACCATCTAGCCGCAAACTAAGCAAAGCTTGCATTAAGGAATTTAGTAGATTGTATAGTGATAGGACTCTTGGAAGAGTCCACCTGGGGAAGTACCACACCTTTGCCAGATATTCTACCGCCAAGCAGTAATGTGCGAACATTACTGTGTTCTGGCTTGAAGGGCAATGTTTCCAGAGAAATTACAGGTATGCCCTGTGATTTCTTACATAAAGAGTCCAAATTTAATCATTGCCTACCACTGCACTGCCCTCGTCACCCAGAGATGTAAGATGTTATATCTCTAAACCCTGTACTTTCTCTGGAAATATGGCCCTTCAAACCGGAACACAGTAATGTTTGCACTTTACTGCATGGCAGTAGAACTTCCCCAGGCGGACTCTGCTAAGAGTCCAACCTAATACTCCTAAGAGTACTACTAAATAATATATCGTTTCACGGATGCAACGAAAGGTAAGAAATAATTTAATAATTAGTTCTCACAAAGATCTAAACCTTAGTCTGAAGATGGGCAAGATATGATCATCGAGCCATCAATCAAATTCAATCGCAGACAATGCCGACTCGTAACCCGAATATTATGAAACAGTCAGATTGTCTATTGTTAACCAAATGTCTGCCACCTACCTGTAGCAGTACTACGGGACTCTATAGCGATCAATGTTCGATTCAATCCACGTTCATTATTTCTACGTATTAACATGTTAAGTCTTTGGTTTTAACGCAATCGAAAATTGAATTTGATTGAATGAATAATTCGATCATTTATTTCAAAATAATACAATCAATCCATATACATTAAAAATCTTACAAAATAATGTCAATATAATCACAGTTATTAAAATGTGAAAAGTGAAATGAAAAATGAAAAAAATTTCTAACACACAGACTAACTAAACACATACATAAGTAGTTTTACAAGTCCAACATTACAATGCTTATACGGTCCGTATGTGTGGGTACAAGTATGATCAGTGGGCCGCAAACTAAGCACATAGCTTGTATCTTGAGAACCGAGTGCATAAAAACAAATATTTTTCTGTGTACGATTGGAAAAGTTATTAAACTATTAAATACCGTTAACTTATTACATACAACATATAAAACCGTAACACTAACATAAATAGTCTACTAATACGTCATACTATATATGTACTACGTAAAAATATACATGTCTACTAATAATATATATATACTACGTAATAATATATATGTCTACTAATACATATCTTCTTCTAACTACAATTTAAATAGATTAGTTATAGAAAATTAAGTGATTTGTTGATTAAGTAAATTGTACAAAAAATAAATGTAACTATGTACTAGGTAATAAAAAAGAAACCAATGTTTATATCAAAGTTCGAATTATATAGTTCGTAGTACGAATCTTTGTGTATAAATAATTTTCCAAATAAATACAAATCTATATTATCAATGGCATATATCAATATCAATATTTGGATGTTTGTTGCTCAATCACGTCGTAACGTATGAACGGATTGGGCTGAAATTTGGAACGCAGCTAGGTTATAGTTTGGAAGAACACATAGTCCTTATATATATTTATCCCGGGAAAATGACGAGAACGGTAACTCCGCGGGTAAAACCGCGGGGTGCTGCTTGTATGTAGAGGTATATAAATAATAGTCTAAGAGATTGTCAATAGTAAGTAATAATAGTAGTAAAAACTTATAATTTAAGATTTTGGTATTAAATAGAATTTAAGTTGTACAAAACGTCACCTACCATAGACACGCAAGTCGGTGCCGCGAAATCACAAGACTTCACTCATCTAATAAAACCGGCCAAGTGTCAGTGAGACTCGCGCACGAAGGGTTCCGTACCATTTGCAAATACACGGCAAAAACTAACAGCCGTGGTAGGGCTTGGTAGAGTCCGCCTGGGGAAATACCACACTTTTGCCAGTTATTCTGCCGCCAAGCAGTGATGGGCAAATATTACTGTGTTCCGGTTTGAAGGGCAAAGTTTTCAGAGAAATTACTCAGCTAAGACATAAAACATCTTTTATCTCCGGGTTACTAGCGCGATGCGGTGTTGGGTAATGTTTTGGACTCTTCATGTTCCAATAGCTGTGTGTGTCACTATGCTGTTATGGGTAGGCATGTGGCATATATTTTATATACTATAAAAAAATATTGGTGGACATATTCATTCACAACACCATCTGACCCCAAACTAAACAAAGCTTGTACTATGGCGGCCAGATAGCTGATATAATACTTGTATAGTTGTAAATACATATTTACTTATTATACATAGAAACACCCAGACACAGTAAAGATATTTGAATTCATCACACAAATATTTGCACTGGGTGGTAATCGAACCCACGACCCTCGGCTTCGTAGGCGGAGTTACTACCCACTAAGCCACGAGTCCACTATAAAAAACTATACTTTTTTAACTCAGTGGTTTTATACTCGTAGTACGGGTTGCACTTTGCATCTCACAATGTTCATTGTGTGATTGAATTTCTCACGATGTTGATGGGTTTTGCGAAGTTACAGGTTTATTATAGGTTTTTCCTCTTAACTGTTAGTCTGTCCCACGACAAGATTACATTGTAGGGTAATCATCGCTAAATGAAACCGTCTCAAGGTTGGTGTGTCAGAAACGTGAACAAAGCAAGTATAATTTCCCTCGTAGGCGGAGACAAAACGTTAAATATTTCTGAAATTCATTACACTTAACTATTATAGGTTTATATTTCACTGTCATTTCGCCTGATGTTTTAAGCAACGATGTGGTCTACAATAGATCGTGTTTACTTAGAAAAAAAATTGGCGGTCATAGCAAGTCCCAGTAGAAGTAAAAACTTAGGTATAACTCAGAATTTGATAGCTTACTTTGGAAACTATGTGGGTGATACCGGACGGCGTGGCCATGACCATAGCCTTCTAGAAATGCGTTAGCCTTTCTAGATAGCAAATGGAAATTGCTGATGCATTTCTAGATGGCCAATGGCCATGATCCCGAGTTCACCCAAAAAATTCGTATTATTCCCGAGTGTGACGCTTCAATTCACAGCCCACGAAAAATCTGTCTATGGTGCGCCCATAGAACTTTTCACTTCAAACAGGGAAAAGTGCTAATAAATAGATCACGCTAATTAGTTGCAGTTTCTTGGAAATGTATCAAAATTTTATTAAACTTAATATGAGACTCATGATTCATATGTTAGGATGATTGTTGATCTAATACCTACCATTTTTCCTTTTTTTGTAAGTATTTAGCAGTTGCACACTCTCAGAAATATATTGTGTATAGAAGCGTTAAAGCCAGCAATTTTTGTGGCTATGTTCAAGACTGAGGTCTTTTGAAGTTTCAATTGAGGAATATAGATCTTATAAAAACAGCTTGAGCTCGCCAACACATAGCCTGCCAATACGTTCAAAACATAAGTCTTGGCGCATCGCCGCCGTGAGCAGAATGGCAACTCCACAGAATTATTGAACACACATCTGTTCCGGCCTTAAACGATGATAATTGAATCGGCGCGATGTGTGATGAATTTATTATTTTTGAAGTAATATCGACTAAGTTTTTATTTAAACGAGTTCTTAAACTTCAGAAAATTTGCTCCATAATTTATCTCGAAACATTGTCTTTCAAAAATAAACCGGTTATTTCGTTTGGTTATTCAAAAATTACCGCAAGACAGCAAACTGACAATAAAAAAACCATTTAGACCATTCTGCCCATACCGAATGTTTTGAAAAATATTTTGCATATTCGAATTCCCTTCAAACCACGGAGCCTCCAGATCATACGTAAAAGATCAATTTTGAAAGTCGTGTCTTTTTCACACTTCAGTTCTATTGTTTCCCGATCTCATTAATATAATTACGAGTATTATTAATATACAAGAATAAGGACAGCAACACAACGCCATCGAAGTTTTGAAAAGGCATCGCCCAGCGGTTCGATCATACCCTTGTTTGTGTGCAAATCTGCTGACCGTACACACTACTCTTCTTTATTATAATTACGTTTTTTGCCAACGGTACTGTTTGGGAGGTGACGAAGGGTGTTTATTTTGGCACTCCGTTAATATTTCGATGATAACCGAACAGGTAAAATGCGAAGCCCACGATCTCACAAGATGAAACCAATATAGGTGAAAAATATTTTTCAGATAACTTTGTATGTAAATTGTTTCATTTATATTTATGATTATTGTTCTTAACTGCTTTCAATTATTAGTGTTAGAAATTATTTGACATATCACGTTTGTACACTGGTTCATCCGTTAGGGAATTTTAAAATAAAAAAGGGATAGGGAAAGATTAGAGGCATTCGAAATGTGGTGTTGGAGGAGAATGGAGAGAATCAGCTGGAAAGAAATGAAGAGCAATGAAGAAGTTTCGAAGATGGTAGAGGAGAAAAGAACATCAATGGAAATAATAGAAAACAGAAGAGGGAAGAAGTTGGGACATCTGATACGACACGACAACTTCATTAGAACTATAATGGAAGGTAAATTAGAAGGGAGGAGGAAGAGAGGTAGACCTAGGATAAGTTACATGAACCAAGTGAAGGAGAAGATAAATGTAGTGTCGTATCAGGAAGTCAAGGAGAAGGCGGAGTGTAGAAGTACATGGAAGGAACTCCACCGACAAGAGCGTCGCTCTTAAATTATGAATGAATGAAAATAAATAAATATTAATATATTGGTGGACATTTCACACACTTCCAATACCATCTAACTAACTAACTATCTATCCCAAATAAGCAAAGTTTGTATTAAGTCGGCCTGATTGCTGATGTAATACTTAAATAGTTGTATATACATATTTATCATTTATAGAAACACCCAAACACAGAAAAAATATTTGCATTCATCACACAAATGTTTGTTCTAGTAAGAAATCGAACCCAAGTCAGAGCTGAGAGCAGAATTTCGAATTACTACCAACTGCACCACAACACCAGTTTAGTAAAATGACAATACTTTGCCAACAAAAATATCGCAACGAAACTTCTCTTAAGCCATTGAAGTAGATGAAAAAGTCAAAAAGTCATTTTTGCAAAATAAGAAGTAAAAAATAAAATAGAAAATAAAAACAAAAAACACAAATATTACAAGAATAGTGTGTGTATGTGTGTTGTTTGTTTCGCGTTTCTCCGTAGTAATAAACAAATAAAATGTTTGTTACAAGCCAAAAGGCTACATATGATGTACTAAATATCAATACCAGCGGTCTGGTTACCCGCACTGCCCTTCTAGCGCCTAGCAAAATCCGCCATGGCTATGCTATTGCTGTCTCTATAATTTCAAGCGAAACGAAAAGAAGGAGCTAGCTATGTCAGAGCTAAGACCGTTTTCCTTAGACCCTCTGTTACGGTTCCCGCTATTTTCCCTTATGGTCAAACAGAGTCTTATTCAAAGAGAGTGATGGAAAAGTTCCCACAAATATGTGAAGAAATAAATTTGACATAGGTCAGTACAATTATAATAACAAGAACAAAATTAAAAATTTTGATTAACCCCCGACTACCTCAACATTCTACTAGTCAAGCCCTTTCATTTGATACCCATATTAGGGGAGTTGTGAAAAAAGAAATGAGTTTCGTTATTTAGTGGTAGCGGCCATCTTGGATTTGATTTTTGTCATAGTGCAAAGTATTCTAATAGTCAAGCCCTTTCGTTTGATACCCATATTGAGGTAGTAGTGAAAAAAATAATATAATTCGCCATTTTGTGGAGGCGGCCATCTTGAATCGATATTAACCAAACATAGCCAAGAACATCCGCACGGATATTATTAACCTTCAAACAAAAAAAAACGCATCGAAATCGGCTCATCCGTTTGAGCTCTACGGTGCCACAGACAGACACACACACAGACAGACATCGACTTCAAACTTTTTTTTGGTCGGGGGTTAAAAAGATTATACTCGTATAATGCTTGACAGTTTTCTGTACATAATTTTTTTAATACAGTAAATTAGTCATTTCAAACTTTGAAAATGTATACAATTTGTATGCTCTTTCTTTTGTTTTTATTTTTTATTAATTGACGTGTAAATTGTACATTTATGAATAAAGTACTATGACTTTGACTTATTCGCGTTATAGAAAACATTATGTGTTGTGTAGAAAATGTCCACCAATATTTATTTATTATTATATAAAATGACATTTTAGATTCAGTTATCTGGCTTCCATAGTACTTACTAGTTTTGTTTACCTTGAAACTAAATGGTGCTGTGTGTAAAACTTTCAACCACCTTTTTTTTGCGGTACCTCTGTAAGTCTATACTTAGTTTTCGTTATCGTTATTATTTCGCAACAAGAAGTAGTATGTCTGTCTAGTCTGTATTATTACAGACTATAATTTCACTGTGATTGAGCACATACATGCAAAGTTTCGCATTTATAATAATACTAGCAACGCCTGCGGTTCCACCCGCGTGGCTCCCGTTCCGGTTATTTTAAGTTCAAACCGTTTTTTTATTTTACATAAATCTTGTCCTAATAATAACGAATACATAGAACAACGAACCATCCAATTTGGGTCAGTAATTCGAAAGATATAAGCGTACTTTCATTTCGAAGATCCATTTTTATATTTAACTAGCGGTCCGCCCCGGCTTCGCCCGTGGTACATACCTACATATATAACCTATGACACTCAGGATTACGTAAGTACCTACATATCGAACGGTGAATTCCTGGATCACCTCCACTAACACCACTTATGGTATGGTATTAAAGTTCAAATTGATTATTGCGAATGGTTTGTATGGGAAAAGGGAAAGGGCTGTTTGTAGGGCTTTCCCGGCAATTATTCGGCAATTAATATTAAAATTTTCTCCGTAAAAACCATCTTTGGGCTTCAACAAACATTAAAAAAAAGAATTGGCCAAATCGGTCCAGGCGTTGTTGAGTTATGCGCTTACCAACACATTTTGCGATTCATTTTTATATAATAGACTATAAAGATTTGTAGGATTAGTACGGTTATTTCAGCTGTCTGGAAGAAATCGCTTTTGATGATAAGGCCGCCGATTATAACACTAGTTTTTATTGTTCTTCGCTCCTGTATAAGTTTCGTGTTTTTTTGTTTTTGGTGTGTACAATAAAGAGTGTCTATCTATCTATCTATCTATTCTACCTCTACATATCGCAATAAAAATATGATTATTTGTGAAACTTGATTCTTTATAACATTGAACAAGAGTAGCATCTCAAATTCAAATCCAACTAGTTGATACAAAGCGTAAAGTGAGCCGTCCAACCACACAGCATGTAGTGGGCACTCGAAATCAAGCCAATCCCTCAACCCGACTGACGCCTTACACCACTAGACATAAAACATCGCGCGTCAACATTCAAATAATAAATCTGCGGGGCACTCCACACCCCGTACCCCTGGGGGGAGTAAGGGGCGCGAGCGGCCCCAAGCATGAGCCCTGTCATGGTATGATAGACGGCCGGCGGCCTGACGAGTCTCCAACGGAATGGCTCTACGGAGCCCAGTATATCACTTTTATTACATGCCATCTTCATTTTCATATTTCATATTTGCATTTCTGTACCCCCCATTGCCCCCCCAACCCGTAACTTTTAAGCGTTCGCGCGTTTTTCTATGTAATCGCTTTGTGCGGACGACGGAGAGCGGTCGCGTCAAAGTAAAGTTTTTAAACCAGTATTTGCAGGTAAAGGTGGTCGGATTTGAGGGAGAAAGGGTTCCGTATACGATACCTGTGGGACGTTAGGGATGCAGAATTTTTGGGCCGAAACAAGGCGTGCAGATTTTAAGTTTTATTTTCAAAATATTTTTATTTATTTACTGGTATTTGATAATTTATAGTAGCCTATGTATGCTCAATGTTTGACCACGGAATCTTTTTTTCAATTTTTTCAATATTAAATTTTTGATATTGTTGACTGTGCAATTTTTATTGTCATACACAATTTTAATGCCCAAAGTATTTGTAACATTACGCGACAATTTTAATTTCCTTATTCCACCCATTTTCCACCAACCCGCACTTGGTCAGCGTGGTGAATTAAGGGATTGACCGTCTGTTAGCGCGAGAAGAACCCAAATCCCCGCAGTGGGAACATTTAAATGCGATACAAGTTTGTTGTCGTCGCCTCTAGCTTTAACAGTGAAAGAAAATATTGGAAAAAACCGGCAAATTCCTAGATTTTTTCTGAGGTCATGCGCCATACGCTTGCACTACTCTGCTAAAGTGGTTTCCCAATTACGGCGTTGATTCTCTCCTAGTGAAAGAAAGCTCAGAGTCCCAGCAGTGGTAACATTTAGTTGGCTACTTATGCTCCGTGTATTGCACATCATTTGATGTAAATAATGAAAGAAGTAATAACAATTAAAATCACTTCATTCTTCGACGGGGTTCCCTCCGCTACCCACGAATCTCCAAAAACATGTGAAGCTAAGTACAAAGTTCACGTGTATGACGTCACAATAAGGTAAAGCTTGCGCCCGTCGCCTGCAACGCTCGCTGAACTATAATTTGCTTTCAACGTGTTAAAAGAATAAACAAAAGGTTCTAATTAGAAATTGACTTTATCGTTGAGTGTTAGGGTTGCAAATCAATTACAAAACACATTGGAGCGGTTTCAAACAATCTGTGAAATAATTGTAATATTTAATTCAACAGTTAAGAGTGCTTAGTGCAGTGCTAGCCAGAAATTTGGATTTTTCATTTAGTTTTTTGTATTTATTTTTATTATTGGGCGACACTTCACACACAACACCATCTACCCCCAAACTAAGCAAAGCTTGTATGGCTCTTAAGTAGTGATATAAATCTGAACACATTTTTACCAGTTATTCTATCGCAATAATATGCAGATATAAAGATTATTATATACATAGGCAAATCTTATATTAATTGGTGACGAGCGCAGTGCAATGCTAGGTAATGATTTGAACTTTTCATGTCCCAATAGCTGCGTGACTTAACTTAATATCTGGTTTCTCACAAAAGATGTGGTCAGTCCAGTTCAACTTTGACCAAACTGTTTGACTATCGAACGGGCTTTGAAAAACACCGGTCCTTTGAAAAAGACCGCCGAATGCGGTCGAAACTTAAATCAAACTAGACATATAATATGTGAGACGCACTTTAGTTAATTCATTAAAAATATACAATAACTTTTATATCTAATAAACAAAGTAAAATAATATTATAGTCTTATATAAGCTTAGAACTTATAACTCTAGTGTATGTCTATAAGTTTTAGTATTAAACACCACTGACATTGCACAATACGTTACCAGTTTAGCTACACAAAAACTGATTTAAAGCATGTCGGAGACGCGAACTTACAACATATCACCCATCCACAAAGCGTCTAGCGCTCACGGTCCGCTAAGCTGCTCCTCTGCCACTCCGACGCAACGTCACGAAACTACGTAACTACGTTACGTATGGAAAACTAGCTGGTAGGTGGCGCGACCATTAAAATTATCTCCTACTAAAAAGTCGATGCGACTACAAAATTTTCATTTCCATAGTAAAGTTTTCGATCTTATAAGTTCATTGACTGAATAAAACGAATCCTTCCACGTGGGTACCTGTCCCATTTCCAGCACAGCCATCTTACGACCCCGTTCATCCAGCAACCATTGTTCCACAGTTCCCGCTCCGTACAAAATTATAAAAGGGTAAATAAAACAGTAAGCTTACACAAGTCATAAATTTGATTTATAGAGATTAAAAAAGGCGCTTTAGAAACGGCTCGAACGAAAATTTTCGGTGGGACGAATCGAGAGACGGGTGTACGGTGCGCAGGTTAGTCTAATGACGTGAGGATAATGTCACCTGATAAAATGCTACTAAACTAAGTAACGTTGAAGCTATTTAAAAGATTGCAATAATCAACATTTATTACTTAAAAAGTATTTTAATACTTTTTTTTCGTAAACTTTTCATACGGTTTGAACAATTATTATAATTGTATGTTTCAGTATTTGAATCACTACTATTAATTGATAATTTAAGCCAACTGAAAACTTAGTAATATAGATGCAAAATTAACTCAAAATTTTACGATTTAGTATAATAGTGAGACTGTTAATGCTAAAACAAGTTATCAACGAATACAATTTCGGTGACACTACACCTTATCAATTTCTTAGTACTCAAGTGAGTTTGACATGATTTAAAATACATGTCTATTTAATGTAAAGTAATTCAGAAATTAAAAAAAAAAGAGTATCCACAAAATATCGTGAGAGTGCATCGTTTTCTTTAAGGTCAGCAGGCTCTATCGCGGACGGTATAGCCCCTTGGCATGGCGGATGCGAGGCGAGATGGCGGTAAGTGTAAACATATTACATTTTAAAATAAAACCTAAGTGTTAGATTCCCAAATTAAGTTACTCTATATCCGACCCAAAATCATTCCACAGAACACAAATAAATTTTATAGAAAGATATTTTTGTAAAAACCCTTTTGAAACAACAAAATTACGATTACGAAATTATGTCTGATTCGTGCTATTGCAGTTGTTCAGTACACAATATCACAACTACTGTAAAAAAAAAAAATTAATGTTGATCCTGTATTTGTTTTGCGAACGCTACCGGGTGTCAGCGCGCTGTCGAATCGCGCCCGTCAGGGGGGCGTCGTAAGAAAATTTACAGGCGCCGCCGTATTTCACCCCGCTTTTTCTGTTAATCTACCCTCTTAATGCCTCGCTTTGTTTACCTGCTGACCGTACATCGTTTGTTTGGTGTGATTAGCATGGCTGTTTTGTGACGGTGGCATTAGGTGTAACTGTTATATATATTCTAGATTTCTGAGAGTATGAAATGTTATGAGTTTTAGCGGTTTTTTCGATTCTTTTTCAGGAGCATAATATCCAATACATCTAAATATATAAATACACTAGATGTCCACCCCGACTTCACCCGTGGAACATATATAGCCACTCATCGAGATCCCACACATATCCAACGGTGAAAAAATTTTAGAAATCGTTTCAGTCATTCCTGAGAATTTCGCTTTCAAACAAAACACCTCTTCAGCTACCTGCTACGCCACCTGTCGGAAATTGGTCGTACTAACTCAGAGATTAGCAAAAAGGTTTTATATTCAAGAGGTATGTAATCTGTGATATTCAATGACGCAATCTTAGACACATGCTGTCATGTGTCATGTCAAAGCACGAAACGTACGAAAACTCTCAAAAAGGAATATTTTTTCCCGATTTTGTTACATTCTTGATTCATGCTTCGCTTCTGTTAATAGTAGCGTTCTATAGCCTATAGCCTTTCTCGATAAATGGACTATCCAATAGAAAAATAATCTTTCAATTCAGACCAGCACTTCCCGAGATCCTTGCGTTCAAACAAACAAACTCTTCAGCTGTATAATATTAGCATAGATTTAAAATACGCGTCGCGTTGTGAACTCTTAAACTACTTAACCGATTTTAATCATATTTGCACAGCGCTTGCAGTCTTCTAACTTGGGAGACGGATAAATTTTATTCCGATTAATGATCTGTACATGTCAATATCCGAGCGAAGCCGGTATTGGCTGCTAGTAATTATATGAAATCTCATGTCGTGATGTTTATGTCCGTACTTCTGACAATTTTTTTGGAAGGTATAAAAATAGGTTTTCTTGTTTTTAACCGACTTCTTAAAAGGAGGATGTTATCAATTCGACCACTATGTTTTTTTTAATGTATATTACCTGATTTCTCGAGAACCACCCCACCGATTTGTTTTTTTTTTTTGTGTTCGGATAGAAAAACTTCCCGAATGGTCCTATATAAATCTTATCGAAATCGGTCTGGTGGTTTTTAAAACATGAACCATAAACTAAAAATTGCGTACAATTTTCTGGATAACGTAGTTGTAGATTTCACAAAAGTTATGAATCTCGATCAATATGAAATTGTGTAAATGTATTAATAAAACTTGTTTTGCACCAAAAAGGGTAAAGTAAACTATTTTCGTACAAAAAATTAAACCGACTTCAAAACCACAAATAGGCATTCAAAAGCGAAAAATAAATTAAAATCATTTTATGAGCGCTACTCACTCATCTATTTGAAGTCGATGCCAGCCAAGTCTAACAGGTAGAGGATAAATACTACTTATCTTTGCCTACTTACCACGTGCCTACAAAGTATCAAACTACTAACTCTTAGACCTGACAGGCACCGACTTCAAATAGATGAGTGAGTAGCGCTTATAATAATAACTTACTATACTTGACTAAATTTAGATGACTGAATTCAGAAGCAAACATAGCAGCAAGCTATCCTTGCTCCTGAATTTATTATGCTTAGTGACACACATTTAGCTTTAAACACAAAACAACGTTTGCGAGGTTTCAATAAATAAAGATTGAACTAAATGTAGAGCTAACTACAGGAAATTGAATGTGTAAATACATGTATGCTTTACATTGTATGCGTTAATAAGGAAAGTTTCATTGGCTTACACCTTGACCTAGATTCGTTCTGTATTGTCGCGTCTAACATGTTAAACCTCGGCAATTTCAGTTTTTAAGAAGAATATTAAATAAAAAGTGCTCACGTATTTATAACATTTTGTAGTTGCAATGAGTCGTTTTAAGACGAAGAAAGATTCTTTCCAAAATACGCACTAGATGCACTATCACATTCGTTAATCAGACTTTACGAAAATATTTCACTAAAGTTTATTAAAATATTAGTTTTATTTAAATCTATGGTTCAATTAACGTCTTGCAAAAGTCATAAGACATATCCTATTATTTCCGAAAAAATAAAAAAAAGACTTAAAATTAACAATTGATAAAATTTCATAAGAATCTATCACTATGTCCTATTAATAAATGAAAGCAAATTTCAGTGTTTTCATGTTTTTAAAACTGTCGCACTAATTCGATAAAATTTATATGGGACCATCTCTGAACTATGATTTACTAAACAAAAAAGTAGCCATCAATGGATTCACAATTGGCAGCACTATCGCGTAACAAACATACAAAAACACACACAGCGGAATGAAGAACCTTCTCCTTTTTTGAAGTCGGTTAAATATGTATTAAACGTTTTTTTGTGTGAATGATAATTTCTTAATTTTCATATCAAAATTACTGAGAGAATCTGAGTGAAATTGATAGATACGTGATAGGAAAAAGATGTAAGGAACTTCTAATCACAAGAAAATTGCAAGTAAGAGAACTCCGCTGGTATTATCAATTTTGTATGTATTTACATTTACAGGCAAGATCACGTAAAAACTGGAATAAAATGTTATCAACTGCAAAAGATGTTATTAAAATTGTAATAATGTTTCACCACGTTTCGCTTGGTAGAAATCACTATGGCAGCTCGGTTGCCCGTGAGGAATCTATTTACACAATAATTAGTTATACCTATTCATCCATTTTTTAGGGAACACCGAATCGGGGAGAGCACTGTTCCTCTACGGAACACACTAATAATAAGCTTCGATAACGGATCTTACTAAAGTGTACACAAAATAAGCATGATAAAAGCAGTTTCTATACCGTACTCCAAAAAATAATGCAACAACAATCCGATTTTATTAATCTTACAAAAAACAATAGAAATAAACTTATTACTTACTATTTCGGATACTCGTCGAAATTGTCCAGCGAACATCATTTGAAGCCCGTCCTCGATTCTAACAGAATATCTCGAAAAATAACGTAACTGGAAAATTTTCTAAACAAATTACACAGAAAATCTAATAACTGTCTAATACAGAGCAGTGAATATCCGTTTACAATTCGTATCGGAACAAAAACTATATTATTACTAGTGAGCTTGCCAAATCGAAAACTAAGCTGCTTCGACTCACGCGGGCACGGCTTGTTATCACTTTACCGAGTTTCTGGGGTGATGCGATGCTATGGCAACACACAATTTAAATTATGAATTATTAAATTTAAGTCATATAAATATTAATTTAAACAATGATATGGTCCAAAAACGATTTCTAGAGAAATTACAGGACATAGAGATAAATTATCTTATAACTTTAAATCAAGAATGCAGTGGAGTGCTAGGTGCTAGGTTATGATTTTGACTCGCATCTGGGCAAATTTTATCACAGTTGCCCGGTAAAAGACGAACAGACAGACGGACGGACAGCAGAGTCTTAGTAATAAAGTTCCGTTTAACCCTTTAGTCACGGAACCCTAATAAAAAAAGTGCCATACATAATAGCTTAATAGCACACCAACTGACAACGAATTATACTCTGACATGCCAATACCAGCATAATATAGGATCCCATTAACGCCAGGGCAGGTTTCAGTAGGTTATATAATGAGGGGGTGTCTCCCCCTGCCCCCGATGCAGACGGATCAGTGGTGCACAATCCGGGCGATAGAATTTTATGAGACCCCCGGATGCAGAGCGGTAAGCAGTAGTCATAAATAGTAGACGGGGAGAGAGTGTGACTGGATGTGGTACGTTTATATTTAACATTTATTCAGTAAATATAAATTTTTCATGACTCAAAACGTCATGTTTTATTTACTGTACATTGTATTTGTAATATAACGATTTTGTACAGAAATTTATCATATTAAGGTTTTTTATACGTTTTTACTTGATCGCCATCTTGCTTGATGTTTAGCAACTATGCGGTCTACGCGGTCTACGGTTGATGGTGTTTACCTTGCCAGTTATTCTACCGCCAAGCAGTAATGTGCAAACATTACTGTGTTCCGGTTTGAAGGGCAATGTTTCCAGAGAAATTACAGGGCTTAGAGATATAAGATCTTAGATCTCTGGGTGACGAGCGCAGTGCAGTGCTAGGTAATGATTTGGACTCTTCGTGTTCCAATAGCTGCGTGTCACTGTGCTGTTATGTGTCAGGCATATTGCTTACCATCAGGCACATGTCCTGATCGTCTCGTCACCCTTATTAAAAAAAAAAAAAAAAAAAAACCAATTCACTCTCAATTTGAAGACACCAAGATCATAAACATCGAGTAAACCCCACTCGGGCAACGCATTCCATAGCCTAGACGTTATTATCACAAAAAAGAGGCAAACCTCTTCGTTCGTGTCTTTGGAACATCAACCATGAAACGATGTCACTTTTTCGAGCTACTTGCAGTTTAATAGAAAAAAGCATGTAGCTAACCAAATCCATCGAGTACATGTCCTGCTCGTTCCTTCACTCTAAGCTGTACAAAACCAAATTCTATAACAAAATACGAGTATCATTTTTTTTTCACCGCTGCTGTAAAATAATTAATTTGTTTGCACAGCTGATAAAGCGCAGTAGGTAATCGATGGTCATACAATTTTTAGCTATACATGGTACAATAAATAATTATTTTTTTAACCTCCGACCAAAAACAAAGGTGTTTATAAGTTTGACGTCGATATCTTTCTGTCTGTCTATGGCACCGTGACTCTGAAATGGATGGGCCTATAGCGATGTGATTTTGTTTCGAAATATAGCGGTGATTAGCTACGTTTAGTTAATGCAAGTTCAAAATGGCCGCCTCATTTTTTTACAACCTCCCTCAAGATGGCTATCAAATGCAAGGCCTGGAATAGTAGAATGTCATAACAAATTTCAAATCCAATACAGTCGGGGGCAAAACAAAATTTTTAATTTTGTTCTTTTACTGATGAACATAGCATGGCCCTTCCATTAGTCCCTAGATCCGTCCCCTGCACATTAATGCACTCCGACTGTACGTAACTATTACAGTGAGTTGTGGATTTGTTTTGCCGGTCCGATAGTCGGAAAATATGAAAATGAGTTTCAAGCGAGACTTGAAGGAGCGTCCATTTTTATGGAATAGCTTTTTGCCCTGTGGTTCCGCTTGTAGTGTTTATTTTTTAAAGCTGCTATTAATACTACGTTAAATTATAATTTATTTATTTTGTCACGAGATTAATTTAACATGTATTTGTCATTGCATTGTTAAAGTTTAGTAGATTCATTATCACGATTCATCTTTGATTTATTTGTCTGAGTGATTCATAGATCTTGTGAAATATATAGGTACATACTAGCAGCGCCCCGCGGTTTTACCCTCGTAGTTCCCGTTTCGGTTATTTTCCCGAGTTAAAAGTAAAGCCAATATATTTTCCAGACTATAATCGAACTGTTTACCAAATTCCAGCTCGATCCGTTCATACGTTACGACGTGATTGAGTAGCACACATTCAAACATCTAAACATTGACGTTCTTGTAACAAAAGAGTCAAACTTTGTTCATGTTGTTGGAACATTAATCATGAAACGATGTCGCTTTTTCGAACTACAAGAAGTCCGATAAAATACCTATTTTATAGCAACCTTGCTTATACGACCAGTGAGCTTCATAAAACATCATACATACAAATACTTCCATTATATTTAGAAGAAGTCTACAGCGACAGTGGCGAAAGGATTTTTCGGACACTGGCCACAGTTTATTGGATTAGTTTTCTGTTCTCTACGTTCTCTTGTGTAAACTATCTTATTTATTTAGCTCCCTGCGATTGTTATGCAAAAACCGAGAAAACTATTTCATTGAGTGTTGTAAATTTTAGTTTTTGAACTGAAACTTGTCTAGCTTTTCGGGAGGTTAGCCGGAAAACTTCATTCTTCTCGAAGACCAGTAGCTTTGTCGGATAAGCAACTCTTTTACTTAGCGAAAAAAACTATCGTTTTATTGAAATAAATTTAAATGGTATGTTTAAATGTTCGAACTCTTCGCAGTCTGTCTGGAGAAGTACTAAGCTATTGCCAGTTATCATACCGCCGTGCGGTAATGTGCAAAAATCACTATGTTTCGGTTGGAAGGATAATGTATGTCCTCGACTTACCAAGTAATACATGATATAGACAAAGTCTAAGGTATAATATGCTTGCCCAGTAGATACCTATTCAATCTTCATGTAAGTTTAAAGGTAAAGTAAACTCAAATTACAGGAGTGTGTCAACACTGCTGCTGGTAGAATGTTTCATATTTTTACTTTTTGCGAACAAACATGTTTCCAGATACATTGCAAAGAACAGAGATAAATTATAATATACCTCTGGGTGAAGAAAGCAGTATAATACAGGCATTCCTCAAGATATGGCTGGTCTAATCGGGAGAACGGTAACTGACGGCAAAGGAAGGAACGGTCCGAAGCTCCTGGTCTGAACGCCACGCACACCATTGGCCTTTCGAAGTCATGTGAACTTAAGAACGGTAAAGAAAATCATCATGAGAATAACTGTCATTTTACAAGAATCTTCCATCATCATGTTTGAACCACTGACCCGCACTGACAACGGCCAGCATACTGCATTATGGCCTTGACTCTCTGTCTCTCTCTTGCTGAGAGACGGTCTTGATCCCCTGAAACATTAATAGGCTATTTATGCATATGTACGAATCGTGAAATGAGCCTCAAAGATACCAGATTGAGCTTAAGTCCAGTTCTGTTACTCGGCCGTAAATCGTCTCTCATCCCATTTCCCCGTCATAATCCAATACCAAGACATAAAACACTCCTCCATCCATCGCGAATCCAATACGACATGATCATTACCGTCAAAGCTCGCTCCAATATAAAATAAACAAGAGAGCGCGATTACCGGGGGGTAGTGGACCACCCCGGGCCGGGGGAAGGGGCGATCGATGACGTTTGACCCCTTTACCTGCACCCCGCTGTCCGTCCGTCCGTCTTGAAATCCGTTGCAGCTAGCCTTAAGGGGAAGAAAAACGTTTTTAAAGTGCCTTTATTTTTAACTAGTGGTCTGACTCGGCTTCTCCCGTGGCACATAATATATAACCTATAGCACTCAGAAACATCTAACGGTGAACATTTTTTTGAAATAAATTTAGTAGTTCCTGAGATTAGCGAGTTCAAACAAATGAACTCTTCAGCTTTATAATATACTAGATGTCCGCCCCGGCGTCGACCGTGGTATATATATAGTGCTCATCAGCTTTATAATATTAGTATAGAAGTGTAAGCGACGGGTTATACTGTGGCTTTTCTGCCGGTAAAAGACTTAGACTTAACCGCCATCTTGCATAATGCTAAGATAACGATAACAATACGGATAGAATAGAATAGATAGAAGAAGTCAATTCACTTTTGACTGACAGACACCAAGTTTGTATCCATCAGGAAAAACTAACTCATGCAACGAATTAGTGGCTACACAATTATTCAAAATAAAGTACTTACTTACCTTCAGGTGCACCGTGCATGTCATACTCGTTCTGTCACTCTAGATCAGGGGTTGCCAAACTTATTTTGTCTGCTGCCCGCTTTGAGAATAAATAATTTTTTAGCATATATTCACATACTTAAAAACCACTATAACTTCAAATTAAATTAATTCATAATAATTATTTTGAGCTACATTCGTGGAGATTAAACATTCATTCTAAACTAGACGTTTAATATAACCCGCAACAGTTAATTTTAGACCTGAGCTCAGTAGGTGTCACAATGGACTCCAAGCCGTACATAATACCCCCATTTTTTTCTGAATCTCTTACTACCCCCCTTTAGGTTTGCAGCGTTCACAAGGGGGCGTTATAGCCCACTTCGGGAAACGCTGATCTAGATTATAAAGTAGTAGGCAAAAGTACACAAGTCTTTTTGCAGATGACACAAGACGTTGGCGTAATTGTGCTCACCAAATATGAACAACACTCAGATGACATATCGTCGCTGCGCCTGACAAGTTCCATATGTGAAATTTGTAAGGTTTTGGGAAACAACAAAAAACGTGTTATTTAATTAACAATCAGAAAAACTTAAAAAGTATTAATGCAGTATCATAGCCATTTATTTGAGACATAAAAATACAAAATTTGCAACATGTAGGTATTTGTTATTTAAGAAACAAGAATGTTTTTAAGCAAAAAACAGCACATAACTGGTTTAGAATAGTCCAAAATAATGAAGTATGTGCAGTATTACACATGACGAGTTTGGCAATGTTACAATGTTGTTATTTTGGGTTTAGTATTATGTGTTCTTTAGATTTCTTACATAACAAATTTGAATAAAATTATTAAGCACTACTAAAACTATCTCGTAAATCTAAACTAACTCATAAATCTGTCGTTTTTAACAATTACAAAACCTATCAAACATAATGAGATCAATTATGGCCCTTTTAAACAATTATCCTAAGCTATAATTTTAATATCACAAATTATTATTATTACGATTGCAATAGTAGTGCTTTAGCACAACATAACATCATCATCAGCCACAAGACGTCCACTGCTGAACATAGGCCTCCCCCCTAGATTTCCACAACGAACGGTCCTGCGCAACCTGCAACCAGCGGTTTCCAGCGACCTGTGTGAGGTCATCTGTCCATCTAGTGGGAGGCCGTCCAACACTGCGTCTCCCGGTTCGTGGTCGCCACTCAAGAACCTTTTTTTCCCCATCGGTTGTCAGTTATGCGAGCGATGTGGCCTGCCCATTGCCACTTCAGCTTGCTTACTTTTTGAGCTATGTCAGCAACTTTCGTTCTTTTGCGAATATCCTCATTACGGATTCTGTCGCGCAAAGAGACTCCGAGCATAGCTCTCTCCATAGCTCGCTGTGTGACTTTGAGCTTCGTTATGAGACCAACAGTGAAGGACCACGTCTCAGTTCCATAAGTCATCACTGGCAACACGCACTGGTTAAAGACTCGTCTTTAGGCATTGGGGTATTTTGGACTCAAAGATGTGCCGAAGTTTGCCGAACGCTGCCCATCCGAGTTGGATCCTTCGCTGGACCTCTTTGTCGAAGTTGGATCTACCTAATTGGATCTTTTGACCCAGGTAGACGTATTCGTCAACAACTTCGAGTGTGGTATTCCCAACAATAACCGGTACAGGTGAGACATGAACATTTGACATGACCTTCGTCTTGACCATATTCATCCTCAAAGCTACCTGTTGGGATACTCTACTGAGGTCCCTGAGCATAGCACCGAGGTCCTCCATCGACTCCGCCACAATGACTATGTCGTCGGCAAACCGAAGGTGAGTGATGCATTCGCCGTTGATATTGATGCCATATCCGTTCCAGTCCAGTAGCTTGAAAACATCTTCCAGCGCGGCAGTGAACAGTTTCGGAGATATAACATCTCCCTGTCTCACGCCTTTCTGTAGCTGGATATGTTTTGTGCACTGGTCCTGTAATCGGACAGACATTGTGGTTTTCTGTATAATCTGCCGAAGCGCATGGATGTGGTCTATGGTACTATAGCCTTTTCGGAAACCGGCTTGTTCGGTGGCTGGAAGTCGTCAAACCTGCGTGCGAGACGATTCGTGATTACCCTCGAAAACAACTTATAAACGTGGCTCAGAAGTGAGATGGGTCTGTAGTTCTTCAACAAGGTGTTGTCAACTTTTTTGAAGAAGAGCACCACCACACTTCTGCTCCACGCTTCTGGCGTACTACCGTCAAGTATGACGGAATCGAACAGCTTCTGGAGGACTTTAAGTACCGGTTTTCCACCCGCTCTCAGAAGCTCAGTCGTAATTCCGTCGTCGCCAGGTGCTTTGTTGTTTTAAGTTGTTTGAGGCCATCCTAATCTCATACAGGCTGACTTCTGGGATATCTTCGGTAAAGTGTCGGGTCAGCTTGGCTCTGGGGTCTTTTGCCATGCTAACGACAGGTTGTGCTTGCGTAGAGGCGTATAACTGTTCATAGAACCTCTCAATCTCCTCCAAAATCTCAGGCTTCGACGAGACAACGTTACCACTATAGGTCTTCAGTTTGGTCAGCTGACTTTGCCCAAGAGACAGATTTCTTGCGAACACTTTTGAGCCTTTGTTTTGCTTGATGGCTTCTTCAATACTGAAGTATTGAAGCAGCGTATGTCGCGTCGCACACACGTAGAGATCTGTCTATTGAGCCGTCTGTATACCGTCATGTCGACCGAAGACTGTAATCGCATATCTCGTCTGACCGCCATAAGATCTAGAGTTTGATCGGAGAGCTTTTGGGTTCTGTTTTGGCGTCGGCTCTTATAAAATTTTCTGCCAACAGCATGAACAGTTTCCACTAGCCTGTCGTTTATTTCGTCCGCCGTTACGCACTCATCTAAGGATTCGAAGCGATTTTGAAGTTCGAGTTGAAAGTTATCGAGATCTTCGATCTGAGCATAATTTGGTCAACACAACATAACATTTTAAAATACCTATAGTTATTAAAAACTCGTACACTTAATAGAAAAACAAATCAAAACTTCTTTATAAAAATCAAACATGATTCAATAACACCTATCAAACAAACGTTGTGTTACAGATCAAACAAATTATTATCGCTTATTTTTTCAATTCAATAAATAATAAAATTTCAAGTTATTGCTTGTAGGTAATTAAGGTTATCATAAAACGTATGATAGTCACGGTGCATTAACGGTTTTAAAGACTGAAGACTATCGTATTTGGTTTTATAAATTTTTTGGGGTTCGTTATACAGTTGAGTAACAACAACTGTCAAGTTGTAGCTACGAAGTCGCTGAGGCAGGATTGTCCATTCATCAGGGTGGCGTAATTTGTAGTAGATACTACCATTTTATACAGAAAAGCTCGTATGTCATTTACAGTTGGATCTCCAGGTTTTTTACCTGGCCGAATAGAATCAAGACAAACATCAGGTTTTTATGTTGTGGTTCACACCACAACGCTCACATTGCTAGCACAGTTGGCGCGCGAATGAAGACGGAACACAAATCCCGTATGTGCATTTCTGCACATACGATTTTTTCCAAACGGTCAAAACACTTGAAGAATTTGTTAAAATTGTTTCTAGTAGGAATATCACAAAAAGGACTTTATCAACACATAGAAAAAAAATCAGAGATAAAATTAGTACGAAAAAACGAAAATGAAAAAAATGCACAAATGGAATTTGGCAAGCGCAACGACGATATACGAGTACGATACAACCGATTAAAAGTTAAAAATTAAAAAAGAAGAAGAAGACTTTATCGGCTGAACATTATTATCATTGTATAAATTCAGACCAATGGAAACTGCGTTGCCAGACATATTGCATGCCTCTAGAAGAAGAGGCCAGTTCGTATGGGTCAATTATTTAAATGTTTTGTATCATCTTATCTTACCTGCAAACAGCAATAAAGATTTTTGTATTTGTATGACAATGTCTTTACATCAAATATGGCGTTAGGTTTTACTTGTACAAAAATGAATTCCGACGAGGATGGGATTCGAACCCACGCGTGCAGAGCACATTGGATTAGCAGTCCAACGCCTTAACCTCTCGGCCACCTCGTCATGTTCACTTGCAACAAAATACGGATTTATATGGTTTTAATGTTTCAATCCATGAAGCGTGTAGAGTTGATGAATGCGGTGCGTAATCAGCTGTGCAAACAATTATTTCCCGTTTTATTGCAGTACTGATCACAAGAAAAAATTATATATAGCCGCTGGAGACTGTAATATGTGTACTTTATAGTTCAATAATAAGAGTAACGTTGATTTTAATATAACTAAGTGTGTCATAGGAGATGTGATTATGAAATTTAGATCATATCTGCTGCAAATCAGTATCTTTAAGAGTTATGTATGTACTTGTATGTCTCAGTGTATGTGCCAATAGGGAATATGCATGCATTTTTTTTATATTTTTAATTCACTTTTTACATTATTATAACACAATAAAAAATAGAAATACTCTTGTAAATGTACAAATTGATTTTTAAAATAATAATTGAAATATCGATATAATTTGTCCAGTGTAAACGCCGCCATCTTTCCCGCGCCTGCATGACGTCACAGGCCACGACCTGTTTATTTACTAGTTTACTACAAGTGTTGCAGTTACTTTGTACCGATTTTTGAGTTGTGCTAGCTAATCAAACGATGGAGAACACGACTTTTCTCTCTAACACTACTAGCTCAGTACGAATATCGACACCGTTAAAGCAGAAAACATGCCATGTGACGTCACATTTGGTTTCTACAGATAATGATGCGTTTCGCAAACTTGAATTTCCCGCGCCTATTTTGCACTTTTTAAATAATATTTTTTATAATTAATAACTAACTAAATAATAAAATAATTGTTTTGGCATAATGGCGGGACATTAAGGATTCTACGAAAAAAAAATCAAGCCAATTTAAACTACATGCATATTCCCTATTCGAAATCTTAACGTCAAATGATTTTTGAGGTACGAAGGGGTCAAAAATGGCTCCGAACAGCTTGTGTGATATGATACACGGGACTTCTAGCTAGTCCTCTTAGCTTGAACTTGGCTTGACACACAACCGCGCGTTTAGATTGCGAGAATAAGGTATATTTCCTTACCCACAGTTGGTCAGCGGAAGAGCATCTTGGATTATGCCTTACATCTCCTGAGCGAAGACGCAATTGCCAGTAGTAAATTAACAACGACTGGTTGTGTAAACATTTTGCCGTTGTTACTTTCTACTGTTGAGCTATCAAACCGAGAGTCGTGGGTTCAATTCCCATCCAGTGCAAATATTTGTGTGATGAATTCAAATATTTTTACTGTGTCTAGGTGTTTCTATGTAAAATAAGTATGTATTTACAACTATAAGTATTATATCAGCTGTCTGGTCGCCATAGTACAAGCTTTGCTTAGTTTGGTGTCAGATGGTGTTGTGTGTGAATTGTCCACCAATATTTATAAAAAAATCCTTAAAAGCTTTAGTTTCTCTCTCTCCTTAACTGGAGAGGGTGGTGACTGCAATCCGCCACCTTTTGTCCGACTCGTCACCCCGCCGTCTTCACTCAATACTCTTTATATTTGAACTCTGTCTGTCTGTACGTAACTGCCTCACGTATACGAAACTCCTTTATTTCTTTGCTAAAGAATTTCGTGTCACGACTTGTATGAGGAGAATTTTGCAGCTATGCTGTTGTTATTTATTTTTACTTTAAATAACAAGTCGATTGGCCTTTTTTTTTAAATAAAGAGTGACGAGACGAGCAGGACATATGCCTGATGGTAAGCAACACGACTGCCACATAACAGCACAGTGACACGCAGCTATTGGAACATGAAGAGACCAAATCATTACCTAGCACTACACTGCGCTCGCCACCCAGAGATCTAAGATGTTATATCTCTAAGCCCTGTAATTTCACTGGAAACATTGCCCTTCAAACCGGAACACAGTAATGTTTGTACATTACTGTTTGGCGGTAGAATAACTGGAAAAGGTGTGGTACTTCCCCAGGCGGACTCTGCTAAGAGCTAAGACTACTAAAATAAAAACCTTCCCCTTTGTAAGGAGATCATTTAAATTGTAGAATACATTGCCTGAGCGGTTTTTCTAGTGCCTTTATTACTATGAAGCCGTTTTAGCTTGCGGTATTGAATTCTATGCATATGTACATACATAGGCCTATAATGGATTGACGAATAAATTGTCTTCTGATAAAATCATATTGATAAATTGTCAATGTGCAGCACGGACTTGTTGTACAGTTGACCATTTTACAGATGCATAATGCGCATTATGCATAAAAGATTTTACAAAAGAGGCGATAAGTGATAAACTTTAACACGGCTGAACCGATTTTGATAAAACGGTTCAGCCGTTTCAAACAAAAACAAAAGTAAAATCAAAATCTGTTCAGCTATTTGGAAGCTACGATGCGAAAGACACTCATATGCAGACACATTAAACTTATTAATCCGTATCATTTATGCATCAAAAGTAACAAGAACAAAATTAAAAATTTTGATTAACCCCCGACTACCTCGGATCTCGGATTATCTGTATAACGTTCAAGCCCTTTCATTTGATACCCATATTGAGGTAGTAGTGAAAAAATAATATATTTTGGCATTTTGTGGTGGCGGCCATCTTAGATTTGAAATTTGTTATAGTGTATAGTATTCTACTAGTCAAGCCCTTTCATTTGATACCCATATTGAGGTAGGTTGTGAAGAAATATTTTGTCCGCCATTTTGTGGAGGCGGCCATCTTGAATCGATACTAACTAAATATAGCTACGAACATCCGCACGGATATTAACCTTCAAATAAAAAAAACCGCATCCAAATCGGCCCACCCGTTTGAGACCTATGGTGCCACAGACAGACGCACACACAGACAGAGAGACAGACAGACAGACATCGACGTCAAACTTATAACACCCCTTTTTTTGGTCGGGTGTTAAAAAAGGGTTTTCACAAAATCGCTTTGGTACGAGTATCCCAGAATGCTTTTGCTCAAAGACATGTGGTTTTCTGTTTCTCTCCCTGCATATTTTGCTACCAAAGTGTACCACTGCAAGGTATTTCCTCTAAAATAGGTACCATGTTGGTTCCAGGATTCTGGTCATTCTAGACTTAGGTGTACTTACCAAATAATGCATGCTTAATGGCGGTCACTTTGTGACGCCCCACGTCGCTCCCAGGAGGAAAAGTGTGAGCATGTTTCCATTGAAAACTTATCAGCAGTTTTTAACCGACTTCAAAAAAAGGAGGTTTCTCAATTCGACCGTACGTATGTTTTTTTTTAATGTGTCTTCGCGGATAACTTCGTCGTTTATGAACCGATTTTGATGATTACTTTTTTGTTGTAAAAAAGATATTCCAAGGGTGGTACCATGATAAAGAAACCAGGATCTGATGATGACATCCTAGAGAAATCGAGGAAAACTGTTTTTACTTTATAAGTTTTCCGTTGAAAGTCGGTTCTTTTTTGTTAAAATTATTATCTAAACTATAAAATTAAAGACCAGTTTGGTATTTGAGAAATACTCGTAATATATTCTACAAACAGCCGCCCGCGGTTCTACCCGTACAGTTCCCTTTCCGTTATTTTACAGGGATATAATGTAATTAATGTGCTACTCCAGATTATAATCTAACTGTGTTCGAAATTTTAATTCGACCCCTTCAGTCGTTTCGATGTCATAGAGCAACAAACATCACTTTCGCAATTACAGTAGTGTCAAACCTTTTCGTTCGAGTCTTTAGAATGTCAACCACAAAACGATATCGCTTTTTCGAGCTACAACCCTTCCGATAAAAAAAGAGCAAGATGATATCAAATCATGCAGGTCAGTTGCACACTCTCCGAAATGTAACTATCTAAATGTAAATGAATATATGTAATAGTATATATGTAATTTTTTTTTTATCTGGGCAGAGCCTTTATTAACAAAACTAAAATACAATGAATAAAATCCGATAAGCTAGCACTTTTAAGGCGATGGTCAAGACTTTGACGTCTTTTCTTTAATTATGTATATCTTTGATTTTAGATTTTTTGGCCAACCTATATTTAAGTTTATTGGTCTGTTAGTACTCGTACATAAATCATATCACAGCGTGGTAATGCCGCCAGCATGCTGGGTACGCTTCCGATTGGTAGTGGGCTTGAACATTTTGTTTATATGTAGACCTACAGTGGTCTATGGATAATTCAGGTGTGCTTAGTGTAAGTAGTTAGTTAGGTAGGTTTGTAGAGTAGTTCTCATTGTATTTTAGTTTTGTTAATAAAGACTCTATCACATTTAACACTTGAGACCTAAGTTTTCAAGCCAAAATTAAAAATGAATTCCGACGAGGATGGGATTCGAACCCACGCGTGCAGAGCACATTGGATTAGCAGTCCAACGCCTTAACCTCTCGGCCACCTCGTCATGTTCACTTGCAACAAAATACAGATTTATGTCTTGTGTCATGTACAGTTTGTATAGCTAGAAATGGTATAACCGACGATTACTGCGCTTTATCAGCTGCGCAAACAACTACTGCAGCGCTGAAAGAAATAATGATATTATATTTGAAATTCTTTTATATAGAGTGATAGTACGAGCAGAACATGTGTGTGATGGTAAAAAACACGTTTGCCCATAACAGCACAGTGTCACGCAGCTATTTGAACATGAAGAGCCCAAAACAATACAGGACCCGGGGGTCTACCGCCTAACGATACCTGTCTTAGCTTTGTGATACCTCTCTTTTTCCGCTTGAAATGATAGAGACCGCAATAGCAAAACAAAAGCCGATTCAGCTAGGCGGTAGAAGGTCAGCAAAAAAAGTTAAGACGTAGCTAAAGAAATCTTCAAAAACGTTTCGTTCCGTATTAAACCTTGGGCCCGCGCTCACCACCTGCATGCCCCGCACATACGGACAGTCTTACCTTTATGCAGTCCTCAATACCACCTCTGCATATTTCAACCGTGCAGCGGTCACAGCTCTCTTCGTAAACGCTATCTACTTGACGACTTACCACTTTAACTTTGCCGTCATCTCTACATTTGACGAACGAAATTTAACCTTCTAAAACTGAAATAAGGCAGTGTGATGTTTTTGTTACTGTAGTTGTAAACTTTGTAAAGATGCAAAGGTTTGGTCAGTCGCGTTTGAGATATTAGTAGGTTCTGCCGCACTGATAGGTGCATTTACGGGGACGCCTAGAGTCACTACGTGAGATATTTTCGTTTTGATAACCTTTGAAGGCTTTGCCAATGTTGAATGGACCGATACGTTTGGGATTTGCGTGATTTTTGAGCACGCATTAGGAATCACAGATGTAAAAGATCTTTTAATGTAGTTATTAACTAGACGTAGACAGCATGAAAAAATATGAAATACGTACTTATATAATTTTAAACATATACTTATTAGGTATACGTGGAAAACACTAAAACCCGCTACACGCGAGCCCTAAAATCAGAGGAAATTACGTAAAACTAGTGGAGAGGACCCTACATCGCATCATAAATCACCAATCATATGGTGCGATATAGGCTCCTCCTCACTACTTTTACGTCATTTCCTCTGATTTTAGGACAGAACAAATACAATCATACAAATGATATTTGCACCGGGTAGGAATCGAACCCAAGACCAAAGACTTTAAAACAGACTTACTACCAACTAAGACACTTGGCCAGCGAATATGATGTATTGTAGGTTCAAAACGTTTTAGTTTTAGATATACCTATACTGCATTTAGGTAGATAGATATGTTTGATTTTTATAAGATAATAGTGAGATACAGATTTTATTAAATTTTTAACCGACTTCAATTATAGAGGATGTTCTTTCTTAATTCGATTGTATTTTTCTTATGTATGTAATGAGATAACTCCGCCAATTTCGAATTGATTTAAATGGTTTCACTTTTTCTTTGTTGGATCATAGTTCTAAAGTAGGCACCATATACGTATCTACAAGTCATCGAAATCGGTGTGGTGGTATTTGAAATATGAACAAATAAACTAAAATTTATTTTTCATTTATCTAGACGACTTGGGATAAAAAACATCAGAACTCATGGAGCTATTTTCCGCCGCGCCCGCTGCGGTTGCGGGCCCGCGGCTTCTGTATGTAGACTGCAGATATATTATTTAATTTTCTAAAAATTCGAAGCAGTACTCACGACGCAATTTACTCCCGCGCAGTCTTATTTTTTACTTTTAAAGTTTACACTTGACCGCCATCTCGCATGATATTAAGCGACGATGCGGTCTACGATGGAGCGTGTTTACCTAGAAGAAACCGATATAATAAAAACCCGATTCATTCTCGATTTGAAGACAAATCGAGAATGAATCGGGTTTTATTTTGTTTTTTTATTCAAAGATTGTAACCAACAGGGAAAACTCACTCAGGTAACGTATTTCACAACCTAGACGTTCTTATCACAAAAGTGGAGTCAAATCTCTTCGTTCGTGTCTTTGGAACATCAGCCATGAGACGGTCGCCGCCTGCCCGTCATCCGCCACGTTCGCGGATCATAATCTTACCTACGGTGGTTGCGAAACCGCGGTCTCGTGAGTTTTGAAATAAAACCCGCGCCCGCCGCGTTTCCGCAACTGCTGGTGGTGGACAATTCACACACATCATAGATGTGTGTGACTTGTGCGAGTGTGCGAGTGTGCTTACTTATTGACGTGCAAATTGTAAATGAGCTAGAACCTTACAGTTTTAACCTGAATCGTTCTGACACAACGTGATTGAGGAACATACATCAAAATTGTCGCATTCGTAATATTAGTAAGATCTGTAGTTATTTAATTTTCTTAAGGTCAGTAATACAATTAGTTTCTCTCGTAAATAAGATGCGAAAATATTCCAGACGTCTTGGTCATTGGGAGACGGTTCCAGCTCATTCCAGCTTTTACAAAATATTAACTTTAAAGTTCCCACACGATCTGTTCGCAAGGTTCAGCTACTTAGCTCAACACTAACCCAAAACAATGTATCTTGGAATAGTCCCTTACACAGAATGTGCCGCACCTATGATAATCTGGCCGATCCAATTGATATGTTTGCTAATAGTATGATAAGTTTTAAATCTGCTGTCAACAATTGCTTCAAATAATTGAGAAAAAAAAAACTTTTTTTTTTTTTTTTTAATAAGTATTATATAGAAAGGGAAAAACATGGTGCATGTCACAATCATTGTAATTAAATGAGGCGTTTTCCGGACGCGGAGGGGCTTGTCAGAGATAGTTCAGAGATAGTTCTAGATATTGCCAAGTGTGGCGCCACTGTTGGTTTTTGTGAAATTCCTCTAATAAAATAAAACAATGGCGCCACCTACGCCGAAGTTGGGTTTGACGGGTTTTTGCCTCTTGAAAGCGCCCATTAACAGTCAACTTACATTATTATAAATATAAGTTGAGTATGGCTATTATTGGGCACGAAGTTTAAAAAGCTATTTTTATAAAGTACATAATTTAAGTTTAAGATATGACTTTGTGCCTGTTGTCATTTCTAAATAAATAAATAAATAATTACCAGCTCATTCTCAGCTCACAGCTCGCGTCGCGCGTCGCTGAGCTACAGCTCAAGCTGAAAATGAGCTGGTTATCACTTGCTTGCTTACTTTTATACAGCGTGATGCAAGATCTCTATAATGGGGAATGTTAATAGCTATGTAAAATCTCTCTTTTATATTTATGTTCAAAATTATCAAAATCACTCATAGATAAAAACGACCGGCGTCCCCCGCTTTCTACAACCGACTAGAACGGAAAGAGTGAGCTCACTCTTCCCAACATTAACATGATTCCATATGCCCTGAAATTGAGGAGTTCTACGATCCATATTTTTCGCGGGTATCTTGTAGGAATGTAAATTTAATTATTCCCATGTATCTCACAAATGGTTGAATGGTTTTTGACAGATAAAATATCGTTAGATTCGTATTAATCACCCAAATGCCCTTAGATGCTTTATTGTATTACATAATGTTTTTTTATCTGATAAATGAGACGATCTTCTCGGCCTTCCATGGATTCGACGTGCGGGTGCCGGGTCCATCGTGTGGCACAGAGAGAAATCCCGGAAGAACCCACGGAGAAAATATTTATTCCTCGAGATTAGAAGTCTTCTTCAACGCAAGAAGTATTAACCTGAAGTTAGTTGTGTTTACTAAAATGATGACTAGCCAACTTTAGGATGTTATTTTTTCATAACGCTAATGCCCGAACCACACGAAGCTAGTTTTTGAAGTAAGGATAGCAAGCTAGTGTTAGCAAGTTACCAAGCTAGTATTCTAGCTTCGTGTGGACAACGCTACGCAACGCTAGTTTTGTCTACACGAAGCTAGAGGTGCTAGCTTGTTAGCTTGCAAACACTAGTTTGAAAAACTAGCCTCGTGTCGCTCGGGTACCCACGAACCTTTACCATTTACTCAACATTTAACTAAAAGAAGTAGGTACATATAACTTCAAAAATTGTTTCAGATTTCCATACAGCCCGTATCTAGTCTCGTTCCACAGTCCGTTTCCAACCGGCTTGTCAGCCGCAAAAATTAAAATAAACAATAGCTACACGCGGCCCACACCCGGCGGCGCCCGGGATAAAGCTTTTGTCCTAAGATTAGCCTGGGAGAGCTGTAAGAAAGCCTTAATACAGCCCTGTGAGTCTGCGAAATTACTGACTACCCGCAAATGAGGGTTTTGTTGTAACAACTACACTCGCTACAAAGGAGAGGGTTTTTAGATTCAGATGGTTAACTGTGCTCGGGTTTGATGGGAATAGATTTTTAATGTTATTTAATAATCATAATAATTACTTGCTCTTTGATGCGGTCTTTTCGAGTCCGAGGTGCCGTTCTATAAGTACACACCCTGCTTTTCTCGAAATTTGTCGAGGTTGCTCTATTGGGACCGATCTATCATCACGGACAGGACTATTGTTGCCAATAAGCCTGATATCGTGCTGGTAGTTCGGTCTCAGAGCCAGGCTGTGATCGTCGACATCACCATGCCACGTGACGAGAACCTCGTCAAAGCTGAGAAAGCCAAGCTTAGCAAGTACCTTGACTTGGCTCATAAGGTTACCGCCATGTGGGATGTTGATTTGACGATCATAGTCCCGATAGTCGTGTCGGCAAACGGCATTATAGCGAAAAGTCTTGACCGACATTTCAAGAGACTTTCGCTAGACGGTTAGTTCAAGGGTCAGATGCACGCGGCGGTCATCCTTGATACAGCGCGCATCGTCAGGAGGTTCTTCTCTCTGCAGCCCTAACCACTGCTTGGGTCCTCCCCCGCTGCTGGCGGCACCCTAGTTTATAATTTTTTTATGATTTTTATCTTTTGTATATGTTGTAAAAAAAATTTTAAATCAAAAAGACCAATACATAACTGAATAATAAAAATGTATATACCTACGTAGGAAGTTAAATATATATATACCTACGTAGGTAGGTAAAAATGTATATACCTACGTAGTTCATTGCTTTTCAGAGTCCCAATTTTTTCAACATACAAAAAAGGAGGACTTTCTTAAATAGGACGTATTTTTTATGTATAGCTATTCCGGCAATTGTGTATTAAGTTTTTTTTTTTCAAATTAACAAACAAATAATGAAAAAATAATAAAATGGTGCATCTAACACATAACAATCCTGACAGAAAATGACGCGACAACGCGACGCCATGTGACGTACTGAAAACACAACCGGAAATTAGCGTCAGTTGACGCGTCTGTTTGCTTTTTTCCATTATGTGTGACGTCACTGCCGGGACAGTCGCCCGCAAAAGGATGGGGCATCAATGTCCCTCGTGACGTAATAATTTTCATTCGGTTTCAATGCAATGGAAATGATTCGAATTTTACTGGCTGTTTCAAATTGAGTATTACACCAGAATAGCATGATGGATAAGATTCGACAAAGGCTGAGGCGTATGTCGTACTGTGAGCTGATCTATGTTTGTATTTAGTAGTGGTAAGACTCTTTGCAAAGTCCTCCTGGGGAAGTACTCCACCTTTACATGTCATTGTACCGCCAAGCAGTAATGTGCAAATATTATTGTGTCCCGGTTTGAACGGCAATGTTTCTGAATGGCAGTGCTATGTAATGATTTGGACTTTTCATGATTCAATAGCTGCGTATCACTGTGCTGTTATGGGCAGGCATGTTACTTACTATCAGGCACATGTTCTGCTCGTTTCATCACTATACATGATATAAAACTGCCTATGATAATGATGATGAAAATGGTTTTCACGATGTTACTGCTAAAAGGCTTTGCTCTCCGAAGATTTATTTGGTGACGTCAAATCATGTGGCTGGAGGTATAGCAGTGACTTTTTTAAAGCAACGAAGACAAACAAGCGGACTGTCATGCCATTTGATAGTAATTAAGATACGAGCTTTTGTTTTGGCACTTCAACGGTTTTGCAACTCGGAGAAGTGATTAAAATACCCCATTAGTAATGATTCGAAGATTCCATCATCATCCACAGCTTTTAATTCCTATTGCCGGTATAGCCCACTCTTTTATAACTTAACATCAGAAGAGATCAAATGTAAATTGTAAATCTTCAAATAAATTTTTTTAACCTGCGGTAAAGACGGTAGTCTACCCATCTTGTATATCCTTTGCGTACCTTGCATCAGCTATCACTCGGTAATGACTTGGCGTAAGACTTAGAGGGAGAGATTACATATACTGTAATTTTGAGGTAGGTTACAACAGAATAACCAAACGTTGAGTGCTTTCCAATTCAACAATGAAGTATGAGCGCCTTAGTCATCAAAACCTCGTGATAAAGAAACATTTTCAGCCCCAGTAACGTCGTTTTTCCAAATTAAAAGCCTATTCTTACAATAAAAAGTTTCCTCAAGGCGAGGTATTAATGCAAAACAAAAGTCCCGCTATCTCGTGCAGGGCGGGAGGCACTAAATTACTGAATGGGCGTCAACCCGCGGCCATGTATCAATCAGGGCGGGCAGGATTTATGGGACAGCTCACTTCGCAATCGTTAGCCTCCACGACGAAATGTACCCTGTTGAAGCTTCTGTACTTTTTTAAGTAGTTTCGGGCTCTGGTACTGAGGGGTGCGGAACTCATTGCGCCAGTTTGGGGAGTTTTGGCGGCTGGCATTATTTTTGGCGTATTACAAACACTTACGCTTTTACAAGTCAATAACTAGTTATGGTAGAATACACTTTTTTTAATTCCCTGATGCTAAAACGATGAGATGTGTGCTAGTTTTATATAAGACTAGATGCGGACATCTATTATCCGGCTTCGCCCGTGGTACATTATATAGCACTCATCAGGATCCCGTACATATCCAACGGTGAAAGAATGACTGAAATCGGTTCATTAATTCCTAAGAGTATCGCTTTCAAATAAAACACCTCTTCAGCTACCTGCTACGCCACCTGTCGGAAATTAGTCGTACCAACTCAGATTTAGAAAGGCAAAGCAAAGGGAGGATGTTTAATCTGTGAGCAAAAGTGAGGTATGCAATCTGTGGCAAAGGTTTATATTCAATGACACAATCTTAGACACATGCTGTCATGTGTCATGTCAAAACACGAAACGTACGAAATCTCCCAAAAAGGAATATTTTTTCCCGATTTTGTTACATTCTTGATTCATGCTCTGCTTCTATTAATAGTAGCGTTATGTTCTATAGCCTATAGCCTTCCTCGATAAATGGACTATCCAATAGAAAAATAATCTTTTTATTCGGACCAGTACTTCCCGAGATCCTAGCGTTCAATCAAGCAAACAAACTCTTCAGCTTTATAATATTAGTATAGACTAGTATAGACTAGCGGATCCGACAGAAGTTGATCTGTACACACTTCTTACCACACGTCACAGGGAAATAAATAAATAAATAAAAGATACTTTAAATATAAGTCTAAGCCTTTCTCGAATCACACACAAAAATTTCATCAAAATTAGCCCAGCTGCTTAAAAAAAGTTTAATTATAAACACGCTCAAAATACCGCCGTAGTTTAACACTCGTAGATCTCGCAATTTAGCCGCGGTTAATAGAATATGTGCTATCAGAACTACTTCTATAGTCCGTGTTCCAAAGTTTTGAAACCCATGCAATCAACTGACCAATGTCCATTTTAATTCCAATTGAAATTCCATTTTATTATCATATTAGTAGAAGATAAGCATTAGTAGCCTACTATTTGGATATCATGCATGTACGTAAAATATTAATACATTGTTATTAGAAAATATGTGACATTTACGATTGTAAAACAAGAAACAAGTTTAAGCTTGTTTTGCCAACTATTAGATTAGCTAAAACTGGCAACTATTTTGTAATGAGTAGCATCGTCTTTTATAATCTGCTACCATAAAATCTTGTTAACAAAAACGACATAATATTTAAAAAAAAATTAAGGGATTTTTAATTGAAAAGGCTTACTACAAAATTAATTACTTTTTATGTGACAAAGCCTCTTTGCGTAATTTAAGTTTGGAATGTAATTGAAACATCATTTACTGTAAGTCATGCCTATATTTTATTTTATATTTAAGTAATACTATATTTTCTCTGTTATTGACTTTCATAAGTGTGCATGTATTGTACCCATTTGAAGAAATAAATGAACTGAACTAAATGTTCCCACTGCTGGGACTATGGCACTTTGAGGGACTTTCTGGGAGGAAAGAGTCTAGGCCATAATCCACCACGATATCCCAGTGCGGTTTGATGGATGACACATGACATTGAAAGATTCCTGGAACTTGTCTTTTTACTCACATGTTTTCCTTCATCGTTATAAGTCCAGCGCCTTTGTGTACTATCAATGAGCTTAACAAAATTATTAATTGTTATCCGTTGACTCGACATTATTGTAAAATTACCATGGAAAATTGGTTGCTCAAACAAACCTACGAGTCCACAGAAATGGTGCTTATCAATTATGTCCTGACAAATTAGTATCCTATTTTGTTTTTATTTTTAAATTGTTTGTTGTAATTGTCATCTAGAATCAAAATTTTCGTTTTTTCTTATTTTATTCTTGTGATTAAACAAAAATACACCTAGAGCTCGATATGTTATATTTTACAGTCCATAATATTTTCTGCTTATTTAGTATCATAAGTTGATAATTACTGTAAACAATCCATTCTGTTTTCGGCGGAGGGTATTGGTACGCCATCTCAGAGGTTTTCCTAGTTTGGGTACCAATGCACTTCTACATGGATCAACACAAAATTACAATTACATCAGTATGAAATGTTTTTGTGATTTTCTAAGCAAATAAAATATATTTCAATTTCAAGTTAGCGGCATTAGGCGCATGAGTTCGAAAAGACTGTGGTGTGCGTGGGAATCGAACTATGGAAGTTCGGATTGGCTGTTTCCTTTCTCCAGACTAGACTAGCAATACCTTTATTTGTCTTGTCTCAACCGATTCGTCTAATTACATAATTTAAGTAGAATGTAATTATGATAAAAATTAAATCAGAAATTCAGTTAGAAATCGATTGAATATTCAACCTCCGTCAAACACAACGAATAAAATATATATAGAATGTAATTATGATAAAAATAAAATCAGAAATTTAGTTAGAAATCGATTGAATATTCAACCTTCGTCAGACACAACTAATAAAATGTATATAGAATGTAATTATGATAAAAATAAAATCAGAAATTTAGTTAGAAATCGATTGAATATTCAACCTTCGTCAAACACAACTAATAAAATGTATATAGAATGTAATTATGATAAAAATAAAATCAGAAATTTAGTTAGAAATCGATTGAATATTCAACCTTCGTCAAACACAACTAATAAAATGTATATAGAATGTAATTATGATAAAAATAAAATCAGAAATTTAGTTAGAAATCGATTGAATATTCAACCTTCGTCAAACACAACTAATAAAATGTATATAGAATGTAATTATGATAAAATAAAATCAGAAATTTAGTTAGAAATCGATTGAATATTCAACCTTCGTCAAACACAACTAATAAAATGTATATAGAATGTAATTATGATAAAAATAAAATCAGAAATTTAGTTAGAAATCGATTGAATATTCAACCTTCGTCAAACACAACTAATAAAATGTATATAGAATGTAATTATGATAAAAATAAAATCAGAAATTTAGTTAGAAATCGATTGAATATTCAACCTTCGTCAAACACAACTAATAAAATGTAGGTATATAGAATGTAATTATGATAAAAATAAAATCAGAAATTTAGTTAGAAATCGATTGAATATTCAACCTTCGTCAAACACAACTAATAAAATGTATATAGAATGTAATTATGATAAAAATAAAATCAGAAATTTAGTTACAAATCGATTGCATATTCAACCTTCGTCAAACACAACTAATAAAATGTATATAGAATGTAATTATGATAAAAATAAAATCAGAAATTTAGTTAGAAATCGATTGAATATTCAACCTTCGTCAAACACAACTAATAAAATGTATATAGAATGTAATTATGATAAAAATAAAATCAGAAATTTAGTTAGAAATCGATTGAATATTCAACCTTCGTCAAACACAACTAATAAAATGTATATAGAATGTAATTATGATAAAAATAAAATCAGAAATTTAGTTACAAATCGATTGAATATTCAACCTCTGTCAAACTCAAGGAATAAGAAAATTTATAAAAATGCAAATCTCCGTTTTAATTCTGGCAAGTGTCACGATTAGCCGCCTTGAGGGTACAGTCGCGCAGATAAAGCACAGTGAGGTACAGTCGCAGATAAGCGGCTTTCATTACTACGGTGTCGCCGGCTGAATGGATGGTGACACCAACAAATCTAGCTGACAAGAGTTATTTGTTGCTCAGAGGTTATGTCACCGACTGTACTCCGCTCGGAGACTGGACAGGCTTCTTGAAGATACACTTAACTAAACATACAGTTATACACGCAAATCTTACTAATATTAGAAATTACAAATGGATATAAGATGCGCAGTCACGTCGAAACGCCTAAAAGAATTGGGTTGAAATTTGACACACACGCAACACATACACACACATACAGAGAGAGAGTGAGAAAGAGACACATGAAACCTATAACATTTGTGAAATTAAATCTTTTATTGGCGCGCCATAGACAGATTTTTGACTGTGAATTGAATTTTAGTGTCACGCTCGGGAATGATAAGAAATTTTCGGATAAACTCGGGACCATGGCTATTGGTCATGTAGAAATGCATCAGCACTTCCCATTGGCATTATGCACGCTCATCCTCACGCCGTCTGGTTTCACCTTAGTTTCCAAAGTAAGCTGTCAACTTCTGAGTTATAAGTTTTCATTCTATCAGCAGTTCTTACAAGTTATAACTGGCATTTTTTTTAACCCTAGTATATAGTGACAAAACGAGCATGGCATGTGCCTAATGGTAAGCAATTGTAACATAAAGAGTTCCAATCATTATCTAGCACTGCGCTCATTACCTGGAGATATGGTCTAGTAATTTCTCTGGAAACATTGCCCTTCAAACCGGAACACAATAATGTTTGCACACTGCTGTTTGGCGGCAGAATAACTGGCAAAGGTGTGGTACTTCCCCAGGCGGACTCTACCAAGAGTTTTACCACTACAAAACATCTCATTGTTTTTGCATCGGGGGTTGCAAGTAAAAGAACAAAACCATTTGCCCATATTCCGAATAAATATCGCCGGCTCCGGCTCATCAAGTGTTGTTCAAGAACGATGCGGCTAGTTTTTTTTTTTATAAAGTGTGACGAGACGAGCAGGACATGTACTTGATGAGAAGCAACATGCCTACCACATAACAACACAGTGACACGCAGCTATTAGAACATGTAGGGTCCAAATCATCACCTAGCACTGCACTGCGCTCGTTACCCAGAGATCTAAGATGTTATATCTCTAAGGCCTGTAAAAAAAAAACATTTTGCCCATATTCCGAATAAATATCGCCGGCTCCGGCTCATCAAGTGTTATTCAAGAACAATGCGGCTAGTTGGTGCTCCGGCTAATCACCAGAGCGCCTGGTTTCGTTGACATCTCGCTTCACAGCTGAAAAGATCGCTACTACTCGTGTAATTGGAATGCCAGACAATAGTTTTTAACGCGCTACTTTAGCGAAACTTCACGCGGGAGAAGCGAATAACGGGGATAATTTTCAGAACAAGTCTACCATGACTATCTGTTCTGTGTTTTCTTAAAAGTAGTTATTAAAGTCTTAATTTAGGGGACGGTAGTATAGTAGTCAAGACTAAAGTGAAGTGGTATGGCAGTGAGCTGGCATGCTAAATTCAGAAGCGAGCATTGCTTGCTTGCAAATTGTTTCTAAACTTGTTTCAGAATTCAGTCGACTGACTATGATTTTGAATCTGATCACGAAATTTAATAACCCCGCCTAATACTTAGGCCTTTTAACCTTTGATATAAAAGCAACGGGTGTTATAAGCTTAATGTCTCTCTCTCTGTGTTTCTATTTGACTGTGGCATCATAGCTCCCTATCTGATGAATATAGGGTTGCGATCTCTAAAGTTTGGAAACCACGACAAGACTCGTGAAAACCCCGGACTTTCCTGAGTTAAGTGCCCAAAACCCGGACATGCCAACAGTTTTTTTTTACACATAACCACTTACCACGTCTTACGTTGAGACAATAGAATAAGATTTTCAACCAGATATACGAGTATTAAACCCGAACTATGATAATGCGAAGTCCGGCCCGGGCGCTCTCCGGACGCCCGGACGCTAGGACAAATCCGGGGAAACCCGGACGGATGGCAACCTTAGATGAATAGTTTTCGACTTTGTTTATTTATTTGATTTAAAAGTGAATTACCCAGGATTGGTTGTAAATTAGGCCAAGATGGCTGCCGCTACAAAATAGTGGACTACATCATTTTTAAACAGCTCCTTCAGTATCGAATGAAATGGTTTTGGAGTTTCCAAAAGTTGATAGCAAATGTTGGTTAGGTATTTGAGGCAAACTAAACACGTAAGTGTAGACCTGAGGGCCTACCGCCTAACTAAAGCTGTCTTAGCTTTGGTCTGCTTTACTATATTTTAGCTTTGCTTTTAGTCTTAGCTTTCGGGGCAGATCCAACTCCATCCTGAGCATGATTGCGGATCGGTTAGACTGTGTTTTTCTCCGCACTGTTGTGATAGACATTTGTCAGTGTTGAAACCGGAGAGAAAGTTATAGCCATTGTTTCCATATAGGTAGTTTGACATTCTATTTTTAGTTCTATGCAACAATTATGATTTGATTTACATTTTATATTATTTTTATGAAAATTATATAGAATTTGTATGTATTTATTCTGACATTTTAATTTATATTGTTATGTAACGATTGAGACTCATTTTAATTTTTATGAGAAGGTTATATGTATACATTGTTTGCATTTATTTTGACATTTTATTTTTCTGTGACAATTGAATACTATTTTTATTTTAATAATTTTTTTGGATTTTTATGGGTTTTTTTGCTAATTGTATAGTTATGGGTATAATGGCCTGAAATAAATGAATTTTAATTTAATTTAATTTTTTATATTGCTGTATCTGTTCTTTTAGCTTGAAATGATAGAGACAGCTATAGCAAACCCATAGCCGATTTCGTCAGGCGGTGGAGGGCCGGTTAGTGAGTAGTGGGATAAAATTTTATCCTATTTACTACTAATATTTTATTTAATCAATACCTGAATTTGCAAAACGAATAACTCTTTAGTAGCAAATATAACAGGAGACAGTAAAAGCTAATCAAAAGTAAAGCATCAAAAGAAAAAACAAAACTCTCTTTGGAAATTGTTCAAGAACTTACACATATTTGTTTTTTGTTGAGATTTCTTTTTTTTCTTTTGATGATTAAATTTTTTTACTTAGTTTTTGGTGACCCTTTCAAATTTGCTACCATGGATTTATTCGTTTTGCGAATTACTGCATCAAATTTTGACGTCTATTGCTCAATCACGTTTTCTACCATGAAGTTATACGTTTTGCGAATTACGGCACCGAAAAGTTTGGGAGTTTATTGCTCAATCACATCGTTACACCCGAACGGATCCGGTGGAAATTTAGAATCCATAAAATGTAGATTATAGTCTAGATCTAGAATAATTCAGTTTACTTATCACACTAAGGAGAATAACGCAAACGCCAAAAACGCGGGAAAAAACGCGGGGCGCTACTAGTTAACCCTATAAACGAAGTGATTGAATTGGTGTCTTAACGGAAGTTATTTAAAGTCGTTAATAGAATGCGCTTTTAGTTTGGTAAGCCATTTCTGCATAACATACAAATACCTATCAGATTTACAGTAAGTAGTGTCTAAGCTGGCGCTACACCAGTCACATTAACTTTCTCACTCTCCAAGCCGAGCATTCTGTGGGCGCATTGTTCTAAGCATCTAATACCGTCACAAAGTAGGCAAAGCTCCACCACTTATATACTATCACCTGATATAAGGTGCGTTCACATTTAAGCAAACAGAAGTAACATTTTTCACCGAATTCACAGGACCTCCTTCTTTTAAACTACTAAAAAAATGTTTCAATTCGGTTGAATGTTTGTATAGGTATGTTTTACGCGATAGCCCGACTAATTTGGACTCGATTTTGTTTTATAGTTACATATAAATTGACAAACCTCAAACTTTTTATTGAGACAAAAACTTAATCTAGTATTAAAATGATTGTACGACCCCACTCCAAAGACACGGTCCAAAACTAAGACCTATGCAGTCGCTGTCTCGTCTGACTACTGATTAACTGATAATAAATATGACTGCCAGCCTCAATCCCGAACGCCGGCCTCAGAGTTGGGTCACATAACATAATTATAATCCACATTTATACATTTTTGTCACAATCCGGCCCCAGCTCAGCATAATGCCGATTGTTTCCAACCCACGCTGATCTTCCGCTGGCACCGACGAATGACGACACACACTACACAGCACGCACATAATATAAATATAACCAAGCTAATTACACAATAATACATATTACACAATAATTAATAATAATTGCATAGAAATCGGTTCAGCAATCCTTGAAATATCAACAATAATCTAAAAATTGCTTGACTTGATGACGTAGATATTCGTCCTACATTGCTGCCTCGTCGGAACAGGGTGTTAAGTTGAACTCACAAAAATTTTAAATTTAGTCCAGTTCTAAATTTAATTTTGAGTTCAAGTCGGTTTTGGTCTTTTCGGAGAAAATTAAATTATCATACTCTAGACCAGACAATAAATATATAAAAGAAAATTACAATCGTTAAAGATAGGCGTTTTCTAGACCCAAACAGACTTGTCAAAGATAGTCAAAGTCAAATATTGCCAAGTGTGGCACCACATTTGGTTTTTGTGAAATTTTTCTAACAAAATAAAACAGTGGCGCCACCTATAGTGAAATTGGGAACTGTATTTGACAGGTCTTTTTACGTCTTGAAAACGCCTCATTGTAATGGATGGCTGACTTCAAAAATGTACCATTCTAATTAGTATATCAGCTAGAGTAGGGGGAAAAATAGGATTTGTTTTTATTGATCTAATTATTATAAATCACTTATATTATCGATTTTAGCGATAAGACAGCCAACTTGTCTTCCTAGTTTTTTTGGGTTTAATGTTTGGGTTTAAACTTTTAATTGTCTATCCTTTGTTTTTGATATGTCAGTCAGTATACAGTATAATTATCTATCTAATAATCAGAAACTTCCGCAGTCGGGGGTAAGTCGCGTCTTCGTAAAATATTTACAAAGAAGTGACGTCACTCGAAAATTCTAAGCACTGTATCTTCATCGTTTATTTATTTGTAAAACAAAAGAAAAAGTACATGAACAATATTGTTTGATAATAATCTAACTGACGTACTAATTATTTTTTTTAGTCATCTTTTTTATTAACCCCCGACCAAAAAAAGGGGTGTTATAAGTTTGACGGCGATGTCTGTCTGTCTGTCTGTCTGTCTGTGGCACCGTAGAGCTCAAACGGATGGGCCGATTTCGATTTGTTTTTTTTATTTGAAAGTTAATATCCGTGCGGATGTTGTTAGCTATGTTTGGTTAATATCGATTCAAGATGGCCGCCGCCACAAAATGGCGGACAAAATATTTCTTCACAACCTACCTTAATATGGGTATCAAATGAAAGGGCTTGACTAGTAGAATTAGTAGAATACTATACACTAGAAAAAAAAAAACAAATCCAAGATGGCCGCCACCACAAAATGGCGTATTATATATTTTTTTTCACTACTACCTCACGGGCTTGACTAGTAGAATACATTGCACTGTGACAAATTTCAAATCCAAGATGGCCGCTTCCACAAAATGGTGAAATACATTTCTTTTTTCACAACTCCCTTAATATGGGTATCAAATGAAAGGGATTGACTAGTAGAATGTTGTACAGATAACAAATCTGAGGTAGTCGGGGGTTAATCAAAATTTTTAATTTTGTTCTTGTTACTATAATAGGTTCGTACTTGACCACCATCTCGCCGGATGTTAAAAGATGATGTAATCTATAGAAGAAACCGATCATCATGTCTATTCCTTTGTGTTAGCGTTAACAATAAATATTGTTGAAGAGTATAATGTTCCGTAATGTAATTTAAAAGTTCATTGTGACCGCACCTTTACACTACCATCCGTACTGTGGCACCCATACAGTACCACCTCCGTGCATAATATCAAGAGATTGGAAGGCTCTTTAACACAAGCCTATAAATACTTAGCTAAATACCTGGACTCCTGTTAAGGGGAAGTGCTGAACTACTAAACTAGATATCCTATTTCGAAACTACCACTGAAGTTGACGACTGATTATTTAATTTTGCCTCTGTATTATAAAATATAACATTGTAATTATTTCTTTGAATTATTTTCACTCCACAAACGTTGAGTATTTTTCATTTTAGACCGTAGAAGTTCTATTGGGATGGTACTGGACGCGCACAAAACCCAGGCCCGCTGTTATTTGTTTGTGAATTGATTATTTCAGTATTTTTGCCTGTTATTCTACCGCCAAGCAGTATTGTGGAAACATCCCTGTGTTCCAGTTTGAAGAGAAAGTCTCATATGAATTACAGTCTAATTTCTCTGGGTGACGAGCATAGTGCAGTTCAAGAGAATGATTTGGACCATTCACGTTGGCAGGCACATGTCCTGCTCGTTCCGTCACTGTTTCCTATAAAAATCTACGTAAATAGCATATTTGTAAAAGGATACTTGAAACAACATGAGGAAGTGTTTAAAATTTACATAATATATTATGTAAATTTTAATACACACTAATATTATAAATCTGAAGAGTTTTTTTTCTGTTGCAACGCGATAATCTAAGGAACTTAAAGGATTTCAAAAATTATTTCACAGTTGGATTCTACGTGCTAATACATATATGAGATACCTATGTATTAAACATAATATTTTACTTGTTAGATAAACTTAAATATTTTGTTGTAATAATATATACATTCAAATGTATTATTATTTTATTTTACTTACGTTACCAAATGTTCAAGCGTAGTTTGTGGTTTCACGAAAAACAAACATGAATAGAATTGAAGTATAAAAATACACCTAGACATAGAAACTAACACCCGTATATGAATACGGTACACAAAAAATGTTTTGGCCGAGAATCGAACCAACCACCTACAACTCATTAAGCAGACTCAATACCCACTATCCTACGAGACCAAGTCGATTTAAACTTCAAAACGATAGTTTTCTTCTAACTTAACTTAACAAGAACAATATAAAAAAATTTGACTGACCCCCGACTACCTCAGATTTGTTATCTGTACAACATTCTACTAGTCAAGCCCTTTCATTTGATACCCATATTAAGCGAGTTGTGAAAAAATACATGTATTTCGCCATTTTGTGGAAGCGGCCATCTTGGATTTAAAATTTATCATAGTGCAATTTATTCTACTAATCAAGCCCTTTCGTTTGATACCTATATTGAGGTAGTAGTGAAAAAAAATTAAAATTCGCGGTGGCGGCAAAATTTTGTGGTGGCGGCCATCTTGGATTTGAATTTTTTATAGTGTATAGTATTTTACTGGTCAAGCCCTTTCATTTAATACCCATATTGAGGTAGGTTGTGAAGAAATATTTTGTCCGCCATTTTGTGGCGGCGGCCATCTTGTATCGATATTAACCAAACATAGCTAAGAACATCCGCACGGATATTAACTATCAAATAAAAAAAACCGCATGGAAATCGGCCCATCCGTTTGAGCTCTACGGTGCCACAGACAAACACACACAGACAGACAGACATCGACGTCAAACTTATAACACCCCTTTTTTAGGTCGGGGGTTAAAAAGGAGCGTTCCATCCCCTTAACTATGCGGTGACCACACGGTCCGCAAAAACTGCAAGCGCGCCTCTTTACGACACCCGAGCATTACCGGCGGAGGCGGCTTACTGGACGAGCTAAACAGATATTACATTCAACGGGGACTCTTGTTCCCCGAAAACAGTACTGTCGTATAATGCGCTGTTTTAATGGTAATGATACACATTCAGTTTTTTTCTTTTTACAGTTTTTTTTTCTGACACTACTTTTGCACCCTTACATAATTCTTCTCTCACTCGAAACAAATAAGCCCGGTTATCTCATTAAAAAAACACCTATAATATCATGGTCCCTTGTAGCCAGGGCTTGATGTATCCTTAGACTAATTACTAATGAATTAGGCTAGTCCTGCTCGTCTTGCCATATAAAAAACTTATCAGGCTACGGCCTAATAGGTTTTTTTTACCGTTTTGCAGCTCGGGAGAGTGGGAGGGTCACTCACTTACATCGCGGGCTATCACTGCACTGAACTAGACACTAAGTATAAGAAGATTCATCTCTCTGGAAACATCGCTTTTAGTTAAATTGACATTATTTAAATAAAATAAATAATAAATATCGGTGGACAATTCACACACAACACCATCTGACCCCAAACTAAGCAAAGCTTGTACTATGGCGGCCATTTCCTGATATATGACGTAGAAGACGCAGTGTAGGACGGCCTCCCACTAGATGGGCAGATGACCTCACAAAGGTCGCTGGAAACCGCTGGTTGCAGGATGCGCAGAACCGTTCGTTGTGGAAATCTAGGGGGGAGGCCTATGTTCAGCAGTGAACGTCTTGCGGCTGATGATGATTATGAGGATATATATTAATTAGTTAATTGTCGTTTACTGAAAGTGGCTAATAATGTTTGCAAATTACTGTTTGTAATTAAATGTTTTGAGTTGCCCAGTCTAACGTTATATCAAGTTAGGATAAACAGACCAACACTCAAACAAACCAAAATAGACGTTTGGTTACACCAAATATGATTGTTTCAATCTTATACAACTGTACTGAAATAATGGCTCAAATAATTGAACTGAAATTTTAAAAATCCTCACGCATTAAACAACTCATCACTTAACTCATCAACAACACCAACTCAACATGGAAATCATAAATCGATACACATAAGGCAATATACGAATATATGAGGCCTATTTTTGAAGTTTTTCAACATTAGAATTCGTATGGGGTGATATTTAAACCAAAATTCAATTCGAACGATATTCAAAAAGTTAACTTCAAAATCCTACTAGGTACCTACTTAATACTCGTATTATTGTTGCAAATCCGAAAGTTAGCATATTTATTGCTCAATCACGTCGTTTGAAAACCTGAACGGATCCGGTAAAAACTTGTAGCGTAGTGGATATATAATACTAATATAACTACTAAAATATGATCTGAAATGCATCATGGGCACACTTTTGATCATACCACACCACACTGGTAACAACCACAGGGCACTATTTGTACCTATACTATGGTACATCTTTTGATGTATAAAAATGTTATGTCACGATGTTTATTTAGGTACTTCCAAAACAGTTGAACCGATTTTCAAGAAAAGTTCCCTGAGAGAAGTGATGGTCCCTTTCCGAATGACGAGCTCTATGCAGTGCTAGGTAATGATTTAGATTTTTCAGGTTTGAATAGCTGTAGCAAGGATATTTTTATAGGCAAACGTGTTGCTCATCATTGCCGCTTATATTTCTCGTCATTCTGTATCAAAAAAGAAACGAAAAAGATGTTACTACAATTTCATGCAAATTTTAGTGCCTAACTAAATATTTATACAACTAATCACTATAAATAATTATGTAGTTATAATATCATAAATATACCTACATAGAACATTCCAAATATAGAAGTATAACAACACTATTTTCATCCAGACTCAAAATGACAAGAAACGAAAGTCGCACGATTTCAACAATAGAACTCAAAACACGTTGAAAATACGACTAGTACACGCTATTACAAATATTTATACGTTAAAAAGCTATAGTCGAGCGATCTCGTGAATCACACCGTTTGAAATAATAAATCCGTCGTTGGGCGCGCGTAAAACAGTACATATTTTGTTGTAGGATTTAAATCAAGAAACGAGCGCGAGATGTGCAGCAACCATCATTTATTATAGCAGCGTGGATTTTTTTATTAAAATTCTATGTACATGTTTTGAAACGAAAGCATTTTCAGGGAAGATTAACATTTTTTGAAACAGCACAAAACAATTAAACTCTCAACACTGTTAATCCCAGAGCCGCCAGGCGTCACGTATTTTCTGATGAACGAAACGTGGACGATTGAGTAGAGTTAGTACGTACTAAGAACACATGCTTTCCCGTAACTTGCTTAGACGGCCAATTTTGAGACATTGGGTCCAGAAGATACATTAATTACATCACGTATTTTCTAATAACTGATTTTCACGTATGTTATTGGCAATATCATTTTTTTTAAATAGGGCCCCTGTACTGCGAGACACTTTCCGTCGGCCGTTTTGCTTAAAATACCCTGTAAAACTCCCAAAATAATGGCTCAACTTCACTTAAATTCTCATACTTCATTTGTAGGTATATAATTATGTTACGTATAAATAGATATATTTTTAGCATTGTTTTAAAAAAAACAAAAACTAAAGTATACTGAAATCTACAAGCTACTTATACTAAACGCATCTGAATTATTAATTAAATCATGGAAGTGTAAGGATAATAGGCGTGACGACAGGTCCTGCAATTATATTAAATTATTTGATATAATGACAGTATTTAAGTAGAATAAAATATGTACCAATTTTAATTTGGACATTTTTTAGTTTAACTTACTTTATGATCATTCAAAGCTGGATGGGCAAGTCCATTTTAAAAGTACGAAATTATTAGAAAATGCATTTACCATTGGATAACCCATTCAATTTTAAGTAACTTTTGTTATGGAACCAGTTTCCTAAACGCAATATTTAATATAGGTACCATACAAACTTTACGCGTGACGCATAGAAAATACGGCACTGTGACGTCACGCTTCTTTAGTGATTTGTATGAAGCGTTTTTGGGAGAGTTCAAAATTGTGATTTTAAAATCGTGATATCACGGGAAGTTTTTAAGATAACAAAGTAATTCTTTCACCTATTTTTCAGTAATTCAGTAGGCTTTCGATGGCACATTAAATCAAAAATGAGTCGACACGCCTATTAAGATGCCTAAACTCACCAGTTCAAAAAAGGTATATTCAATGTGGTAAATCCAGGAGCATGGATTTACCACACTGAATATATACTGAATAGCAATGCTTGAAAATTATCAAAGCTTCTAAATCACTATCATTGTTACTATCAGCCCATACTCGTCTACTGGCATAGGGTTGGAGAGACCTAATACACTACTCAGCACGATCCTCAGTTTTACGTTTCCAATCGTCATTCCTTTTATGACTGAATGGAATGCCACTAATTGTCGTCCCATCCAATCTCAGACTAGGTCCTACATTATAAACAGTCCACAAAATGTACCCGCTTCTGGGACTCTGGAATTTCTCTCGCAAGGAGAGAGTCAAGGTCATAATCCACCACGCTGGCCCAGGGTTGGTGGATGACACATGACTTCCAAATATTCTAGGTACATGATGTTTTCCTTCACTGTTTTAAGTTAGCGCTATTACGCACACGCACATGACTTCAAAAAGACAGTGGTGCGGGTGGTTTTGAACCCGGGGTTTCCGGATCGGCAGTCGTCGTTTTCCCGACTAGACCAGCTGTAACTTACTAGAGCAACCGGAACTTACTACTTAACTTACTAACTTACGTTGACTAGGTCCTACACCAAAGTATAACAGTGCAAAATATCTTTCCAAAATGTGCATCGCATGGTCACCGTACTCGCGGCGCAGTTGTGTCGAATGTTTACCCGCCGAGATCTCGGCGCGAACAATTCGTCATCGCCAGAATGAATCGCTCATCGCCCGCCTCGCGCAGTGTGGCCGCGCCTTTATGCGCGTTAGAACGGGCAACATACCTCCAAAAACTTTTTTCCTTTTTTTGTAGCAGACTGCTTGTAGCTCGGAAAAGTAACATCGTTTCATGGTTGACGCTTCAAAGCATTCGAACAATGGAGTTTACTAACGTCTAAGCTGTGGAATGCGTTCAGAGTGAGGTTTTTCCTATGGATACAATCTTGGTGTCTTCAAATCGAGAGTGAATCGGTTTCTTCTAAGTTCCACCGTAGACCACATTATCGCTTAGCATCAGTCGAGATGACGATAAAGTATAATAGTATAAAAACGTTGTATTTGAAGGCCAATGTTTTCAGAGATATTATATGACATAAAAATAAATCATCTCAAATCTCGATGACAAACGCAGTGCAGTGCTAGGTAGTGATTTGTGACATGACAGACATGTTTGCACATTACTGCTTAGCGGTAGTATAAGTGACAAGAGCGTGGTATCTCCCCAGGCATGGTCTGCAAAGAGTCTTATAGCTACAAAATAAATATTTTAATATAAAAAATGGAATGTCTGCCACCGTCCTAAGCAACGTTAACGAAATAAGACGCAGTGATTGGCCGCGCTCAATCTCGGACGTCAGTCGGCGCGCGCGCAGCTGCGAACCGACAAACACACTGACAGACAGATGTGGTGCATAAGATTGATTCTTTATTGGTAAAGCAGACATTTTATTGCTTCACCGGATTGCCACATTCGTGCATCCGTATTAAATCAACTGTGTTTGTAAACAGTCCCACTTGTGGGTCACGCACCATATTTTTTTGGCTTGCTGATAAGTAACGCGCTTGCCTACAACAGCACAATTCTATGATACTATTTGAACAAGATGAGCTCAATAATTTGTAAACTTTATGGCTAGGTTTCACGTAAAGGCCTGAAGGCCTCTTCCATTCTTTACTACGTTAGTCTAGCACTAGACGATAGGCGGGTCAGTTAAAACTATATCAGTCAGATAGAAAAAGTTCAAGATTATTTAGTAATATTATAAATCATACAGAACAGTTGCACTTTACAAAATAAATAAAACGTGATAAGGTAGCAACTTTGCGGCGATGTTCATGACGCCAATAATTTCTTCCTACAATTCAAACGTTCAGAGCCATTGTTCAGAGGCAACTAGATAAACAATTATTATATGGTTACATAATTAATGCCACATTAGTTCAAAATAACCTAAAATAATTGAATAGCGAAACCCGAACATTGCTAACGACATTTAATTATGCCTTTTAAAACCATTTGACAAATCCGTATTAAAACAGGGCCGTGAATTAAAACAATAATTACAGGCTGTATGTCGCACACCGCAATCAAACACAGAGTTGCGCATTAAATACAATTAATTAACAACAAAAATGTGGCCAGATTAATTTTAGGTGGGGAGATGCTGGAAGAATTATTTACGCAGTGCGTATAACATTGCGTGTTTTAATATTTCTAGAACTCTACCATTCATGCCTAGAATGGTAGAGTAAAAGTAGAGTTGCCTAGAATGGTAAGCAAGATCAGGATTCACCCTAATGGTGATTCCTGATCTTGCCTTTGACTTGCTTTTTGACTGATAAAATCACTCGGCCCGATTAAAACTGACTTAAAAAAGGAGTAGGTTTTCAATTCGACTGTTGTTTTTATGTTTCCTAAGAACTTGATTGGTGAACCAGTAATTACGTTTTAAAAAATGCGTAAAGCAAGTAAATTCAGAAAAAAATGATAGTTATAGGAACTGCACATAGAAGTGAAAATTTATAACTTAGAATTTAAGTATTAAACAACGCCAAAACGATACGTCAACAGTATAACAATATATCATATACTTTTATTATGAAGTAAACTCACAAGAAGTAAACTCATCTTCCAACCCGGCTGGCACGGCACTTTAAGGACCATCAGACAAGAGGAGAAAGAGAAGACCACCCTTATTTAGTACGCTAGAAAGATTATTTGAAAGGATTAGCTGCCTAAAGCTGGTGCTCCATACCACATAAAACATCAAACAACAACAAGGCATCTTTGGAGGAGGCCTTTACCCAAACCAGAGTTCTTGTTAATTTAGAAAAATTTTAAAACCATTGCTTATGTACCTAACTTATAATATAATCAAACTTACTAATGCAAATAAATTACTGTTTTTGTAACTGTAACTATCATTATTACCAACTATTTTCAAACAAATACTAATATCACAGTCCTTAACAAAATTTGAGCTAGGTACATTATTAATTAATTAATTAATTACTAACATAATCTAAGCTAACTTACTATTGTAAATCAAATCCTTGTTTATATAATATGCAATATATACAAGTATGCAATATTATAACTACAAACTATTATTTAAAAAAAACCTTATAATGTACTCCAAACTAACATAATCTAAGAAAATTTATCTTTAAAATCATATCTTTGTGTTTTTTGTAATAATTTAACTACCAACTATTGTAAGACAAGAAATAAAGAGGCTTATTATTATTATTAAACTCACAAGATTCCACCCATCCAAAAACTGTTTGACGCATACGTCTTGCTCTACTGCTCCACCGGCGCTCCGACGATTCGCTACTTTATTAATATGTCAGTGAGGCAAGCCTACAAGATTTTCCCCTGCCAACAATAAAAGTGTGAAACACGGCAAAAAAGTGGTCACGTCTAAAATCGATTCGTAATAAAACTGTCCAGTGATCTTATCCTATTGCAACATACGCCGCAGATGTCACTGCGGATCGCGGTGGCTGTCAGTTGCCACAAAAACTAGATAAAAGCGATTAAAATGTCTGTTAACAATGTTAACAGTCACATATTTAATATTTGAATAGATAGTAAATAAGCCATAACTTAAAGGTTATATAATCCTACTATCCTATCGTACTAATATTATAAATGTATGACTATTGGCAGAGTCCGCCTGGGAAAGCACTACACCTTTGCCAGTTATTCTACCGTCAAGCAGTAAAGGGCAAACATTACCGTGTTCCGGTTTGAAGGGCAATGTTTTCAGAGAAATTACAAGGGTTAGAGATATAACATCTTAGATCTCTGGGTGACGAGCGCAGTGCAGTGCTAGGTAATGATTTGGACTCTTCATGCTCCAATAGCTGCATGTCACTATGCTGTTATATGGCAGGCATGTTGCTTTCCATCAGACCACATGTCCTACTCGTCTCGTCACTCTTTATTTAAAAAATACAATGAAAAAATATAAAAATAATAGTCTGCTAATGAAAGTCTTCTTTTTCTTCTTTTCGATCATGTGTTCTGATTCTTCATCTTCTATTAATTTTTGGCTTCTTTTCGGTTTTGCTATACAGCAATAAATAAATTCATAGCACGAGTGGATGTTCTTCATTGATAAGGTCTGATTGTTTTGAAATTGAGCAACGTCGTGAATGTTACACAGGTTTTGGCTTTTTCTCGTATACGTTTCGGAAAATGCACCCTGGAACTACACTATCTGATTCCGCCCGCCTCGTTTTACTACCGAATGACCAGACAGATTAGACCCAAGCGTCATCTACACTATCAATAGTCATATAAGTAATTCTTAATAGCCATTACTCACTACCTGGATGATGACTAATAGGCGGGTTAACTAAAAAAACTAATTAGTCCGTTAGTTTACTAGGTTTGAAAAGTTCACGTAAACCAGTTTTGCACACATCGATGCATGCGCTTACAGCGGCGGTTTTGAGAGATTGTCACCATTACGCGCAAAATCAATGTTCATAATGATTATAATGTTATGTAGATATTAATAATTATATTTGTGCGTAATATATATGTAATTTCTGGCGAGAATCAGTTGCCTAGATAAATCGATTAGATTTTAAGGCAACTTATGTTTTTAGAAATATTTGTAATTTTATTTAAAAAAAAAACGTATTTATATTTTTATTTCACAAACAAAAAATGACGAAGAAACTATGTTTAGAAGTTCCGAGTGACGTCACGTCTTACGTTTTTTATGTAGACGTGACGTCACAAGTCCCCTGCACTGGAAGTTTCATGCTCTACATATTTGTCGATTTTTAATATGTAATTTGATGAAACCAAAAAATACGTGGCCTAAAGAAGTACCTATTTTTCCATTATCTACCTGAAAGACTAACTAGAATGGTATATTTTTAGCCCAGATATCATATCACCAACAATTATATGTATTACAATTAATAAACTATGACTTCAGCCGTAGGTAATTCCTAAACAAACACCCTTGTAAATCTATCCCGGCCGGCGGGAAAACAAAGCGTTCGACAATGGCCGCAAATCGTTCATTATCGCGCACAATAAAATCGAGTGCGTTCTAAATTTGGCCAAAATTTATTTATTTATTGCTTTTATAATACGTCCGAGTATATATCACGCGGCTGTCATAATGTTGGACGATAATGCGGAATTTGGGAATACGGGATCCGTGGAGCTGATTGTTTCATTTTGCATTTTATGTATTTGCGTTTGATCGTGACTTGGAAGACTTTTGTGATTGTGTATGGTTTTCAAATAAAATCTAATTAATATTAATTTAATAACGGATTACCAGACACGGTCTCAGCCTAAAGTTTTAAAAGGGTTCACTAATAATAAAACAATATGTCACAAAATATTCACACATGCCACAAACGTAACATAAATATTCACCGTTAAATGTCAGAAAACCATTTTGAGAGTCTGTGTCCACTGTGCCCTTCTCCTTGGAACCATGTCTGTGGATTACATATTACTAATATTACATGAAACTTAATTCGGTTTGCATCGTCCGTATGTGGACCGGCTTAAATTTCAGTCTCCATTGTGAACCTTTAGCCTTTACCGCAAAAGCAGCTGCAGTGCTATGCCAAACGTGATATCATACTATTGCTTTCCAAGTTTTGGACAGCCGACTTGTAATAATTTGCAAGTCGGTAGTCTAAAACTGCAGCAGCGTTCAACTAACCTGAACGTACTAACTAACTTAACTAATTATAGTAACTCACAGAGTCGAAGCATACCAAAAAGTATTTCGTGTAATTAACGTAGTCAGTAACGGTACTCAATGAGCACTAATTCTTGTACGATTACTAGCATAAGAGCTCTTGAGATGGCTGCGACCCGGCTTGAGTTATCACCAAGATAAATATTTTGAGATCAACCTAGCCTAATTATTTTGGATCTAGCGGAAAATATTTCGTTAGCCTGTGTGCATAATGTGCACCCTCTGAACCTCTCTGAAGACTTTGATCATCAAAATATTTAGTCTCTTCGGCTCCACGTTGTTTCTGTCCGTGATAGCCGGCAGCGGCGAAGTGTAGTAAAGAGAGGCGTCACAATAATTCTCCCACATGACAATGCTTTAATGCGCGTTTGATTCATCCGGCGCGGAATGAGGTTATCATTCGCAGGGCGCTTGTTATAATGAATTTTGCTATTGTGGCTGCGTATTTATTGCACGTTAATATCGTAATGCTACTGTTGTTTATGGTATGGGTATCAGTTTTATTATTTTGCGCTATTTTATGTTTATTTAAAGTGAAAACTTATTTAGCTAAGTTGAATACCTACTGACTAATGTGGGGTTCACAGACTTTCTAGTGACGAATGGTATGACAGCCGAGCAGAATAACCGCGATAGGTGCTTTTTAGATAGTTGAGATCTTGTAAGTTCACGTTGTCGACATGCGTTACAGTAGAATATCTGTAGTAACGTTTTGTGCAACGTTTAGTGCAACTTTACTCTTCAATTCAAATTTACAAGTTTTAATTTCTATCGGCAGCCCCTACAACTGCCATTTTTAAATGTAGATTACATGTCTTGAATATGAAGGATTGGAATACTCAATCATCCATCATTTATGTTGCATCAATACGATACAGAAAATTACCGATAGTTACAAAGTTCAATCGTAATAACAAACAAACTACATTAGGGTATTAGATAATGCAACATTGTTAGGTAGGTAATAACAGATATCCGTGTTAATAACCCTAACCTGCCGTAGTTTTGTAATATCATGCTTTTTAGTATAAACTCATGGAGAACAAATTCACAGTGATACATGTACCGGCCTCAACCTCAACAACACATATTATAGCCTATAGCACTCAGAAATCATGTACCAAAGATTTTACATATACTACGTATAGAGTTGGCTAAAACGCTTTACACGACGCACGGGTAGCATCTTTCTTGCCTTGTCGCTCTTGTAGAAGTATCATACTTTTGTCGCGGAACACCACTCTGTTGCCATAGAAAATGTGCACGTGATTTGCTTACGATTGACACAAAGGAAATATGCGGAAAATCTAACTCTATACGTAGTATATAATTAAACTCTTTGTCACGTACATATCTAACGGCGAAAGAATCTTAAGAATCGGTCCAGTAGTTCCTGAGATTACCGCATTCAAACAAATAAACTCATCAGCTTTATAAAATTAGTATAGATGAGAAAACCCCGTTCGGAGAACTTTCCAACAATTCTAGAAGTCATTCACTTACAGATACCGAAATCTCTTGAATAACTCCAGTATCGATGTATCTCCATTGCAAAGCTAGACGTGCCCATAGATCAATCGTCTTCCAATCGACTAATACCCGAAATGTCTTACACAGCTACAGTTCCACCCATCGTATAAATCTCGCATGCTAAAACTAAGACGGACCTCGCGACAAGGCCCTTATCAAGTGTGGCCGTTATTTACGGCCACCCCTGAGTTATGGCCAATTTACAGGCAGTCATTAGGGCCGTAATGGCCTCAAGGTGTCGGGAAAGTGGCCGGGATAAGTTTGCGCCGCGTCAGCGTTTTCCTGACTGAGGGAGACTGGGTTATTGAAATATGGGCTGGAGTTTAATCTGATGGGTCGGTTCGGAACGATTAGCGATGCATTATGCTCTTCGTGGTCAGGTTTAGAATGTCGCGCTGGACGGGGTGATTTTCCAGTAGCAGTGTTGAGGTATAGTTATGTATTGTTGTGATAGGACTCTTGGCAGAGTCCGCCTGGGGAAGTACCATACCTTTGCCAGTTATTCTACCGCCAAGCACAAACATTACTGTGTTCCAGTTTGAAGGGCAATGTTTCAAGTGAAATTACAGGGCTTAGAGATATAATATCTTAGATCTCTGGGTGACGAGCGCAGTGCATTGCTATACTGTGCTGTTATCTGGCAAGCATGTCGCTTACCAGCAGGCACCATGTCATGTACCAACATCTATATTATGTACCTATGTTATGCAATAAAGAATTATCTTATCTTACCTTATCTTATCTTATCTCGTCTGGTCACTCTTTATTTAAAAAAAAAAAGTTTTAGACAATCACGGTTGTTCACCATACTATGTATTAGATATACCGGTGTAATTAATGTTAAATACTTATTGTAGTCTCTTTGTTATACACATTATAATTTTTTGTGTGCGACTGGTTTTGTTTTTGATGTTTTAATTATTTATTTCTTGCCTGATAATGATTTTAATTTTGTACTATCATTATCAACTTTGCTTATTATTATGCAAATAAGGACACGTGTGTTACTCCTGGTTATTATTATTGTTTCATGTTTGCCTTCTAAAAATTTAAGATTTGTTTTTTTTACTTTACGAAGAACTTTCTACTTAATTTAAATAATCTGCAGGGTTTATTTGTTTGTTCGGGAACGCTTTTGAAGGGTAGCTTTTTTGTGTTAGCAAATTTTTCACATGTTCAATGAATTAAGGCTTGGGTAACATATATTAATTATCAATGATTTGAATTGGTGAAACTTTGTGGTAATACAAAAAAACTAGATAAAAAACCATTTCTATCTATTCTTTCTATTTCTTTGTTTATTAACATTTTTTCCAATATCTTATTAAATTTCTGAAAAATATTATTTGCAAAAATGCCTCAACGGAAAAGGCGCGAAATTTCCTGATAATGGAGCACATGCTGCCATCTAGCGAGGATCTACGTAACAAATTAATTTACTTCTCCTACTCCACACAAGGCAGCGCTGTATCGTGTTGCAATCAGTGAATCTTTTTCAAACGAAACAAAAATTAGATGCGAAATAATTTAAATTATAAAAGACGGCGTTTATTAATAGACTGCAGGCCCGTGAACAAAATTGATGGGTCATCTTATACAGCAGGAGACCTATGTAGGATCATAGAAGGGTATAAAGTAATAAGATTGAGCACTATGCCGTCACTTGTAAGCCGTCCAACTGAGTGCTGTTGAAGAGGGGGGGTTCTAAACCTCGATCATTTCTCCTTGTCGCATGATTTTTGTACGGCATTGCGAAATAATGTATTAGAAGAGGTATACATTCTACCTATGCAAATCTCACGGTTTTTATTTATTTAAATTAGCCACTCCACAGACTCCGGGGTCCGTGATCTTTGTCATTACAATTATCGTTTTACATATATCTTGGATAAGGAGAAGAAGAGGAAAATAGGAGGGAGTTGGGTACATTTAAAATCTAATTCTAGTGCTCGTCTGTAGAGCTGATCACTACCGGTTGGGATTCCGCTAGTAATCGACTCGACATCGAGTGTTTGCCTTGTCATTTGCCTAAGCTGCCTCCTCCCGGCCGAGAGCCTCCACAACGGCCGCATTTCTGTCCCTGATGGCCATCTGTAGGTTAAAATCGCGGATGGTCTTCGGTGATGCAGCCCACGCTCGCCGCACGAACCGACCGATGGCGTCGTCGGTGTCGTCAGCGTAATATGTGAAGGTCCCCGTGTGCCGTGAGATTGCCACTACCGCATGGGGCACGCTCGTGCAGCTTCATGTTTGCCTTGGTTTTGATTACGATTACCGACTCGTATGTTAGTCCTTGAGCTTCATGGATAGTAAGGATGCGTGACCCGGTGCCTGATCCATAACCCTGGTTTGTCAAGGTCTCCTTCTCCTCTTGAGTGTGAACTAAGAAGAGGGTATTTGGTAGGGTGTTGGGTATTTGCGCTCCTTATATCTTCTCTGTTCTAGGGACTTTATACGGGACGCTGAAGAGTACATACCGGAGTATATTTCCCTCAGTGCATATGCGACGTCCATTGGGTTTCGATGTGTGCAGAGCAACTCCTGGCTGATCTTTGTTACCAGGTTCGGGCGATGATACCTCATTTCGAAGAGATTTTCCCTGTCGATATAAGGCAACTGATTGACGTCTCCAATGAGGACAATTTCACCAGCACCAGACAGCCTTGAAGCCATCACAATGGCTCCAAAATGGTTCATGAGAGCTTCGTCCACCATGAGGCGACTGAAACTTTCTCTACCGAAACCATTTACCAGAGCAGAAGCCATGGTTCGCACTCTGGTTTTGACCAGGTTTCCGATTCGGTGCGATAGCTTTTCTCTTAGATCTTTTGCTGCCTCAGTTGTTGTAGTGATGATGGCGTCCTTGTCCACGTCGAAGTGTCTAATCACCCATGTTGTTTTTCCACATCCTGGAACTCCGTTGACCCACTGTATTCTCGGTACCTCCCAATTTTCCCAATCTGCTTTGACGTTTCCGTTCCCTTCGATGGTCTTGGCCATCTCTAGAATCTTATCGTCCAGCATAATCTTGGTGCATCGGGCAGTAACTACAATTGGGTCGTTTGGTGGTGTCGCATAAACAGGCACTCCCGCGCGCTTTGTCTCTCTCTCGTTCAGTGTCACGAAGCCATTTTCTGCACTGTAAGCTGCCATATACTGTCCTGTCTTGGTTCCCTTGATGACCCGGAAGTGACATTATTGTAAATGGCTGCTTCGGCCTCCTCGAGTTTCGCCTTTAAAAGGCTTTCACTTCCTAGCCTATAGGACTGCATGATGTTTTCGCAGGTCTTGAGGTTGACTTGTCGTGTCGCGCTCAGTGTGGCTATGAATTCGATGAAGGCGTTGCGTGCATGGCTCCGCGGCTCCGAAGCCGTGACATAGCGGGGCGGTTCAACCTGTCCCATGTCGGCTCTCGTTCGGGCTGGTTGTTGCTGTGAAGCTGCTTTGGGGTCTTTGACGTCGAGGGGGCGATGAATGGGATGTGATTCGGAGTACGCTCCTTGCTGCTGCGTTGAAAGCAGTCACGAACGCCGTGTTGGTGCCTCGGCTGCTAGTTAGATTGGCTGAGGCTTTTTCCGCGGCTGCCCTCTGCTGTACTCTTTCGGAGCCGGTTTGGATGGTCGAACTAGGAACAGGATGTCCCCAGCTGTCAGTTGCATTTGTTTGGTCGTGCGAAGGGGCTCTGAGGAAGCTCAGATTTTCTCCCCTGTCTTCGTATACGACAACCTCATGATGTTTAGAGGCCTCAATGCAACCCAGCCGGTCTGCGACTCTCGCTCTTGAATATTCGATTGCCATCGCATCCACGCTTATCACCGGGGTGTTTCACCTGCATTTCTGCTCAGATGTGCAAGCAGCGCACTTGCCTGTGTGAAAGGCGTCCGACCTTCCGAGTACTCTATTAGTGCAATCGTTTTGTTTTTCGATCGCACCAACCGAAATCGGTGGCCGTCTACCTCGCACACCGGCATGGCGTCGTAGGTTTTCCGCTTCATCGTGACTTTGCGGTACTCCCATTGAGCAGGCAAGACAATCCAGGCGACAAACGGGCTCGTTTCCGCTCCCAAGCGAAGCAAAAGCTTATTCCGAATCTTTCTTTGTTGCTGTCCATGAAGAGAGCCACCCGCGGATACGGATCCCTGCTTCTCCTCGGTCTGCGTTCTCCAGTAGTTGTTTGACGGAGAAGCTCTTCGAGGAGTTATGTTGGGCGGGAACCGCATGCCGCGCGGCGTCCACAGACAGCGGGGCAGGGGTGTGGTGGTGATGGGGGCGCGTATTTGAATTAGTGGAGTTTCTCATGGCCGCTATGCGGAATGAGCTCTCCATGAAGGACAGGAGCCGTGTTCTGTTATCTGGATCTACTAAGATGTTGTGGAGATCCGAGACAACCAGTCTTCTGTCGATCATAGATTCGAGCTCATGTCTTGCGACCATGAATCGGGGACAATCGACTAGCACGTGCCAGATCGTTTCGGGTTGGTCGGGGTCACACTCGCATGCCGGACTGCTCTTGAGCTTAAATCTGTACAGGTAATCTGCTATTCCTCCGTGTCCCGTCAACGCTTGTACCTGGAAGGGAGTCAGTTTCGTGGTTCTCATCACCCGATATGCGTTTGCTATATCGGGGAGGAACGTCTGGGTGACTTTTCCGGTGTCCCAGGTCTCATATCGATCCTGCCATTTCTTGACCGATTCTTCGCGGATTTTCCTTTTGACGTAGGACAAGGGGATCCCCTCGTAGTCCCTGGGTGACTCCGTGAGTGCCGCCGATTTGGCCAGTTCGTCGGCTCTTTCGTTGCCGACGGTGCCAACATGCGCTCTCACCCAGAAAAGACGAAGAGATCTCCTTCAGCATTTATCTGTCCAATGTTTTCCTTTACGCACTTAACCAAGGGTGGCTCGTTTTTGGGTTACTTAGCAGTTCGAGTGAAGATCGGGAGTCACTCAGGACATTGACTTCTGGGTCCTTGCTCTTTAACGCTATTTGAGTTGCCCGGTACAGAGCATAAAGTTCCGATTGAAAGACTGTGCATTCGGAGTGGAGCTTGAAGGTCGAGTTTTGACCTCTCTGCCATTCTCCCACCATGTTAGAGCAGCTCCAACTTTACCTTCAATTTTACTGCCATCAGTATAAATTTGAGGTCCTTGTGGAAGATTGAGGTGTCTTCTAGGAGCTCGTACTCTACGGATAACTGCGTGGACGGATGGGGTTGGTCCAGGCAGTTAACATTTCGTTCGAGTTCCACTTCTGGTGGGAGGTAGTCTTGGGAGAGGTGTTTTTACTCTGTACAAATTTGCCGCTTCCTGTATTCTCAGATCAAGGGGAGCAGACCGGAAAGGGCAAGTGCTGCTTTCAGAGAAACAGTACGGTACGACTTACAGATTTTCTGGGCAAAACCTCTTTGGATAGCGTTCAACTGAGCCTTGTTTTCCTCGAAGTCTGCCGCTTGCGCCCATACACTTGAGGCATACATGATGATAGGTTCCACCACCGCGACGTAGATTGTTCTCGTGATTTCGCCATTTAATCCCCAGGTCACCTTCGCTGCACATGCGAGCTGTCTATAAATGTTCGCCACTTTTTACATTGGGCGGTCACATGTGCTTTAAAGTTGAGCCGGCGGTCGATCAGTAGGCCTAGCAGTTTGACTTCATCGACCAGATCGAGCCGGACGCCGGACATGACTATGTTTGAGTTTCGTATTTCAACTTTTTGTGAAAAGCATCGCGTTGGTTTTATGCGCTGCAAAGTTGAGCGCCCTGCTCGCCTGCTGTTCGATGATATTCGAGTTGCCTGTAAACACGAGAACGACGTCATCTGCGAACGCTTGACAGTACACTCCCTCTGCTTCTAGCATTCGCAGTAACGAGTCTAGGATCACATTCCAAAAGGTCGGTCCGCAGATGGACCCTTGGACGCATCCCTTGGTTGTTTCCTTCTCGTAGACTGCTCTTGCATAGTTGACCTTGATTTTACGGTCGCTGAGGTAAGAGTTTACCATGTCGTAGAGGTTTGTTGGGCACCTCTTCTTCGCTAATTGATTTTTGAGGGTGGGCCACCATGCATTGTCGAAGGCGCCTTCTATATCCAGGGAGATTAAGAGTACGGTGTCTTTAGTGTCTACTCCTTTTTGATGTGCTCTACCAGGTCATAGAGGGCGTCTTCAGTGCCTCGCTGGGGCATGAAACCGTACTGTTTCCTACTAATGGTTGGGAGGAGATGCCATTGGAGACGGTTTACCAGAAGCTTTTCGACGATTTTTCCTAGAACGGACAGAAGACCTATGGGGCGGTATGATTTTGGATGTGTGTAATCTGTCTTACCGGGCTTGCGTAATATGACCACGTGCGCTTCTTTCCATTGCTTGGGAAGTATTTCAACGACAAGCATTTGTTTGTTATCGCCAAGAAAACCTCCCATTCGCAACGTATGGCTGCTTCACAGATATCAGCGGTTAGCCCGTCTGTACCGGGAGCTTTTTCGGATTCAGAGTTCTCAGTACTGATTCCAGTTCCGTTGATGTGAATGGTGGGTCATTTTCCGGTAAGCCCATAGGCGTTTCTGTCATTCGCTCCCGTAGCTCTGTATGACAAGGTTGGTCTGTGCTCTCAGAGTCGTCGGGATAGAAAGTTTTGGCAAGTAGTTCTGCAGATAGCTGCGGCGATAGAGTGTTACCTTCGGTGTCTCTTAGGAGTATTTCTTCCTGTCTTGTCGAAGTTTGTTTCATCACTCTGTAGATCTTGTCCCACATGCTTTCTTTCTCCTGATTCGTGCAGAACTCCTTCCAACTTACCGTCTGAGCTTGTTTGACTTTTTCCTTGTAGTCTTGTCGAGCAATTTGATACTGCTCGACTACAAGTTCAACTCTGTCGGGGCGGCATTCCTGATCCGTCTCTTTCTTCTGAGAACTTCCTTTTCAGATTATCGAGCGTTTTCGTATACCATGGGGGGGTTGGATTTCCCTTCGGCGAGCTTACCAGTGGGATGGTCTGTTCGCAGGCTTCATGTATATTAGCTGTGTAGCTCGTAATCATCGACTCGAGTTCCAATGGACTTTCACATTTCTCCACTGACTCGGGCGAGATGTTTCCTTCTACAAGGGAGGATTTTAACTGTGACATAAAGTTTGACCATTGTGCCTTCTTGGTGTTATATTTGCGTGTTGTTATTGGTCTCTGTTGTTCGAGAGCTTTAACTAGACGCAAAGTGAAGGTAATTGCGTTGTGGTCTGATGTTGTAATACTTTTGTCAACATTCCATCCTCGATTTTTCCCAGGAGAGACTCGCTGCACGTTGTTACATCTACTATGCTTGTGCAGAGTCTACCTTCCCTAACGATCTCGAAGGTTGGTGTATCGCCAGAGTTGAGAATAAATAAGTCCATTTCGTTGAAGAAAGAGTTTACGGCTTCTCCTCTCTCATTTTGGGATGTACTTCCCCACCAGTGGGACCACGCATTCACGTCACCAGCAACAATCAGATCTTTTGTCGCTAGTTTTTCACTGAATACTTTAATCCTGCTGAGGTAGGGGTCGACTATTTGGTCTCCTTCTAAGTAGACAGAAATAACTCCCAGTTTTAGGCCTGTGCCGACCAACAGGACAGCCGCTTCTGTTTCGGTAACAAGTTGGGGGTCATGGATTACCTCCAGTTTGTCACCGAAGACTATTATGGCTGCCTTAACTGGTTTTTGCCTATTTAAACTGCACTGAATAATACGAGTTCCAGGATATTGTTTCATTACGCCTTTGTTTCCCCACATAGGGTTCTTGAACAAGGGCAACTGAAACTCCCCTTTCTCTCGCGACCTTCAGGAGTTCTGCTGTTGCATTCTGGGAGCGCTGCAGGTTTGCTTGAATGAAACGCATACCTGGTTCGCCTACTCTTTGGGAGACTGAGCCACGTTCCTCATGAGTGCCCTTAGCAATAAGATATTCGAGACCGCGCTATCCCATCCCATTTTAACCTTTCAGGGCACTCGCTACTAAACGCATTGTGTGCGAGTTCTTTTGGGGTCTGTTAGGATGAGCAGTCGCGCAGTTCTTGCATTTGGGGGACAGGTCTTCTTTCCTTGCCTTGCATTGAGTCCAGGAGTGAGTTTTCCCGCAGTGACTGCAGTACTCATCCCTATCCCGACAGATCGCCTTTGTATGACCAAAACCTAGACACTTCGAGCATTGCACCAAGGGCGAGTGGTCTGCCACTGGTCTCCTCTGAAGTCCTATGTAGACTTTTTCAGCATCCAAAAACGCTCTGTGAATGCAAGGAGAGACCTCGATCACCGGATGGCACTCATGAGGGTTACGTGCTTTTTTCCTGTACCGCACTCTAATCGCGCTTTCTTGCAAATTAACCCCCTGTAGCAAATGTTTATTCTGCGCCAAAAGGTTTTCTACTATTTCGTTGTCTTTGTGATAAGACAGGACGTCTCGTATGATGATCAGTGGATTACCCGCTTTCGCAGTTTCCACCTTTAAAGACTTGTCCTGCTGCACACGATTTCTGACCAGACCAAGGTCTTCCTCTGTGCTGCAACTCAGGATGACTTTCCTGTTTCGAGCTTTTCGCACTCGGTCAACTCTTGCTCCAGTCTTCTTCGTGTCCAGAGCTAACGCTATCCTGTCTATTAAATTTTCGGCGGTCGTGGGGGATGTGGGATTCGCCGTTGTCACGATAAGAGTGTGGTTCGGTTTTGGCACGATCGGCTTAGCCGCTATTTTTGCGTAGTTAGGCTTTGGTGGCTTGCCCGTCTCCGCTTGGCAGATTTCGGCCTCGATGCTTAGGGCTGGTGGGGAAGAATTAGTTTTCCTGGCGCATCGTCCGGAGTTCTGACGATACAGCTTCTAGACGTTCTGTAATAGGCAGCACGTGCTCGTCGATGTTTATTTTAATTGGGTCAATCTCACGGTTGACATCTGGTAGTTTATTAAAAGAACTTTTGAAGTGAAAATTTCTAGCCGCGTTGAACTGTATTGGGTGAAATTTTCTTAGTTTACGTTAGCGACATGCATTACAGTACTTATAATTTATACTACACATACGACGTATTGTGCATCATTAGCGTAGTTATAAGATTTCTCATCTATCGTCAATTCTTGTGGCTGCCATTTTTTTTGCTTAGGAAGTGGCTCATTGAACCGATGTCATGTTTCGCTAATTAACAATATGAAGCGTTCTATTGATCGGTGAGTTACGTTCGTCTTCCCTCGCCGTGGGCGGGTGTATCCGAGGACTGGTAACTGTTATAACTGGCATTATCTCGTGATTTAGAAGTGACGACCTTGTCAAGAGATCCAACCTTGTTGCCATCTGCTTGACAATTTAAGGAAGTTTCTATAGTTACGGCTGGTCTAGTCAAGAGAACAGCCACTGCCAATCCGGAGCCCCGGGTCTTAGTCCCACACGCATTACTGTCGTTACCACGTACGAGCGTAATGGTGCTAACTTAAAAACGGCGAAGGAGTTTTCTTTCAGTCGTAGTCATGAAGAAACCAGCATGTTCCAAGAATCTTTCTAGATCATGCATTATCCACCAACCAGCACCGGGCCAACGTGGTGAATTAGGCCTTAACTGTCCCCTTGCGAATAACGGTTCCGAATCCCAGCAGTGGCAACTTGTAGTGGATATTTTCGTCCATCCGATTCAGATTCAGACTCAGATTTTTTAAGGAATTTTTGTAATATACTGTGGATAATAGCTTTCAGTACGTCCGTGGGATGTATTTAATGCCCGCAGCAAGCCATTTCTAACGATAAAATTTTGAAATAAATGATCAAGTTAAAATTAGAAAACCAAAAAGTGAATTTACGAAAACTTTCTCCGAAAATATCAACACCAATTTCGATATAAAATTAAACTCGAACACTCGACTTAATTACAGATATTTTGTGAAACCAACTCACTGCTTTAGTGATACTATACAACGAAGTTTCCAAATAAACTAAAATATTTACAAAATAACGAAAATTTTAGATTTTTGTTGTTTTTTAGAAAGTGTTGCTTAAACGGTTTCGGTAAAATTTACAACTATGTTTTTCTGATGTATTTTAGTGTTGTACAGGGTTGATGGTAATCCGTCTGCTCCCTTTTAAGGTGATGTGGAGTACATTAAATAGGTCAACTTTTGTATACAGTTAATAAAAATGTATGTATTTTTCCTATTTTTCCCATACAAAATAAAATAAGTGTATTTGCCCGATTTAAAAGCAATCGCATCAAAACTCTTCGCAATAATTCATTACAAGTGCGCGCGCGCTCTTTAACGCCCGATAATTGTAGTGCCAAAGTGAATATAACCTCTAAACAGCCGCTAAATAATGCTAGAGAGGACAACAAACACAATTTTTTTTGGTATGTATTGAGTTTTAACAAATTTGTAGAACAGAAGTTGTTTGTTTAAAAATACAGAACATGCCCTAAACGAATACAGATTGATTACTAGTAACCCTGTATATATTAATCAATCAAATAATCATCAAAATGCTTTCGCAGTTGGCGGAGCTATCGCGTATCATACATAAAAAAAACAAACTGCCGCATAGAGAAGAGATTTTCTATTCGGCAGTGTATCCTTCATTGAAATCGGCTAAAAACATTCAGTCAATTTAGAAACTCCTCTTTTTTTTAAAACGAGCCGGCTTGTAATTAGTTTTTTTTTTCTTACAACCATAGTGAAAACATTCGAAATACGTTTTGAAACTGTGTCTCTTTTCGCCTGGATTTCAGGATGAAGCGATACGAATGGAAGGTACTTCGGTTGGGCGATGGCGCGTCGATAGTAATCCCGGACGGCACTCGTCGGCCGCTGCTTGAAACCCCCGACGTAACCGTTAATGCCTTAATCTTGAGACGGTGGCCTCAAACCTAGAACGTTAGCGTGGATACGACAAACAACTCATACAAATTAAATTTACAAAAAAACTTGAAACAATTCTACTAATATTATATATTAATTTATATTAACGAGACGACCAAGACATGTCCCTGATGGTAAGCAACATGCCTGCCATATAACAGCGCAGTAACGAGCAGCTATTGGAACGTGTCCATATCATCACCTAGCACTGCACTGCGCTCGACACCCAGAGATCTAAGATGTTATATCTCTAAGCCCTGTAATTTCTCTGGACACGTATTTTTCCCGTTTTTAACCCCCGACCAAAAAAAGGGGTGTTATAAGTTTGACGTCGATGTCTGTCTGTCTGTCTGTCTCTCTGTGTGTGTGTCTGTCTGTGGCACCGTAGAGCTCAAACGGATGGGCCGATTTCAATGCGGTTTTTTTATTTGAAAGTTAATATCCGTGCGGATGTTTTTAGCTATGTTTGGTTAATATCGATTAAAGATGGCCGCCACCACAAAATGGTGGACAAAATATTTCTTTACAACCTACCTCAATATTGGTATCAAATGAAAGGGCTTGACTAGTAGGATATTATACACTATAAAAAAAAATCAAATCCAAGATGGCCGCCACTACAAAATGGCGAATTATATTATTTTTTTCACTACTACGTCAATATGGGTATCAAACGAAAGGACTTGACTAGTAGAATGCATTGCACTATGACACAAATCCAAGATGGCCGCTTCCACAAAATGGCGAAATACATTTCTTTTTTCACAACTCCCTTAATATGGGTATCAAATGAAAAGGCTTGACTAGTAGAATGTTGTAAAGATTACAAATCTGAGGTAGTCGGGGGTTAATCAAAATTTTTAATTTTGTTATTGTTGTTAGATTACTCATTCATGCTCCGGTCCTATTGATAGTGGCGTAATGTTATAGAGCCTATAGCCATTCTCGATAATTGTCCTATCTGACAGGGGAATTATCTGTCAAGTCGGACCAGTAGTTCCAGAGATCTAAGTGTTCAAATAAACAAACTCATTTTTTACTAACTACAAACAAGATTTGTAGTATTAATACAGAAGTATAGATTGAGTATTGTTGTGGAAAATAATGTGATTTTAAATCCTTATCCACACTAAGTCAGCACCCCCCAACGTCACCTTCAAGGTGTCTCGTGGAGCCGTAACTCTAACCGTTGGGCGCCCTCGTCGACGCGTTGAGGAATTATTATTATGCGAATAAATACTCGAAATGTCACGACTAAATGTCCCCCCAACCCCCTACTAATCCAGGGGGAGACAAATGCCGTTCGATCTCGGGGAATGTCCCGTAATAGTTTTAAAGCGAGCCTAATTTTGTTGCGGTTTTTGAATTGTGCCTTTTGAGGGGATTCGAAAGGAGGTTGTAAATTTTAGACGGTTTGTAGGTAATTTAAGGTTTGATGTTTGTTTGATTTATAAGAGAGAGGATCTGTAAGTACCAAAGCGAAACATTTAAAGTCAATTTGTAATTCGAAAATATTTGTAATTCGAAATATTTAGCCAAGTAGGTATATTTTGTAATTCGAAACCTTAAGCCAAATCTGTTTGTAAATCTTGTAATTGATCTGAAACCCTTAGCCAAGTTTGTTCATAATATAAAGTTTTAGGGCTTTTAAGGGGCTTGACAATGCTTTAGGATCGGTATAAAAGACGTATTATTAGAGAGGCCTATGCCTAACTGTGGACTATGATAATGATGGAGAGTTAAAAGAGATAGTATGTTTTAAGAATAATTTGTATGTCTTTGGTTAAGTAACTTTTTTTTAAATAATTGCGCGTGACCGTCTACCTAATTCTAAGGCTACTTTAATGTATTTTCCTTATTTTATAATAAAACTAGAATGATCTAGGACTTGTATCGTATTTTACTTAATCATCAAAACCAATTATAATATAAAATTTTATTATTCAATTATTTAAAATTCCGGGTTAAAGTATGAATAGAATAGAATCATCATCATCATCATCAGCCGCAAGACGTCCACTGCTGAACATAGGCCTCCCCCCTAGACTTCTACAACGAACGGTCCCGCGCAACCTGCAACCATCGGTTTCAAGCGACCTTTGTGAGATCATCTGTCCATACAGTCCAATAGAATAGAATAGCATAAAATTGTTGTGAAACTTAGGTATTAATTCTTTGTTTAATTTGAAAAAAGTTTAAAACGCTTATGTGTATATTGCGATAAATATTTTGAAAGGCACTTAACCTTTGCTTGTGCAAAAGCCTACAAACATTATAAATGTCAAAGTTTGATTAGATGTTTAGATAATTGTTTCTCAAGCACTCTGATTGAAAACCTCCTCAAGCACGTTCAAACGTTTGACCACCTTTCTCTCTCTCTCTCGCTCTATCTCTCTCTATCTCTGGGTAAAATTTGGAACACAGATAGATTATCGGCTGGAATAACACATAAGCTACTTTTCACTGCAGGAAAATCACGAGAACGGGAACTACGCGGGTAAAGCCGTCGGGAGCTGCTAGGTTGGATTATAGCTAGGATGACTGGCCTCGTGGCTTAGTGGGTATTAACTCTGCCTGCGAAGCAGAGGATCGTGGGTTCGATCCCCACCCAGTGCATATATTTGTGTGATGAATTCAAATATTTGTACTATATTTGGGTGTTTCTATGTATCAGAAGCATGTATTTACAACTCTGTATTATATAAGCTATCTGTCCACCATAGCACAAGCTTTGCTTAGTTTGGGGTCAGATGGTGATTGTGTGTGTACTGTATATTGTCCACCAATATTTATTTATTTTATTAGTAATATAAGTAGGATTATAAGCCCTGAAAATTGCGATGTAAGTTAGTGTTCATATAATAGTACTGAGAGTAACATTTTAAGTAGTATTAATTCGGACTAAGAATAAGAAATCATGTACCCAGACAAGTATTAAGGCAGATCAGCGGTTGTCTTAAGGCCGGTGTCCACGATTACCTCATCAAAAGCGAGATTAAGAAGGCTTTCCTTGTTCGTGTCACCCCTTCTTGTCTAACAAGCGACATGGCTCCGGGGATTAGCGAGGTTCAATGTGGTGCATCTTGATTTCGGTTTCTGTATAATAACATTCACGTAGCCTTAATCTTAATATATATAAATATCCTGTCACGATGTTTGTCCGCGATGGACTCCTAAACTACTGAACCGTTTTTAATCAAATTTGCACACAGTGTACAGTTTGATCCAACTTGAAAGATAGGATAGTTTTTATTTCGATTAAGGTTTTTATATGACAATATCCAAGCGAAGCCGGAACGGACCGTTAGTAATTAGTAATTACTATTGATTTTTTCCTGTCATATCATTTTCTTTAAATAATTAGATACTTATTCTTGTATATAACACATATTTAGACTCAAATCCCTGTATTAAATATAATACTGTAATCGAAATATAGCACAAACGATACAGGTGACAACACTGTTATACAATTTATTTCTTTTCATTGTTTCAAGGTTTATACAATTTATTTATTTTCATTGTAAATTTTACGGAAGTACTGGACTTCAAACCAGAAAATTTTAGCATACTTTCGCTATACCTGCCTTATATTTTTTTGGAAACATGTAAAATGATTCCTTTTCCCTTAAATTTATCTCGAATCATTGCCTTTCAAACTAGAAAACATGAATGTTTACTTGTACACCTTGTAACTTTGGATAACTTGTAACTACGAAACGTATAACATAAAAAATGATTAACCTCATAACCTATTAATTTATCTGGATACATTTTCTTTCAACCCAGAAAATTTAAGTGTAAATTCCGTTTCACAAGCCGTTGCTAAGACAACATTATTATAAAATAAAGCTCAGAAACTTGATTCAATAGTAAAACGTCCCGACGTAATCTCGTCTCCACCGACATTACCGCCAAGAAAAGGCAGAAAGCATTCGACAAATCCTGACTGTTCTGAAAAAAGTATCTCAATATATATACCCCTAGATATTGGCGTATGTTGACATATTTACGACCTCCTCGACTATTAAGTGGTGATTTAGTGTAGGCATATCTGGATGGATACGTTTTTATCGTTGGCCATATATCCACTGGGCTTTTCGGTTTATTATGTGCCATTGTGAGGGGCTTAGAAGATTTCTTCAACTGTTTTCCGTTCGTCGGATGGATATCTGATGCGGTTTTTCAACTCGAATCAAAGTTTTCTGATTGGTTCTGAAAAGGCTAGTCATGTTTACGTCAGCAAATATCACTCTTTCATATTAATATTATAAAGCTGAAGAGGTTTTTTTGTCGGAACACGCTAATCTCAGAAAACACTGGACCGATTTCAAAAATGATTGCACCGTGATATACGGTATATATAGAGGTATACTTATGTACTACGGGCGAAGCCGGGGTGGACCACTAGTATTGAAATTAAAATGTTTTATTTACTTGGAGCGCTCCGTGGTTTCATCCGCGAATTTCCTTTATATTCCTTTATATTTATAAATTCCTCTTAATTTTCCGGGGTAAAAAGTAGCTTATGTGTTATTCCAGTCCATAATCTGAAAATGTGTTCCAAATTTTAATCTGATCCCTTCAGCTGTTCAGAATAAATCGCTTTTAGCGATAAGGTAACTCGAAGAAGCGGCACCGTTTCATAGTGGGTATTCCAAAGACACGGACAAAGAAGTTTAACTCTACGTTTGAGAAAAGAACGTTGAGGCTGTGGAATGCGTTGCCTAAGTGGGTTTTTCCCGATAGTCATAATCTTGGTGTCTTCAAATCGAGAGTGAATCGGTTTCTTCTAGGTAAACACGGTCCATCGTAGACCGCATCGTCGCTTATCAGGCGAGATGGCGGTCAAGTGTAAACCTATAAAAGTTTAAAAAAAAAGGTCGCCCACTGCCACTCCTATTTTGGTTTTGTGTATTTTTTATAGGTGTTAAGTCAACCTATTCTACCTAGCTTAAACTACTTCATATCGCTATATAGCAAAATATGTTAAATTAAAACTTATTTTAAAATAGCACTGGTTATTCAAACAAATTAAAAAATAATTAAAACAAAACGCCTTGAAAACACACCGGAGTAAATGACCAAGAATGACGCTCAAGAACCGTCGAAGTCGACAACAATGCGAACTAATTAAATTCAAATTAATCGTAAAAAAGCGAATCACGTCAAATTGACCGTAAAATTTGAAGAAAGAAAAACAATGGAGCTTCGCGATAACGGAACCCGACTTAAATTAAATCGCACTCGTTTCTGCGAACCCTTCACTGTGAAAACACACGGGAGGGTATTTGTAGTTAGCATTGAGTTTTCTTCTTCTTCCAGCTTTGTCTTCTGCATACGATATAATTTTTTACTAATTGTCTACTGTATTATTAAAACTTCGCCAGTGTTTATACACTATATACCTACAACTTTCCCATTTTTCATTTTTTTTTCGGTTCAAATGCAGCTTACATACGCTTGATGTGGACCGTTGCGTTGGTTGACATCGACATAGTGGGTGGCATTTTTAGACTGGCAGAGCGATAAATGGATGCAAAATGTGTCAACCTGTTCACATTGACATTCATTAGATTTCTCTGACAAAATTAAACTAATGCCATCTATGGTATGAAAACTATTTTTGACAGGAATATTTTGAAATCGAAGTTCTAAAGATTTGTCTTATAGTAAGATGATTCATTTTATCTTTGAAACATATCAAATGGGACATCCTATGAGATATGCATGACTGAATAATATTCTAGTATCATCTGAATACTAGAATATTACTCCAAATGAAGGCAAATCCATATGTGAATGAAATCGTTACATGGTTTTGATGACGAAGAAGTTTCATCCAATAAGTTAAGTCCAGTAAGTTAGAACATTTTAAACAGTGGAATAAGTTGCTTGATAAGAATTCCCACAATTCGTGAATCGATTTCTTCGCGCAAACTACGCTCCAACGTAGACCGCATCATAGCTTAACATCAGACAAGATAGTGGTCAAGCCCAAATCTATAAGCGGAAAAAAAAAATCAAAAACTTAATTGTCACAAATCTATTTTATTATATTTGGCAACAGTACAACTTTGAAAATATCTTTAAACAGTGTATAATTAACAAAATACCCTCTTAATACGAAAATGGCGCCGTATATTCCACTTGTAGAGGGTTAACTCTAAACTCGGTCCAAGGTATGAATATTTACGAAAGCATTAATTATTTTTTAACTTTCTTCTCGGTTTAAGAGGCTTTTCTTAACCTACAGTCGGTTTAAAGTACTCGGCGCCGACGATTTTGTAAACTCAGCGGAATTTTTCCTTTTTCTCCTGATGAAGGTTGAACTGAGAATATTAGCAGAGTATTTACGATTTTTAGTAATGACACGGAAAAATCCGTACAATCGTGAATAAAGCAATTTAGACTCTTCATGTAGGAAAAGCTGCGTGAACTGTACGCAGGCGTGTTACTTACCATCAAGCGCATGTCATGCTCATCCTTTCACTCTTTGTTATCTTACTGGAATTATGAACTCGGAAGTTTGGAAGTTTGTTGCTCAATCATGCCGCAACGTCTAACGGTACAGGCTTAAATTTGACATACAGTTAGATTTTGGTCAGGAAGAACACATAAGTTATTATGCCGAGTAAATAATAAGACTGAGTGAGACCTACACGAGTAAAACTGCGTGGCACTGCGTGTAAAACATATATTATATAGTTGACAAGGCGAAAATTTTTACATTTCAGGGTAGTCTTTTTAATTGGTAAATACAATTTTATAATACAAAAAATATTTTGGTTTGAACTAAGTTTTTTTCTTTTTTCTAAGTGGTGACCTTGGTACTATAAAGTGAGATTCAAAATCATAAAGTCGTAGATTTGAATCCCGCCTGCATCGTGAAATAATCGATTTTTTTTAAACTATAATAGGTTCGCACTTGACCACCATCTGGCTTGATGTTAATCGATGATGCCATCTACGCTGGAGCGTGCTTATCTAGAAGAAACCAATTCACTCTTGATTTGAAGACACCAAGATTGTAATCATCTTCATTGTGATTCATGTTCCTAAAATGTTTCGAGGTCATGCGTCATCTTTCAACCCGCACTGAGCCAGCAGCGTGGTGGATTACGGCATTGACTTTTTCTGTGTAACTGAATGTTTAACATTTACTAGACTTTCTGTAATAATTATTTCCTTTTTAAAACCGATTCGACAAAACAATTAAACAACTTTTTGGTCCATGTAAGCTTTCAAGAGTAAGCAAGCTGAAGTGACAATGGGCAGGCCACATCGCTAGTAGAACTGACAACCGATGGGGAAGAAAGGTTCTCGAGTGGCGACCACGAACCGGAAGACGCAGTGTTGGACGGCCTCCCACTAGATGGACAGATGACCTCACAAACGTCGCTGGAAACCGCTGGTTGCAGGTTGCGCAGGACTGTACGTTGTGGAAATCTAGGGTCTATGTTCAGCAGTGGACGTCTTGTGACTGATGATGATGAAGCTTTCAAGAGAGACCACGCATACGGTAGTCATCATGGCTTCAATGTGAAACAGCACAGCAGGCTAGTCTTATTTGCGCGAAATCTTATGAGTTCACGTCACTGACATGTTTATTTAGCAACGTAGTGTGACGTAAACGTTAAACTTTTTTTAACTATAATAGGTTCGCACTTGACCACCATCTCGCCTGATGTTAAGCGATGATGAGATCTACGATGGAGCGTGCTTACCTAGAAAAAACCGATTCACTCTCGATTTGAAGACACCAAGACTGTAACCATCAGGGAAAACCCACTCAGGCAACGCATTCCACAACCTAGACGTTCTTATCACAAACGTGGAGTCAAATCTCTTCGTTCGCGTTTTCGGAACATCAACCATGAAACGATGCCGCCCTTTTGTGCAACGAGAAGTCCGATAGAAGAAAGGGCAAGGTGGTATTAGATCAAGCAGATCAGTTGCACACTCTCCGAAGTGTATCCGATAAAAAACCGATAAGCTAGCGATTTTGCGCCGATGATCAAGACTTTGAAGTCTTTTACGCGCAAGAGCGTCATTGCCTATGAGTCTTGAATAAAAACGGTTTTTGAATAGGCCAAATTGTGTGAAACTGCCCCACTGATATCCATAATAGTAGTAGGTTATAAATAGAAATAAAAAGCTACCTATTGAGCAAGGCATATCATAATATAGACGACTTTGTTAAAGATAGTAACGTATGGAAGAGAAATGTGTCGAAATTAGAATCTTGTAACAAGGTAAAATAATAAATTTTTAAGACTTTTGATGTTACATTGTTTATACTAATGTAGTATCTGTATACTGTGTGTATTGATTATTTGTTATATTGTCTTCGACAAAACCTTTTTACAGCTGCATGTAATTGACTAGGCCCCTTTACAGCTGCTTTATTCTTTTTTGACGTTGTTATTTTATCATATTATGTACACAGATTCTTTGCCTTTTTGTAAATGACGTTACCAAGTGTTCTTATGAATTTATGGTATGAATAAATGAATAAAAATTGAGGTATATCTGAAACTTTACACTATACAGATCACGTATTAAATGTGCCACATCAGTGCTTTTTAATACTTATATTCTCAGTTACAAGTTTTCAATTCGATAGTCTCTACGACTGCCAATTTTTTGAGTTTAATTTCTTTTATTTGACCATAAAGTCTCGTCTACACTGCACGAAGCAGAAACTTAGTAACCCAACTCTTATACTTCATAAGGTTGCTAAATATAATTTAAGTTTATTTTTCTTATTACCGAGTTAACAAGGGGCGTGCTATCGGCCAGAGGCCTCGCAGTTAAAACGAATTTATACTTTCGATTACACCGCCGTTGGATGAATAAAAAACAAATGAGCCAGGAATTTGTTGGTGCGCTGCGCTCTGCCGATGTTGCAGCCTTAGTGTGGATACGCCTTTGTATTTTATTTAATTGTAACATAAGTGGCCAACTTGAGGTTTCTAGTACTGCTATTCCGGTGGCTCGTAATTTGATACAATAATTTGTACAACAATTTAGTAGTGGTTAAACATCTTAATGAAAAATTTATTATAGTTTGAGAGCAAAAGTAAACCAATTAAATTAATGTAAGAATTTAGATTAACAACAGTTGGATCTTTCTGTTACAAATTTTCTACAAGGATTGCCAGCCACCGGCTTAGCTTCATCTACTTAAAGCCCCAACCGATCAACCCAACCATCGCAAAAACTCTTTTTGAGATGGCGGGTAGAAGTAGATGGTTCTGCACCGGCGCCTTCTATACTAAATTTTACCAGTCATATCCATTTGTTTAAATAACCAGACACTTATTCTTTCACATAACACATTTATACTCTAATTCCTGTATTAAATGTAATACTGTAACCGAAATATACTACAAACGATTCAGGTGACAAATTATGAAATATCAGGTACACAATGTCAAAAAAAAAACTGTATTAAATGACGAGTACATATCATGAAAACATTCAATCATTAAAAATATTTTTTTGCTAATATTATAAATATCAATGTTTTGTATGTTTGTAGCTCAATCACGTAGTAACGTCTGAATGGATCAGACTGAAATTTGGAACATAGGTAAATATTCTTTTGTCCTGGAATAATAACGGGAACTATGCGGGTAAAATCGCGGGGCACTGCCAATACTTTTATAAATTATAAAACAAAATCAATGTCAAATTTTCCTCTCATGTCCTGTGTCTTTTAGGAGACACTGAAGGTCATAATTTACTACGCTAGCCCATTGCAGGTTGTTCAATGGCACATGCTCTTGGAACTTCCATGTTTTCTGTCGATGTTATTGTTTCGCTGTTAGAATCACCTACTGTGACACATTACTATACCAATAACCTATTATATGATTCGTAAATACATTTTATATTCTGTTATCAATATCTTGGTAAACAACATATATTGAAAATGGTAAACTATGTTTTAATCAAAATGAAACCAGAAAGATGATCCACATTAGTCTGTCCAGTTCATCTCAAGGCGCAGAGCTAAGCTATTATATTTAATGTGTATGCCGGCTTGATTTGAACGTAGTATCAAACTCGGGCCGTTCTTTGTCTCTTAGAATCGCTAATTTGTCGTGTTTTCTTCTTATCGTAAAGTAGTGGAATTACATTTTATGCCTTGTTCTGTGTTTGATAATGAGATACGACGCTACAAGATAATACAATCTACGAGTCTGTAGATTAGACTCAGACAAATTGTATACATTCTCAAAGATGTTAGATTATTTGAGAGATCAAATATCTTGGAATTAGCAGGAAACGTATTTAAGTGTCACTAGCAGTTACATATAAGATAGACCTCAAAAGTAAACATGGTGGTGCTTTGTTTGTTTAATTTTAGTTTTTTATTTTATTTTATTTTATTTATTTTTTCCAGATAAATTCCAGAGCTTAGATATATAATATCTTAGATCTCTGGGAGACGAGTGAAGTGCAAGATAACGATTTGGACTTTTCATGGTCCAATAGCTGCGTGTCACTGTGCTGTTATGTGGCAAGTATGTTGCTTACCACCAGGCAAATGTCCTGCTCGTCTCGTCACTCCCTTAAAAAATGAGGTTTTTGTTGTTTCACTTTTGTGCTTTACAAAAAGAAACTAAACGTTTATATAATTCTTTATTTCGGAGTTATTTTAGCGTTATCTCAATATAGTTTTCATAAGACAAACTTTGTGGCTGCGTGGTTGATCATGAGACTAAACAAAATCATAATCATAATCATAATCATAATCATTTATTCATAACATACCGTTACAAGTCATTGTTACATTTATCATTAATTAATTATAATATTCTGTCCTAATTCAATTAGGAATAATAATTTAATAAATATATAAATGGAATGTCAAATTACAATAAAATAATAATAAATAATTCACAAAAAATAATTTGCTACGTACATTTGTACTTTACTTTACATTAATAAATTCAGTGAAGCTGTAGAACGTTTGCTCGACAAGATAGCGTTTGAGTCTCGACTTAAATATTCCCATAGTGGGAGACGAGGTGATGCTATCTGGGAGTTTATTATAAACCATCGGACCCATAACATGCGTCGACTTGGCCGACCTCTCCAGCGTGCGGTGCACCTCTGCGAGCCGGCCTCTGTGGGCGGAGCTGACCAACGTCTTGTAAGAGGCTTGATTCAGTCTCGCGTTAACCGCTATTTGGAATATGAGCAATGCTGGCACTGTTAATATCCCAAACTTTTTAAAATGTGGGCGTGCTGACTCATCCTGCGGCACTCTAGCGATGGCTCGGACTGCGCGCTTTTGGAGTTTAAAAACACGCTCCCACTCCGCAGCTCTGCCATAAAACTCTACTCCATACTGCAACAGGGAATGAACAGTAGCAAAGTAGCACGCTCTGACTACATATGTGGGTACAACCCTAGCGACTCTACCAAGGGCGAAGCATGCGCTTCCAAGCCTCCCACAAAGCTTATCTATATGAATTTCCCATTTCAAACTCCGATCAATCTGGAAACCGAGGAAAGCCGTCGACCCGACCTGGTCAATACGTTTACCTCCCACGTTAACGTTAAGCGGCGGCGTTTGATGACCAGACAAGACGAAATGTAAGAAATGGGTCTTCAATAAATTTAAAGCTAGACCGTTATCTCCAAACCACGTAGCAAGTTCGGACGCTGCCTTATTCAACTTCTGCTCCAGAGCACCCACCGTAGGTGCAGTGACTACAGCGGCAACATCGTCAGCATACATATATATTTCCGCTGCAGTCACAGCAGCCGGCAAATCGTTCAGGAGCAGAGAACAAGACGTTGGAGACAGAGGAGCCCTGTGCCACACCCATCGTCGACATCAACGGCTCGGACCTCACAGAGCCACCACAAGCAACAACTACCTGTGATCTATTTCGCATGAGGTCCACCAGAAGGGCGTGTGACGCACCTCTCAAGCCATAATGCCGTAATTTCACAGCTAATATGGCGTGATCGGCGACATCAAACGCCTTCGACAGGTCGCAGCAAAGGAGCGCCACGTGCTGCTTCTTCTCTCGGCCTGCAGTATTTGACGTATCACTTCCCGCGTCAGGGACGTGGTGGACCGGCCTTCACGATACGCGTATTGCCGATCTGACAATCCATCCGTTGACACAAGGAAGTCCACTAGGCGATTGCTCAGACCATTTTCAAAAATTTTCGCTATCGCAGGTATAATAGACACAGGTCTGTAGCTATCTATATTTTCGCGTTTTCCTTTACCCTTATATAGCGGTGACACTTTACTTATCTTGATCGCTTCCGGATACGATCCTTCCCGAATGCACCTATTAAAACATTCAGCCAGTATATGGGCTAATGAACCAATAACTGACCTAATCAATTTCATTGACACTCCGTAGACGTCTTTTGAGGTCTTCGCCGGTATTCGTGTGGTCACGATACGAAAGACCTCGTCCGCGCTAAACCGCAGAAACCGCAGAGAGCGGTCCGCGGGCGCCCGCGCCGCTCGCAGCGCCTCGCACGCGCGCGCGACGTCGGCGCGGGGCGCCCCGCACGCGGCCGCCGCCCCCAGGAACCGCTGGTTCATCGCCTGAACGATGTCTCCCTTCGTTTCGAACCGAGTTCCGTCGAAGTTACGTACAATGTCTGCAAAATCTGAATATAAGTTAATTTAGACTAACATGAACTTTCTCTATCATATGAACTATTATGAGTGTCTAATTAATGGAAAAAGATTAATCTGACTTTGACTTTGAATAAGAAGCAATACTTTCTCAATGAAAAGGTCAGGGGTCTTCAGTCTTGAAAAGCTGGTTTGATTTTAATTCTTCGTCCAGAATCTAGTTTGAATTAGCTTGCATTAGTTTTGTCAATATTTTTAGAGGTTCAGAAGGATTTTATTATTATTCTTGTCTTTTATAACTTTGAAGGAAAACATAGTGAGAAAAAACAATTGCTGGAAATAAAAAACTATAAAGAGGGTAGTATGAGAGTAATCACACGCGACTGTGTAGTAAAATGGAGTGAAAACCGACGAAGTAGATAGCAGTTAGTAAAAATATGTATCTTCGAGGTTGTCCAGTCTTATTGTTCATGGATTGTATTTCTCAATAAAATTATCAATTTACATTATATCATACTTTTACAGACTTGTTAATGATTTTTCTTCTTGATTTGTAACACACACATAGTTCATAGTTTGCAATATAACACAGGTTTCGCTAAAAAATACACAAAATGGAACCATGGGAGTAAAACTCCAAGGCGTTGCTAGTATCAAACAAAGCTTACTGTGTTTGCGAAACTCTGTGTTGTTCGTTCAGAAAAATATCAGACTTAATCCAAATTCACAAGTTATCGTATCGATACTGAACAAATCCGGCAGTTTAACCCGAGTTTATGCGAGCGCGTTGACGGACATAGCCGTAACGTTCGGGACGGATTGACCCACAGAGTTGACCGACCAATTGGACGGTGACCAGGGCTTGGGGCAAACATCAAATATTGAATTTCATTGCGTTTTTGTTACCAATGAAACCTTTTTAATTCATTCACATTAACTACACTGACCATATCACAATGACTGGCCATAACAAACTTATGGTGATATGGTCAGTCCAGTTCGACTTAAGTTTCAGCGCTGACCAAACTAAGCGAGCAGCGTTCGCCCAAGTAAGCTCTCCTTGAAACAGACCACCGGATTCAACTGAAATATAATTCGGACTCGAATTATTACAACCCGCGAGTTGGTACTCACGCGAATTACATATTGCTCAACCACTGAAACTGCTGCATCGCTGACACACATTTACACGGGTTTGCACCGAGCCACGGGTTGCAGCGTCAGCTCTTCGTGACGCCCGACCGAGGTGACTTACAGACGTCTCCTAGTTTAGATAGTTAACGAATAAGAATAATTTAATTAACACACAGAAAGTTACAAAATACACAAAAACTTAACAGGATAGCAGAGAAGGTTAACAATATCATTACAGTGTTTGTGTATATAAAAGACGTTTAGCGGGCCCCAAACTAAGCACCGAACTTGTGTCTTGGGGCCCTGGTGCGAAATAATACAGGTCTTCCTGGGCGGAATACTAAGTTGCAAAGAGAAAATTTACAAAATTATGCATTCTCGGTTAAGAATATAGTTAGTTCTCGCTTCATTTCAGCTAGGCTCACTTATTATAATTTAACTATCTCGTATTCCAGTAATAACAACATTTGTTTTTTTTAGTCCTCTGTCTGCAGCTAACGTATTTCGCTTGGGTTGCTCGTGAGTAAATAAAAAATATGTGAAAACTACGTTAGTTTTGGAACGACTTCGAAACAGGAGAAGGTACACAAAAATTTGGACTACATAGTAATAGCTTCGAATAAAAGTTAGACGAGTATCTGAATTTAATTTTAATGTTTTTATTTCCGAGAAAATAAATTATTAACCTAAAAATTTATCGTTTTGATAGTTATTAATAACTTTTATCTATTATAGATTTACACTTGACCGCCATCTCGCCCACTGCCCGCACTCGCCGCACTGATTTTAAGCGACAATGTGGTCTACGATGGAAAAAAAACACCTAGAAGCATACCGATTCACTCTCGATTTGAAGCATGCACGGTCCGAGCGGGGAGGCGGTCACAGGGGACATGACCCTTGACCCCCCAAAATCGTATAAGTTAAACTAAAAATAATTAAAAATATCTGATAGTACATAGACTATTTTTAACACGGGAAAACAAGAGGAACGGGAACTACGTGGATAAAATCGTGGGGCGCTACTAGTCAAGTATTCTGCACTCGATTTATTGTATTCCTACTAGTGACCCTCCCCAAAATCTGAGACTGCGTACTGATGACCCCCTCAAAAATTCGAGGCTGGGACCGCGCCTGATTGGAAGACCTAGACTAGCCTTGTAATTTTAGACCCGTAGTTCCAGAACCCTTTGTCTCGTTCCCATATAATTAAAAAAAGTGGTCTATGTGTTATTCATATTATAATTATTATACTAAATATGTTCTAGAAATCAACCCAATCCACTTGGTCATTCTGACTTGATTGAATAACAAATATTCAAAATTTTGCATCATTATTACATATCACTAAAAGCGTCCCGCTGTTTCACCCGTTTATGTCCTAATTCTGATAATTTTCCGGGATCTATCTAGGCTTAAATAAATAGTGTATGTCTTGTTTCAGACCATAATCTATATCATCCATCAAATTTCATCCAAATCTATTCAGTAGTTTTTGCAAGAAAAAGTAACAACCATACATTCTAACAAACTTTTGGGCTTATATTATTAGTAAGATAATATGTTCTTTCCCTGAGTTGGAAAATTCACACTAATATTATAGATTGATAACGGGTTACCATTATGCTCAATTTCATAGTCGTGGGGTCATAAAATTAATTATCATTTTATAATTAATTATTTTTTGTTATATTTTACCGGTACACTTACTTCCTCAAGTACCTATGATTCTAAAAAAAACCTGTAGTTGGTACACATAATTTAATTTGGAATATCCCCTGGATGTGAAACCGATGGTAAAACTAGCTATAACCAGATAGGCTGGTATCAGCGGCCCGCAGCCGGCCGGCGGGTGCTTTACGCCCGCCGACCGCCGCACAGTTAACAATTTTATTGGTAACACGAGCTGATTTACCAATTTCACACGTATCGTGTCTAACGCTATCTCTTTATTCGCTAGACAGATAGATTTTCGAAGCTTTTACTTCTTTAGGCGCAGTAGGGCAAATTTATGAGTAATTTTTTAGCGCGCGCGCACCGTCACTAAAAACCTGCAGTTAGCTATTCATAAAAGTTTAGTAAAAATTGTTTTTTTTTTTAACTTTTATAGGCTTACACTTGACCGCCATCTGCCTTGATGCCTGATGTTAAGCGACGAAGATTATAACTAATTTAAGGTTGATGTTTCTTGCGTTTGAGATCTAAAATATTCTAATGGGACAAACATGGTTTTCAAGCTGAAAGTAAACTAGGTACGAGTAAGTACGCGCCATCGTATACTGCAGCGTTGCTTGACATCGGCGACATAGTGGTCAAACGGCTACCTATTTTCGTAAAAAATGATCTAAGTTAATTTTTTTTTTGTTTTTCTTGATAAGTCACCTCAGAACATCAATAACGAATACGGAATAACGCTCTACAGAAATATTTGAAAGAAAGAAAAGTTGTAGTAGGAAGGCGAGGAAGAATTCATTATCAGTAGCGTGGTATTCGAAATTTAGACATAATCGCCCTGTTGAGTGATTATTTCTTTATTTCACATGGATCACGCTGTAAAACGAACGGAATTTGGAAAACTACAAAGGTACCGAGTTTATGTGCCACTTTCCTCTTTGGTAATAGGTGGTTATATAGTTAGGATCATACACGTAAACTAAAAAGGGCATAGAAATAAAACATCTTATGTCTCTCGACGAGCGCTGTACAGTAGTACTATGCAAAGAGTTTACATATACTACGTATAAAGATGTCACAAACGCTTTACACCGAAAGCACGGGTAGCATCTTTCTTGCCTTGTCACTCTTGTGGAAGTGTCATAATTTTGTCGCGGCACATCAATCTGTTTCCATAGAAAGTATGCACGTCATCTGCTTACGATTGACACAAAGGGGCAGGTATGTTGCTTACCACTAGGCGCATGTCCTGCTCGTCTCATTGTTTTTTTTTTTTTTAAATAGAGAGTGACGAGACGATCAGGACATGTGCCTGATGTAAGCAACATGCCTGACACATAACAGCACAGTGACACGCAGCTATTGGAACATGAAGAGTCCAAATCATTACCTAGCACTGCACTGCGCTCGTCACCCAGAGATCTAAGATCTTATATCTCTAAGTCCTGTAATTTCTCTGGAAACATTGCCCTTCAAACCGGAACACAGTAATGTTTGCACATTACTGCTTGGCGGTAGAATAACTGGCAAAGGTGTGGTACTTCCCCAGGCGGACTCTGCCAAGAATCCTACCACTGTCTCATCCCTTTATACTATAAAAAACTAGGTTTTTCTTCACTTTTCTTTTATCTCTTCTATTAATATTATTCCTTGAATCTACTACTCATATCATAGTATTTGTCACGGATTTTTCCTTGACGAATAAAACGTTTGTATATATCGGGTAGTCAAACGAATAGTGAAACATATCGCGCACTAATACTATAAACAATAGGTAACGCGGCAATCGGGACATTAACATTACTTTATTGCGCTGCGATTCCCGAATCGGCCGGTGCCAACCGTGCTTAAAGTCGGGGACACACCATCATACAAAATGACGTTACTACTAATTATGAGAAAAAACGTATACAATAATATACGCTCTAAAATCAATAAGTTGCTCTCGACAAAGTCGTACAAGCCAAGAACTGAACTAAAATGAGTAGAAAGCCAGTAACTTTTGATTTCATTTGTAACAAACATTTAAACTTTATTATTTTAATTACATTATTATAATGATCATAATCATTTGTTACATAGGTAGTCATCTGTTACAATAAATTTAGCATAAAATGTTGTGCCTAAATGCATAACCGCTACACTGGCCGTTTTTCGCGTTTACAAATTTGGCGGGAAAACGGGTGTCAGGTTACATAAGTGCGGTGTTTATGCTTCGGCATATGAAGTGCCGCCTTACTTTTACCCGTTTGAGCTATTTACTCTCAAGAGCGTTTCAAGAAGCTTCTAGCGGTAGGTATCATTTATTTATAATTAATGTACTTAAATTGTAAGCTAACATTTTTGACACTTAAGTAAAAAATTTCGCGATTTCTCAAGTAGTCTAACAACTATTACTTTAATAATTTATAAGGGAGACAGTGGGGTTTATGGGTTAAATGTGTTGTATACGAAATAACAAACTCGAAACACCAAAAAAACTGTATTCGATTGCATAAATTTTATTTTTTTTTCCTTACGTCGGGACCATTTTCCCGCCAAAAATTTTGATTTTTGTATTTTTTTAATTTTAATATTTTTCTATGTAAATGAACTTTAATTTGAATGTGGGTTATATCAAAATAAAGGCCGGTTTAAGTAGACGCCATTAAACACAAACTTATCGTTATACCTGTCCAAATAACAACACGAAAAAAAAATTTTCCCGCCAAAACCCAAAACGCAAACATAAGTTTGTTTGTTGTCGTCATCTTGGGTACTATATTACACGCCGGTGTATTAAGCGGAATATAATAGGTATCTCATTGTCAACATTTAAGAATTATATTGTATAAAACCATCATAGCTATAAAACAACTGCAGGATATGCCATGTTTCAATCGATTTGAAATTGATCGCCATATAAGTTTAGGTTAATCAACAATAAGCCCTGAGGGCCTATTGGTGAGAACCTCTGATTTCACAAGTGGGAGGTCGTGGCTTTAAGCCTCGTCTGCAATGTTCCAAGAGTTCTACAATTAGCTTTGATGGCAATGGTGATAACATGCACTTACATCTGAATAGGGAAAAATACTTACGAGGTGGAAGCAGTATACCAAGGTTGATATCCCCACGATTGTGACATTATGAGATGGATTCTCAAGTTTGTCTAACCAATTACCTGTATTATTGGCTGTGAAATGCGTTGCCTGGGTTATTTTTGCTCGATGGTTTCAATCTTGAAGTCTTCAAGAGAGTTAATCTGTGGCTTCTAGATAAGCTCGTTTCATCGTAAACCGCATAGTCACTTTACATCAGGCGTAATGTTGAAACCCAAACCTTCCACAGTTAAAAAAACATGAAAAACCTTGAACACAACGGTTAAAGTACGTCATGACGAAATTCGAAATTCAAACTCGCGTACGTGTGTTCCGTCCTTACCTCTCCAATATACTGTGGAATTAAAAATACATAAACATGTTCCAATTTTACGATAATGACGGCCACACTATGCACCCGACGCTGAAACTGCCGAATAAATACATCGCGTTTTAAACGGTCACCCTCGTTTAAACTGTTTAAACCAAATGTCAATTGGCCTCTGATGTCTGTGTTTGGATCATTTGGTTTGGTTTATTTTTTAGTTTTTACCTTCATATGATTTTTAACTAGTGTTGTACCACTGCTGGGTGTAGGGGTTCTTCTATTTTCTGTCCTTTTTTTATTTTCCCAAGGAAGTTCTATAGGAATTCCACCGCCTCCAGGGAGGACAAAGTGGAACCGCCGAAACTGCGGGAAACTTTTGAGAGGCAAGCGGAAACACCGCCTCAGGAAACAGGAACTGGAGACCTGCCATCGGAAGGGTCCTGAGCTAACTTTCTGTCTCCCACAAGCTGTCTTTCAAGTTTGGCAGTAAGATGTTTATTCTTTCTTGATCAGTGTATATTCGTCTCTAGGACTCCACCTGATGTCACTGTGGCTATCCACGTCTTCTACCCAGCTCTATTATGGCCATCAAGGTTGAAGTTTGATTTCTAGCACGATAAAACAACGGGAACAGGTATTACACAGGTAAAACCGCGGGTGCTTCTAGTTTATAATATTAGTAAGATAAGTGTGAATTTAAATGAATTATTCAACATGGTTAAAGTCGGATGGACCTCTAGTGTCACAACACTTCTTTCTTCTTCATCGTATCGCTCTTAGCAGAGCGGTCGCGGTCACGACGAGGCGTCCACGTCAGGGGTAGGGGTGGCCACACCTCTCCGTACGATCTCCCGCCATTTCTCCCTATTCGCCAACTGCCTGGCGCAGTCAGACACGTGGCTTTCTATCGCGGATTTCACTTGGTCAGTCCAGCGCATAGGTGACCTGCCGTGCGATCTGGTTCCCTCCACTTTTCCCAGCACAACCAGCCGCTCTATGGAGTCGTCATTTCGTCTGGAGACATGTCCAAAATACTGTAGAATGCGCGACTGTACTACAGCCGACAAACGCTGCTTGATGCCGAGCTCTTGAATTATGGTCACAGCACAGGTGAAGTTAAATAACCTAGTAATGGTAGACAGTTATTCGAGGCAATGATCCGTTGCGTATTTGTTATTCGGCATTGTGTAATTTTATGAATTGGTTAGTAATAGTTCCGGCGTTCGATTTAATGTAAACTAATTTGCAATTAGCGCTGTGAATATTTAACTGTAATGCTGTAAAATTGAACTGAACGGAAGTTATCAATGTTTTAATTGTAATATAAAGTACTACATTTGTGTTTGTTTTTACAAGATAGAGCAATTTTTAATATAAATATCACTGACTACACTACGCTATAATAATGTATTAAACTGTTTGTGACACATCATTTTATTGTAATTAAAGAACTTATACTTTATTAAGGCTGCTGCGGCTTAAAGGTAGTGATGTAACACACTACTAGGTAGATATATCCCAATTCATCTACATTATAGAATTAGCAACCTACTACGCGATTAAACTACTTATGCTATGCAAACTACTATGTCACTAATTAACTACTTATAGAACGAATCGGTTTCTCAAATCAAAACTACTAATGTACTAACATTAAAGCGGTTTTTATGTTTAAAAATTAATCATAGATATATTTATTTCATGTATCATATTTACTTACTTTCTTCTCTAAATTTTCTAAAAGCCGGTGCAATGAACGCGCCTATTCTACCCTTCTAGCGTTTCTCTCAACTTCAGTTTTCTTTCCTATGCCGAAGTCAGCCAAAATAATCATCTTCATAATTCCCATGCACATTTCGTCCAATCGTAACCATAACGTTACGGAAAATAATTCACGCTCACAATTAGGATGCGTGCATATATCAGGGATAATTCGGCACCGCGCGCGTCGCTGTTGATTATTATCACTAAATCATATTTAGTGTGGTCATTATCGCCCGCGCGATTATTGAGTACGTAGATAAATAATCGTCGGACTGAGATTCTAGCTTTGGCCGTAGTGGCCATATTTTGCCGGCTGGTCACCTATTAGCCAATTATTCATTTGATTATCGAGCTACAATTAGCATTTAGTAACTATCGGTGAAACATAATGATGGTTGTACTACTATTTGTAGGTGTATTAAAGAATATGTATTGTAGTGGTAAGACTGTAATACTATTTGTAGAATCCACCTTAGGAAGTACCACTCCGTTGCTAGTTATAGTGGCTGGTTAGTGGCTTTGTTGGTAGTAAGTCTGCCTGTGAAGCCTGGGGTCGTGGGTTGTGATCCCCATCCGGTGCAAATGTTTGTCTGACGAATACAAATATTTGTAGTGTGCCTGGGTGTTTTCTACGTATAAGTTTTCAAGTTTCTGCCCTCTTTAGCAATAAATTACTTACTGGGAGCCTTTTATCTATTTCTAATTATATTTAGTGTTTAAACCGAGCAAAGCCCGGGCACCTAGGTGATATACTTTTAAATACTCGTATTTTTTAAATGGTAAACAACTACCTATAATCTCGCGGCACTTACCGGTACCGTTACCAACTTTTGTAAGATGCACATCTAGTTGGTTTCTGGCTTGTACGACTTTGTCGTTAATTCCGCCATATACGATGCACATCTATGGTGTGTCAAGTTCAAATCAATCAAAACAATGAGACGTACAAACAACGTAAGACAGAACGTTTATTAAGTAGGGACTGAATCTTTCATATTAATAACTTCGTCGAGGGGCACGGTAGACTTGATCGAAACCTTATATTAATAACAAAACAAAAAAAAAATTATTTTGAGTCGACAACATATGTCAACAAAACTCGGATAATGGAGAATTTCGTTAAATTCAGATAACACTGACAAACAAACCGCTGTCGCCATATTTGGTGTGAAGCACGTTTCGTTCCATCAATCAACACATTGCGTGCGTCCGTCGCGCCAAAAAAGTATCCATCACAAAAACCTGTGACTTATGTGACTACGTAATACGAAACGTCTTCCCGCCGGACCGGAATTTTATTAGTAGGTACTTATATTTAGTATTAGCATTGCAACCGTGCGAAGCCGGGGCGGGTCGCTAGTAAATTAATAACCGACTTGGTACATGGATCTCACAACTTTATACTGTAGAACAACTGGCGAGAGTTGTTTTTGCTAAGGATTGTTGTTTTTATGAGGTCCATTTATATAAACCACTCTCGCGACGCACCAACAGACGCCGTTGACGTGAGTAGACAGATTCCCACGTCCTGTCAACATACGCCACGCAGTCCATACAGTACGACCACCTTATCTGTAGAACGTAACGATGGCGCCACGATCGATACATCTTGCCACCTATTACGAAATTAGACAACTTCGGTATGCTTAAATACTTGTAACTTAGTTGTTCCGCTTTTAGCCGTTGTACAGATAAGTTGGTAGCACCGTAGTTCACGGTACGTCCCTAGCTAGGGGTGTCGGAAGCTAGTCGCAGCGCGCAGGGTTGTCGCGCCCGGGCCGTAAAGTGCGCGCAATACGCCGCCCGCTGTCCGCACGCGCCGCGCCGTAACTCGGCCCGGTGTGGTTTGAACCGGACACTAGCTAGCTTTACGGAGGTGATAAAACCACATAAAAAGTATTTTAGTATAAGCACTGCTGGGATTCTGAGTCTTTCTCGCAAAAAGAGAGTCAAGGCCATAATACACCACGTTCAGGGCAGATTGGTGGATTACATTTGACCTCGAAAGATATTACGTACATGTAGGTTTCCTCACGACGTTTTTATATCTGTTTATGGTTATAGTTAGTTGAAAGATAGTAACGTATGGAAGAGAAATGTGTCGAAATTAGAATCTTGTAATAAGGTAAAATAATAGATTTTTAAGACTTTTGATGTTACATTGTTTGTACTAATGTAGTATCTGTATACTGTGTGTATTGATTATTTGTTATATTGTCTTCGACAAAGCCTTTTTACAGCTGCATGTAATTGACTAGGCCCCTTTACAGCTGCTTTATTCTTTTTTGACGTTGTTATTTTATCATATTATGTACACAGATTCTTTGCCTTTTTGTAAATGACGTTACCAAGTGTTCTTATGAATTTATGGTATGAATAAATGAATTGAATTGAATTGAATTGAAACTCTTACTAAAAATCATTTAAGCCTAGATTCCTTTTTGTTTTAAAATTTTGTTCTTTTAAAAAATCCGTTTAAACTAATATTAATACCTCTAATTACGGGATTTTACTATAGCTATGATAGCCAATGTTAGCTATCATTACCACATTGTCTATGATGGAAAAAGACTGATAATTTAAAATTGATTAGTGAAAATGTGTCTAATAGAAGAGTTTACAAAATATTTATCTTTGTATTGCTTTACAAGTCAGCATTTCGTCACAAACTCGCCAATTGTTTTGTGATACAAAAAAATATATCACAGCGGTTTTATCATCTCCATATCCATCCAAAACAAACTGGCCAATTAAAACAAGGCAAGTCGTCGTGCGCCATCTTAAATCTGCGCAGCCGTGCATTGGCAATATCTGGGCTGCACCGTGCGTACACCCTGTATATTGTGCGATACATATTGTCGGGGCACCCTGTACGTTGCAGAGCCTGTATGTTCTGGATTTAGTGTTGTGTGCGAATGTGGCTGGTTTTATGCTGCGTATTGATGCGAGGCTGTTATTAGACGCAAGAGATACGATACGAGTCGAGGTTGGAACTACATATGTGTGTACTGTGTAGGTCTTAGTGCATAGATAGATAGATATTATTAAACATAACAGATGAAAATAACTACAACCCGAAACAATATTTACTCTTAAAGCTAGTGCGATGATTGGCGGCCTTATTGTTTAAATATGATTTTAAAAAAAATTGGCGGACAATTCACACACAACACCATCTGATCCCAAGCTAAGCAAAGCTTGTAATATAGCCGGCCAGATAGCTGATATAATACTTATATAGTTTTATATACATACTTATTATACATATACACGATACATGAAATCATTACACAAATATTTGCACTGGGTGGGAATCGAACCCAAGACCCTCGGCTTCGCAGGCAGAGTGCATCCACTAAGTCACGAGGTCAGATAGCCAGTGTTTAGAGCGATTTCTTCCAGACAACCTTAGATTTACGGATGGACTATGGGTATTGTATCGTTTTGTAATCCTACTAATGTCATACTAATACTAAATAAATAATATAATAATCCTACCTTATACTAATTAATAATAAAAGTGGTCAAGTGCGAGTCGGGCTCACCCATGAAGGCTTCCGTAGCAGCAAGTAACATAATACAAAAGTTCTTGTACTTCGTTGTTACTTTAATCAGTGTTTTAACAATAGTCCATTTATGACGTATTAAAATTAAACTGCTTACTAGATATCATTCAAACCAATTTTCTTTTATAGATTATATAGTAACGTACATCGTACACTTTTTTTTATTTTTGTCATTCTCTTATTTTAGAAGTTACAGGGCACACTTTTTACCACTTTGGAAGAGCCCTTCGCGCAAACTATTCAGTTTAGAAAAAAAAAATGCTAGAAACCTCAATATCATTTTTGATGACCTATCCATAGATAACCCGCACGTATGGTATTGATCAAAAAAAAATTTTGCGTTTCAGTTCTATGTAGGTATGGGACACCCCTAAATTTTTTTGTTTTTTTTTTTTAATTTTTTGTATTCAATTCAATTCCATTTATTTCTTCGAACCATTATTTTACAAAGAAAACTTGGTAACGTCAATTACAAAATAATAATAAAACGTCTAGCGGATTTCTTGGAAAGGGAGAGCCTCTTTATGATGAACTCCTTTTTCAAGAAACAACCACAAAGAAAGTGGACCTGGATTAGCCCAGATGGTTCCACAAAAAATGAGATCGACTTCATTATGACGACTAAACGGCAAATATTCAGCGATGTCTCTGTGATCAGCAAGGTTAAGACCGGCAGCGATCACCGTATTGTAAGAGGCACGCTGAATCTAAACATTAAGTTCGAAAGATCACGTCTAATGAAGTCCACGCTCCGACCAAATTATGCTCAGATCGAAGATCCCGATAACTTTCAACTCGAACTTCAAAATCGCTTCGAATCCTTAGATGAGTGCGTAACGGCGGACGAAATAAATGACAGGCTAGTGGAAACTGTACATGCTGTTGGCAGAAAATTTTATAATAGCCGACGCCAAAATAGAACCCAAAAACTCTCTGATCAAACTCTAGATCTCATGGCAGTCAGACGAGATATGCGATTACAGTCTTCGGTCGACATGACGGTATACAGACGGCTCAATAGACAGATCTCTACTTGTGTGCGACGCGACATACGCTGCTTCAATACTTCGAGTATTGAAGAAGCAATCAAGCAGAACAAAGGCTCGAAAGTTCGCAAGAAATCTGTCTCTTGGGCAAAGTCAGCTGACCAAACTGAAGACCGATAGTGGTAGCATCGTCTCGTCGAAGCCCGAGATTTTGGAGGAGATTGAGAGGTTCTATGAACAGTTATACACCTCTACGCAAGCACAACCTGTCGTTAGCATGGCAAAAGACCCCAGAACCAAGCTGACCCGACACTTTACCGAAGATATCCCGGAAGTCAGCCTGTATGAGATTAGGATGGCCCTCAAACAACTTAAAAACAACAAGGCACCTGGCGACGACGGAATTACGACGGAGCTTCTGAGAGCGGGTGGAAAACCGGTACTTAAAGTCCTCCAGAAGCTGTTCGACTCCGTCATACTTAACGGTAATACGCCAGAAGCGTGGAGCAGAAGTGTGGTGGTGCTCTTCTTCAAAAAAGGTGACAACACCTTGTTGAAGAACTACAGACCCATCTCACTTCTGAGCCACGTTTATAAGTTGTTTTCGAGGGTAATCACGAATCGTCTCGCACGCAGGTTTGACGACTTTCAGCCACCCGAACAAGCCGGTTTCCGAAAAGGCTATAGTACCATAGACCACATCCATACGCTTCGGCAGATTATACAGAAAACCGAGGAGTATAATCGGCCACTATGTATAGCGTATGTGGACTATGAGAAAGCCTTCGATTCCATCGAGACCTGGGCAGTGCTTCAGTCTCTCCAGCGATGCCGCATTGACTATCGCTATATCGAAGTGTTGAAGTGTATCTACAGTAAAGCCACAATGTCTGTCCGATTACAGGACCAGTGCACAAAACATATCCAGCTACAGAAAGGCGTGAGACAGGGAGATGTTATATCTCCGAAACTGTTCACTGCCGCGCTGGAAGATGTTTTCAAGCTACTGGACTGGAACGGATATGGCATCAATATCAACGGCGAATACATCACTCACCTTCGGTTTGCCGACGACATAGTCATTGTGGCGGAGTCGCTGGAGGACCTCGGTGCTATGCTCAGGGACCTCAGTAGAGTATCCCAACAGGTAGGTTTGAGGATGAATATGGACAAGACGAAAGTCATGTCAAATGTTCATGTCTCACCTGTACCGGTTATTGTTGGGAATACCACACTCGAAGTTGTTGACGAATACGTCTACCTGGGTCAAAAGATCCAATTAGGTAGATCAACTTCGACAAAGAGGTCCAGCGAAGGATCCAACTCGGATGGGCAGCGTTCGGGAAACTTCGGCACATCTTTGAGTCCAGAATACCCCAATGCCTAAAGACGAAAGTCTTTAACCAGTGCGTGTTGCCAGTGATGGCTTATGGAACTGAGACGTGGTCCTTAACTGTGGGCCTCATAACGAAGCTCAAAGTCACACAGCGAGCTATGGAGAGCTATGCTCGGGTCTCTTTGCGCGACAGAATCCGTAATGAGGATATTCGCAAAAGAACGAAAGTGGCCGACATAGCTCAAAGAGTAAGCAAGCTGAAGTGGCAATGGGCAGGCCACATCGCTCGCAGAACTGACAACCGATGGGGAAGAAAGGTTCTCGAGTGGCGACCACGAACCGGAAGACGCCGTGTTGGACGGCCTCCCACTAGATGGACAGATGACCTCACAAAGGTCGCTGGAAACCGCTGGTTGCAGGTTGCGCAGGACCGATCGTTGTGGAAATCTAGGGGGGAGGCCTATGTTCAGCAGTGGACGTCTTGCGGCTGATGATGATGATGATGATGATGATGATGAATAAAACAGCTTAAATCAAAATAGTATCAAAATCTTTATGCGCTTCACAGATTACATCTACTTACCATGTTTCGATAGTATAGCTTTTATTCTTTTATAGTTACGGAGAAAAGTGGCTGTGACATACGGACGGACAGACAGTCTGACAGATAGACAGACATGACGAATCTATAAGGGTCCCGTATTTTGCCATTCGGCTACGGAACCCTAAAAATATGAAAGTTTGAAAGTTTCCATGTTTGTTGCTGAATCACGTCGGAACGTCTAAACGGATCGGGTTAAACTTATGCACATAGATAGAGTCCAGTCTGAAATACTAATAGGCGTCGATATAAACCTATGGATGTGCCCTGAGTAACTTGAAATTGGTAATAAACTGCGTCTCTATGTGTGTCGTAAGTAGTTTACACATAACCAATCTACTTGACCCCTAGAATCAATATATAAAGCCAGATAGCTTACATATTTTCAAATACATACTTTATTTACATACAAAACACCCAGGAACAGTCCAAACATTTAATTTTGTATTCATCATATAAATGTTTGCATTGTGTGGGGATCGTACCCACGACCTACGGTTGCTCAGGCAGACTTACTACCAACTAAACCACCAGGCCAGCTGAACCAGTTAACCGATCTATCTATCTAAATATGAAGAGGACGTCGTTGGATTTGTATCCAGGACAGTTAACAAAATTAATTAAAAAGTAACAGAGACAATTCGTTTTCTTAGAAAACCGTAACCCACCCTAAAGTGTACAATTCCACAATAAATTTTATTACATCATCACCATTTATCAATCGTATAAAACGTAATGTAATGTAAGCTAAATATAAAGCAATGGGCACACAGACCGCGTCGATTCTAATTACGTATAATTATCGCCCGAGCGGCGAATGCAGTTTTAATTCGGCAGTTTTGTTCCGGTCTGTACGCTGCCTAATGAGTGTAACTGATCGCTTTTTGATAATGTTATTGATATTGCTGAAGATAGAACGTGTTTTGGGAAATTGCTGAGCGATTAAGATGGTTTGTCGAATTGCTATTTGTCAAATTGCGAAGTCCTTCAGATGTCATATTCCTATACGTTTAAGGTAGTTTGTAAAATTACTAGATACTTAAGATGGCAAGTCAAATTGCGACGCGCTAAAGATGGTTTGCCAGATTGAAACGCGTTTCAGGTGTTTGTCAAATTGTTGTCAAATATTTAGCGAAGCGCTAATGATGGTGTGTAAAATTTCTCGTACCTACTTTGGTTTTTTTAAACTGATAGGAGCATAAAATTCATATTTCTGAAGGTTTTGTAGATTTGAGTTACTTGACAAATATTTCAATACACATCTTAAACATGTTGACAAGTCGTTGATGGATAGCTCAATATGTTGAGTGGCCTGAGGCTATATTAATTTTGATGAATAAATAAAATATTTGTAAATTACTTACAATGTAACGTATTTATGTCCAAAATTATTGTTATTATAATAGAAATGGATTTAACAATGACGCGTTTTCCAGACGCAACAAGATTTGTCAAAGATAGTTCAAAATATTGCCAAGTGTGGCACCACTGTTTGTTTTTGTGAAATTTCTCTAACAAAATAAAACAGTGGCGACACCTACGGTGAAATTGGGAACCGCCTTTGACATGCCTTTTTGCATCTTGAAAACACCCCCATTAAAATCAAGCTAAAAATTCGGTTAACCGAAAAGTGTACCACTGTACCTACATTTTCAGCTTACGTAGTTATTTACGGAACGTAATTAGGTATTGGCCTTTAAAAAAATATGCAAAACTTTTGCAGAGGCATTGATCACGACAAAATATTTAGCTAAACATGACAATATTAGTTTTAAGCTGGCCTGTTTCCCGAAATTGTATTATTAATTACGCCAAATGTATAAATAAATGTACATTAAAATTGATGTAGCTTTAGGTAAATGCATAAACTCCTCTGAAATACTGGGAACTCCTCTATAATATACTTTTGCAGTCGTAGGTACTTTCCCAGGCAGACTCTTGGCAGAGTCTGCCTGGGGAAGTACAACACCTTTGCCAGTTATTCTACCGCCAAGCAGTAATGTGCAAACATTACTGTGTTCCGGTTTGAAGGGCAATGTTTCCAGAGAAATTACATGGCTTAGAGATTTAAGATCTTAGATTTCTGGATGACGCGCAGTGCAGTGCTAGGTAATGATTTGGACTCTTCATGTTCCAATAGCTGCGTTTAACTGTGCTGTTATGTGTCAGGCATGTTGCTTACCATCAGACACATGTCCTGATCGTCTCGTCACTCTTTATTTAAAAAATAAAAGTAGGTATAATCACGGTTATAATTCTGCAACTTAAAATACTAGAAGACGACAATATTAAATACGAATATTAGGAACCAATATTCAATATTTTATTAGTTAGTTGCTGGATCACTATATCAATAAAGTTACATTCTACGTCTACATAAACGCATAATATAATAAATCATGAAAGTTATATTTCAAACGGCTCGAAAATGAACGAACGTGGAAGCCACATTTCACTCCAACTCCAAAATTACTTCTTAATTTATAGACGCACCAAATACGAAAGTTTCGATCAGAAACGTCAAAAATATCGCAATAAATCGGCTGTAATGAATCTAAGTCTGACAAAGCCCGCATTACTTGTGCCATTATCAAAACAAATTATCGGGACGCGGCTGCGCCATAAAACTAAAACACAATCAGTTCAAAAACTAGCGCAGTGTGGCATAAATCAAATTTTAACAACGGGGTGGCTCGGCGACTGATTAAATTCATAGCAAAATGGAGCCTGATTACGGTATATGTCGATTTTGATGATCGTGTCAGTAAACTTTAGCTAATAAAATTTAATAATAACGTTTAACTTTTTTTATAGATATTTTTTTAATAACATTCTAAATTTCAAAGAACTTACGCTTGGTGCAGGTACTATTACTACTACTACTAATAGGGATGTTAAAAATAATTTCGGAACTGGTTTTATTTTGAAGATTGAAGCATGTTTACAGTTTTTTTTTGTCATTTATTTCAAAGTATTCGTATTTTCGATGAGTAAACATACAATATTAGACTAATTTTGAATTTTCCCGCTAAAACACTAACGACAGACATGACGTCACTAGTCGCAAAACGTTGGTCGCGATTCATGACTGTATGGCCAGTTTATGTGTTTTCTTATCATTACTCGAATACAAACAACCAAAATCGTCGTCGCTAAGATCGCAAACTATAATAAAAATGCAGAAAATCGTTTATAATAAATTTACTACGCAATATTTAATTATAATAATGTGATTTTCGGTATCCTATTAATACAAACTATCATATAATTGATATTAAATATTAATTTGTGATTAGTGTTAACATTCCGTTTGTGGTGGGCCGATTTCTGTTCTGCGGCCTCACCTGTTATTATCACTGTCATAAATGCTGAAGAAAACATCGTGTTTCCAAGAAAGACGTATTTCTTTCACGCAAATCTTCTATCATTCGTCAACTAGGCCAGCGTGGTGCATCATGATATTGACTCTCTTCTTGTTAGAGAAGGTTCCAAGTCCAACAGTGGTAACATAAAAGTGGGATGTTTAATTAATGAGGTTAAAGAGATCACCTCAAAACACTAAAACCGCACATTAAAAGTCTTCTTTACTAGTTTTAAGCAATTTTAACGTTAACATTGTGTTTTACTGGCTATCAATAAAAAGTTTTTGTATTATTCGTTGATAACTATCGTAATATAACTGCGTCACCTCCAATTCCCATCGTATAATGGCTCGTCGGCCATAATGAGCGCGATTGTCGTTGCTTTGATTTAATGACTTGAAATAATAGCAATCAATGCGATTGCCTGAATCTGCGATATTTTCGCGAACATTCAAAGTGATCACCGATCGCGCTGTTAATTTTACTATCAAATATACCCTTAGAAATCTTTAGACCAGTAAATGTAGTAGATATGTATATTTTATATCTATTATATATGTATATTTTGTAGTGGTAGGACTCTTGGCAGAGTACGACTGGGGAAGTACCACATCTTTGCCAGTTATTCTACCGCCAAGCAGTAATTTGCAAACATTACTGTGTTCCGGTTTGAAGGGCAATGTTTCCAGAGAAATTACAGGTCTTAGAGATATAAGATCTTAGATCTCTGGGTGACGAACGCAGTGCAGTGCTAGGTAATTATTTGGACTCTTCATGCTCCAATAGCTGCGTGTCACTGTGGTGTTATGTGTCAGGCATGTTGCTTACCATCAGGCACATGTCCTAATCGTCTCGTCACTCTTTATTCAAAAAAAAATCTGCCCTGAGACTATAAATATGAAAGGACGATATACATAAGTACTTAATTTTTGTGTAGTGGTAGGACTCTTTGCAAAGTCCACCTGGGGAAGTACTACCTTTGCCAGTATTTGCACCGCTGCTACAAAAATATTATGCATTAAAAAAACAATAAAAAAACTTTTATAGCTTTATTACTATTGAAGAAAACCCTATAGTTCCTTTTAATAACTAGTCGATTAAAAGCATAAAGCGACAAGGTACAAATATGTATGATCTAATACTTAAATTTGTAACATTTGTAAACACACTTTCCTAGATATGAAATTTATTGTATTTTATTTATTCTAATTTTTTAAACAACGTTGTGATCAATTTTACACTTGAGTACCACGTTAGCGCATTCAAAAAAACATCATCATCATCATCCACAGCCTTCTCTATCCCACTGCTGGGTATAGGCCTCTCTCTTACTTTGCCACCTGCCTCGGTCCTGTGCCAATCGAGTCCAGGTTCGACCCGCGATATTTATAATATCGTCGACCCATCTTGCAGGTGGACGTCCAACGCTCCGCATTCCCTGCCTCGGCCACCATGCTGTTACAATTTTGGTCCACCTGTCGTCACACCGCCTAACAATATGTCCTGCCCAACTCCATTTCAACTTTGTCACTGCTCTTCCGACGTCCTGAATAAAAAAAACAAGCAAGAACAAACTCTTTTACTTTGTATTTAAGTACAAATCTCCATGTATGAGCATTACAAAATTTTACTAAATAACAAACAATAAATTCTGTACAAAATGACTTACAGCTGGTAATTAATTAAAAAAATAATGCATATTTTCCATCAATCGTAATAAAACAGGCCGCGTGCGGCCGTGACGGGCGGAGTCGGGCGCATTAAGTTGGATAATTAATTTATGATAATGTCGATACAGGCCAGGGACATAAATCCGAGGAATTACACCGTGTGATTAAAAACCGTGTTATTAGCTTTATCAAATACAATGTGACAATATTTTTATCAAACTCTGTGACGTCATGAACTTAAACTTCTATGCCATAATAGAGGCTTGTGACACTTGGCTAAATTTAGTCGTTACTGAATAGTCGTCTAATAGCTAGCATTCTAAATTCAGAACCAGGATTGCTTCTAACTTCCTTCTAAATTAGCTTCTGGATTCAGACGACCTTTTAGCCAAGCGTACGTACAGTATGTAATAGTATAATATAAAGTCCTTTCTAGTCCCACCTTAATCTTTTTTCTATCGTAGCTCTAAAAATGACACTGTTTTATGGTTGATACCGCAAAAACTTAAATGTGGCTTGACTCCATTTTTGTTATAAGAACATCGAAATTGTATGTAATCTGAACATCGAAATTTTAAAGTGTGAGTGGGGGAGTATTTCCTGACAGATTGATTATACTTGTCTTTGAGGCTCAGGTAAGGTAGCTGCGGTCTATCGTAGGTAAATCTTATGTTAATTGCAAACTGGTTATTATCTAGTATCTACTCACTTGAATTTGCTTAAAAATTTGTTTTTCCTTTGCGCAATAGTCTATCTGCGCATAAAATGTTTTTACTCCTAGGACTCAGGGTCTTCTTTTAGAAGTAGAGAGATAAGGCAATAAACCACCACGTTGGGCAAGTGCGGCTTGACCGATGAAGCATGTCCTCAAAAATGTTTTTCCCAGAGTAGAATGGTTTACTCATGATACTCCCCTTCATTCTTAAAGCCAGTGCGCTTAAACAATGGGAGCTCAAACCAAAAGTTTGTTTGGAACTTTTTTGTAAGCTCATCTTTTTTTGAGTGCCAAGAATCGATTACCATATTAACAATTTTAGTTATCTGTCTTCACTTGAAAAAATAAATGTTTCTATTTTTTTTAATAAAACTGTTTTCACACACTCATGTGACCGAATACTTTAACGGTCTCACTCACAAAAGTCCAGTCCTATTTAATCCGAGTCCCTACTCCTTAATCTTATTATTTATCGGGTCCGCTAAATCGTGGGGGGCAATTAAACGCATCCTCGACCGTCGTGTATCACCCGTAATCCGCGGGACGGAATCATAATAACAAAAAACAATAAAAATAACGAATTACCCCGTGGACTGGCCGAGTATTGGACTAAGATAGTAGTGCGGTGGAGTGGCTCTTAGACTACTCATTTGGAAGTGATGGTGTTGCGAAGATACGATAGGTGATTTTGTACAATGTACCTACAAAGTAGACAACAGAAGATTTTTTCTGTTTTCTTCTATTCTAAAGTTAATGCGTAAGATTTATGTGTGGTGATGTCTTAGTTCGAAAACAATTTTAAACCAAAACTGGTTTAAAACCAAAATTAATTAAAAATGTTCATGTCAACACATGTCAATCTCTCTTTAGCACTAACATGTAGCTCGATTTTAACAACATCTTTTGTTTTACTCTGCTCATAATTTTTAGGGTTCCGTAGCCAAATGGCAAAATACCCTTATTGATTCGTCATGTCTGTCTGTCCGTCCGTCCGTCCGTATATCACAGCCACATTTCTCCGAAACTATAAGAACTATACTTTTGAAACTTGGTAAATAGAGGCATTGCTGTGAACCGCATTAAGATTTTCATACAAAAAATAGAAAAAAACAATCAATTTTAGGGGTGTCCCACTTAGGACACAAATCAGAAACAACAGAAACTTTTGAGCTCAAACTCAAAAAAAAAACCATCAAAACCATACGTGTGGGTTATCTATGGATAGGTCTTTAAAATGATATTGAGGTTTCTAACATTTTTTTTTTCTAAACTGAATAGTTTGCGTGAGAGACTCTTCCAAAATGATAAAATGTGACCCCTCTAACTTCTAAAATGAAAAAACTAAAAAAAAAATATGATGTACATTACCATGTAAACTTTCAATGAAAATTGGTTAGAATGACATCTAGTAAGTAGTTTTATTTAAATTCCTCATAAATTCGCTATTGTTAAAACACTGATTAGAGTAACAACGAACTACAAGAACTTTTATATTATGTTACTTGCTGCTACGGAAGCCTTCATGGGTGAGTCCGACTCGCACTTGACCACTTTTATTTCATAAATATTCGATTGAATTTACAATTTCAAATTCATAGCAATTTAATTTCAATACTAAAAAATAAGTAATACGATAAAAGTGTAGTCTCGGTTAGGGGTGATTAATTAATGGCTTCAATAATGACAGCAATCAACCTAAGTCAATTTCATAGATCTACATGTATAAAATTGACTAAGATCTATCAAATATTCTACAGTCTAGCCGAATGGTAAATTATACTGACGAGAATTTCTTTGGAGCTACACTCAGTGATATGATAAAAAACTCACCAAGAGCGTCATCATTATGATCAGTCTATCCCAGTTTATTGCTAAACATAGGCCTCTCCCATGTCTTGCTTGTATAAGTCAATCTTTAGCTTCACGTTTCCACCCACTGCAAATTATATCGTCAGTTCATTTAATCTAAGACTGCCCATTTTTTTTCACACAAAAGTCCGCATTTGACTATTCGTCTTATGGGAATTGACGATGTGTTCAAAGATAACGCACGCTGAACTAGAAAGTACCTATTCACTCTGAGCTTGAAAAGTTTTAGATTTTATCTCTCAGGGAACAAAGAATAGAAGAATGGAATCTTATTCCATTCTACTACACATCGTTTGCGAACGATGTAAAGACCATAGCTTTATAAAAGTTTTAGTATCAAGCTTCTCTACGACACCTTCGTTCCAAATCCACATTCTGTTTGTGCTCATTCTTAATATGGGGCAAAACTGTTGTTTCTCCAACAGTTTTTGTTGTATATTTTATGTTCTGTGACGCCATAACTCAGCCGCTGTGACATCCAACCCTGAGCCTCAAATGATATACACACTGTGCAGAAGTACTCTAACATTATTTACAACGGGGCAGTTATTTTTATTTATATTCCTGTTTTATTGGTTTATTCCTTCACGGATTGTTGGGCCCGGTCTTCTGAGTCGTTAAATGGATATATGGTATGCTTATTATGTGACAGTTTTCCGGGAGGCTTATGGGAGACGTTAATATCCTTTGTCTAATAAAGTAATAAATAAAATTAATGGCGGCTGAAAATATGAGGCGGAGCGATCTGGAAAATAATCTGACCGTGTTACAGCAGTGAAACGCTTTATATTACAAATTATACAACATACCTACTACTAATATTATAGTTAAAAAGTAGTAAAAAATATTATTTAATATTTAAAAAAATGTCACACAAAACAAAACGATTATTATTATATAATGTATTATAAGTTAAAGAGCGTTTAATAATGCTCCACAATGGCCGTCCAAGTACAGTACAAGCAGACTAACCAATTCTCTCTAAAAAGAGGAATGAGACAAGGGGATGTTGTTTCACCGAAACTGTTCACCACGGATATCTATACTGTTCACTAAAGTTCTAGAAG